>CM046659.1:43165301-43745301 GCA_025594165.1 Tamias sibiricus | reverse complement strand
CTCGTGATCCTCCTGCCTCAGTTTCCTGAGCTGCTGGGATTACAGGCAGTGCCACTGGGCCCTGCTTCTTCTGGTGTTTTCATGGAACAAAAAGCAGGAAATCAGCCAAGCATGGTAGTGCAGGGCTGTAATACCAGCTACTCTGGAGGCTGAGGCAGTAGGATTGCAAGTTTGGCAACTCAGCAAGACCCTGTCTTTAAATTAAATAAAAAGGGCTAAGCATGTAGTTGAGTGGTAGAGTGCCTAACCAGAGGCCCTGGGTTTAATCCCCAATACTGCAGGAGTGGGGGTGGGAACAGGAAATACAAGGAGTTAGCTGGTTCCTGGGACAGACCCTCACATTCACTTGAACTGCAATGAGCTAATGAGCTGGTCATTTCCTGGATGTAAAGGAAAGGTTTAAGAAAAAAAGTGACAGAGAAGGCTCCCACTCCCAGTCATCAGCCCAGCCAGCTGCAGAGGAGGGAAACAAATGAGCTTCTATAGATGGAATCCTTTGTTTGAATACAGTTAATTTTGTCTTTCCTTTGTTTATAACTCAGCTTGGGCAGCTACTACCTTAATGATTCCCAGGCAGTGAGTAGAAGCCCCTAAAAGAATGTCCATGTTGGGCTGGTGCTCTGTGTGGTGCATGCCTGTAATCCCAGTGGCTTGGGAGGCTGAGGTAGGAGGATCACAAGTTCAAAGCCAGCCTCAGCTACGGCAAGGCGCTGAGCAACTCAGTGAGACCATGTCTCTAAATAAATACAAAATAGGGCTGGGGATGTGGCTCAGTGGCTGAGTGCCTCTGAATTCAATCCCGGGTACCCCCCTGCAAAAAAAAGAATGCCCATGTTGGGAACAGGAGGAGACCACTTATTAGAAAGGCTATGAATCTAGATGAATCAATGATGAATCAAGTGATCAAGGCAGACATTGGGAAGGGTAAGGAGCCTGTGGATCCAGGAGAGGAAGGACATTTTCCTGAAAGGAGTTCCCCTTTCTTATCCTTTTTCCAGGCTGCATTTAGGTAGCAAAACCAACTGATTCAAAAGGCTGAGGCAGGAGAATTGCAAGTTTGAGGCCAACTTAGTGAGACCCTGTCTCAAAATTAAAAATAAAAAGGGCTGAGGATGTAGCTCAGTGGCAAAGTGCTTCTGGGTTCAATGCCTGGTACCAAAACAAACAAACAAAAAACAACTGATAATAAATCCCATCCACCAACTCCAGTAAGAATGAACCAAGTAGCAGGTGACATGTGTCAGAGACCATGGGGTACTGGTCAAGTGTACAGGCACCCAGAGAGGGACAGGCTTGTTTTGCTGCCTCCAACCCCCATCCCACGCCAGTGTCACTAACTGAGTGTCTCCAGGGGGCTGAGAAGGAACTGGCAGTGTCTTCCAGTAACTGACTCTGCGCCACTTCCTCCTTCCCAGCTCCTGGAACCTTCCACAGCTTCCCACAGAGGTGCCAGCAGGGATAACTACACACCTGATGGATTCTGCACTTTCTCTCCTTACAAGTTGTCTAGGGCATGCTCCCCTCAGAGTGCTAAACACTCCTCCTGGAGATAAGAGACAACAAAGAGCTACAAGTGGGGGTGCCCTTCCTCTGTTTTTCTTATTCTTGGATCCCATCCTCTAGCAGCTCCCCAGCTAGGTTGGGGCCCACAAGTGGCAGTTTCCTGCTGTGTGATTCTTGTGAAACCAGCCTCAGGGCCTGCAGCAGTGAGGGGCGGCCACCAGTGGTTCAGAGGGGAAGATGTCTCGGTCATGGCGGTTATTGCTTTAGAAAGTGCTTGGGAGAGGGCTGCACAGGAAGCTTGGGCTGGGACTGAGTTTTCACCTGAAGATTTTTGAAATCTTTCTGAAGTGAACAAAAAACACATATGGGAAAAGCAAGCAAACAAACAAACAAAAACACTAAACAGGTTGTTAAAAGAGTCCAGAAGTGAGTCTTGGGTTGTGTAAAAGGCAAGACTTGGATACAGCTTCAGGACAGACTATTGGTTGCTTAGTTCTGGGACAACCAATATAATGGCCAAATTAATTATGCAAATTATAGGAATATAACAGTTGGGAGGGAAAAGTGTTTAGGTGATAAAGTGAATTGGAGTCTAATATGGATTTCTGCTATGTTTCCTGAGGAAAAACTGGGTTTGTTGAGAAAGGATCTGGCCTGTGCCAGATTGATAGCCCATCAAAGGGCCAGTATTCTTGTACAGCTCATTGTAGGTGAAAGACTTGCTTTTGCAAAGGCTTTGTAGGGACCCTGGGCACAAGCAATGAAGAGTTGGTGAGATTCTCTGTGGAGCCCAGCCCTATGGATGATTCTGGGATCCCAGAAAGGCTCTGTTGACCAGGACATTGATATCCCTGTGATGGGCACCATTAGCAGCAAGGCCCCTTTTGAATTTTTTTTTTTTTTTTTTTTTTTTTTTTTTTTGGTAACAGGGATTGAACTCAGATGCATTCAACCACTGAGCCACATCCCTAGCCCTATTTTGTATTTTATTTAGAGACAGGGTCTCACTGAGTTGCTTAGCGCCTTGCCATTGCTGAGGCTGACTTTGAACTCGTGATCCTCCTACCTCAGCCTCCCGAGCCGCTAGATTACAGGCATGTGCCACCATGCCTGGCTTGAATTGCTTCTTTATCATTATATATTCACTAAACTAGGCTCAGATGTTCTTATTCTGAATCTATAGACCCCCAAAAGGTCAGTGAATAAAATTAGGAGACTGTATGTACTTGGATTAAAAAAAAAACAACCTTAGGGCTGGAGTTGTGGCTCAGTGGTAGAGTGTTTGCCTGGAGTATGTGAGGCCCTGGGTTCGATCCTCAGCACTGCATATAAATAAATAAAATAAAAGATCCATTGGCAACTAAAAAAATCATATATATATATGTATATATATATATGTATATATTTTTAACTAATTTCTAAATGTAATTTAGCAGTTCCTTCTATAACTATATAAGCAATATTAGCAGAACTTGGGATTTTGTTGCCAATAGAAATCATAGACATTTCATATTATTTTACTGTTGCTGATGTTATTTTGAAATATTTTTCACACAGGTCACTGCTTCCAAATTATAGTACTTATCAGACTTGCTACTAGAACTTGACAGGATTGAACCAAACTTCTCATTAGAGTCAGGTGATAGAATTATTTCCAGGTGGCTTGCCCTGGACCTGACAATCTGTGCCTTAGACCATCCTGAAGGGTGTGAGCTGCTGTTTGGGAATAGGTGAGAGTACCTATGCAGCATTTCTAGCCAATTCACCTATCTTGAACACAAGTCATTTTGCAAGTGAAAATACCTAACTTTTACTATGCTAATTAACAAACCCTCTGGTTTTAATATGAAATGAAGGTAGTTAAAGTTACGGGGGTAGCACTCTGGTTCCATCTTTTTTTGCCTAGAGTTCTGCTTCCGGTCTTTCAGTTTTTTTTTTTACTTCTGAGGAGCGCATGTTGTTTAGAGGACTCTGGGCGTCAATTAAGAACGCCTAGGATGTAGTTGACGCATACATTGTAATAACTATGCTGAAAAAATTTTAAAGTAAATGGTTGAATATAACACAAATCAACACTGACCCAGAAGTTTGGTAAGAATTGTAGGTTATCTGGCACCCAGTGAATCCTTGTGCTCTTTTGGATAAATATCAAATTTCTCTTTGGATTTATAGTTAAAACCACTTGGGAGACAGCACCAGGTATATTGGGCTCACATATTACTAAAACCCTTGGTCAAGGATGGACTGTCAGGGCAGGCCTGGCAAACTCTCCAATGCCAGGTTGGGTCTTTTGCAGGGGTGGGGGAAACAGTTACTAGGGATTGATCTCAGAGATGCTTTACCACTGAGCTACATCTGCAGCCCTATATATTTTTAGTTTTAAGACAGCGTCTAAGTTGCTAGTGCTGGCATCAAATTTGTGATCCTCCTGCCTCAGCATCTCAATTTGCCAGGATTACAGGCATATACCACTGCACCCAGCAATGCCAGATCATTTGAAAAAGGAGTTTCCTGAAACAGGAGACCACTGCTACATCCCCTGTCCTTTCCCTTAAAAGAAGCCCATTATTTCAAGGTCAGCAGGTAAGTTCTGAATGGCTGCCTTACTCTGCTCTTTGCTCTGTATTCAAAGTGTCCTATTCCCCAAAGTGCTAGTTCTATCTAAATATAGCCAAGGTATTGAATCCAAGAGCAGGGGGTGCCAATCTTCACAACCCTTGGTATCATTTTCAAGTGTAAAGAAGTTACAGTGCCCTTTAGCAACTAGAGACACAGGATTCAATTTTTTCCCTTTTGAAATCAAATTGCCTTTTGGCCAGAAAGGATACAGTTATTTAAAACCTTAGCATTATTAATGCAGGAAGAGACCATAGTATTTGGTCCAACTTCCCCATTTATCAGATGAGGAAACAGAGGCCAAAAAGAGACTCGTTTAATGGCCACACCACAGGGGTACTGACTAGTCTGAAAGGATTTTCCTTCAACATAAAGATGTAGTTCCTGCTAAGATGAGACAGTGGGAGATAATGAAATTGAAACTTCAGACTAAGCATGTACTCCACATACTAGCAATAACCATGCAGAAAATGCAATGGGACATTGTTTCTCTTATAGCAGCAGCAAAAATGATAAAATTCCCTAGGTAGACTTATTTTTCCCATCATTCACAAAAATAAATTGTGGATTGATTAAAGATCTAAATTTTTAAAAAAGCAATAAAAGACTAGGAGAAAAAAATAAGATATTACTTGTATGATTTATGAGTAGGAATGAATGACTTTCCTAAGTAAGACATAAAACCCTAAATCATGAATGAAAAGATCCACAGATATTGCTGAATAAAAATTAAAAATCACTGTAAACAAAGGCAAGTGATAAGCAATAGGTTAAGAGAACATTGACAACATTTTACAATAAGGAAAGTGTTAATATTCACAATATATAAAAATATCAATAAGCAAATACTAAGAACAAAGATAAGTAAATAGAAAAATGGACAAAGGATATGAACTGGTCAATCACATAAGAAATATAATTTTCATCAAGCACATGAACAAATGATTTCAGAAAAATAGATTTTGTTTTGTTTTGTTTTAGAGCTGTTGCCTAGGCTGGCCTCTAACTCCTGGGCTCAAGTGATCTTTCTTTTTCAGCTTTTAAGTGCTGAGACTACAGGCATGTGCCACCACATCCAACTAAAAATAGATCCCCCCACCCCCGGTACTGGGAATTTAACCTAGGGGTGCTTAACCACTGAGATACATCCTAGCCCTTTTTATTTTGAGACAGGATTTCACTAATTTGCTCAGGCTGCCTGGAACCTGTGATCCTCCTGCCTCAGCTTCCAGAGTTTCTGGGATTATAGGCACCTGACTAAAGATATTTACACACACACACACACACACACACACACACACACACACACACATTATTCAGTAGGTGCTCTCTACCACTGAACTACATCTCTATCCCTTTTTATTTTGGGACAGAGTCTCATTTAGTTGCTAAGGGTCTTGCTAAACTGCTTGGGCTAGCCTCAAACTTGTAATCCTCCTGCCTCAGCCTCCTAGGTCACTGGAATTACAGGTATGCGCCACCATGCCTAGATAAAAATAGACTTTTCTCAGTACTGGAGAGTGAACCCAGGCACACTCTACCACTGAGCTATACCCCTACCCTTTATTTTTTTATTTTGAGACAGGGTCTTACTGAGTTGCCCAGGCTGACCTCAAACTTGCAATCCTCCTGCCTCCACTTCCAGAATCTCTGGGATTACAGGAGTGCAACACCACGCTGCGTTAAAAATAGATTTTAATTGTGGTTTTCAGACCACACTCAGCTTCAGAACAATCCAGACAAAGAAGATTAATTTATAGGCAAGGGATAGTGTTCAGGGAAATGCTTTCCAGAAAGTTGGAAAGGTACAAGCAGAGCTATTGTTCAGTGACACCTGGCTTTGTTAAGTTTGTTTCAAGAACAGGGAGAGCACTAGGCTGGTAACATCCCTCAGACAGAAATATGGCTTCAATGTATAAAGACCTTATTAAAGAGCAACAGAACCCCTGAGTATAGTGAGGTTGGTCAAGACACAGCAAGGCTTGGACTTCTCTGCACATGGCTTGAGCCCTTGTGTACGTGGTGTGCTCCACACCTAGGCCGCCAGGCCAGGGAAAGCTGCATGGACATCTACCTTTGCTCTGTTTGGCCACCCACTGCTGGTAAGATTTTATATTGCCAGGCAATTAAGTCCAGTCCTTGATATTTTCTATGTTGGGTGTGTCTATGATTTCCATGTGTTCTCTTCCCATCAATAGATAACCATCTGAAATGCTGCAATGTTTTCCCTAATTTAACTAAGAAGTGCAAATTAATATGTGATACAACAAGCCTGTGGAATGCATAAACTTTTGTCTAACTAATCAGAAAAGTATAAAATACCTATGTATCTAGTGTTGGCAAGAGAAGGGATTAAAGTACATTACAATCAACTATTGTAAGGAAGCCATTTTGGGGAATCAGTTTGGCAGGATCTCCTAAATACCAAATATGAGTTCCTTTTGACCTAACATTTATGATTCAGGAATATATGTGCAGGTATTTAAGCTACATGGATAAAGATTTTATTGCCATCTTATTTCTATTGGAAATTGCAGGGCTGGGGACATAGGTCAGTGGTAGAACACCTGCTTAGTGTGCATGTCCCCAGGGGTTCAATTGCCAGTACCCAACACCTCCCTCACAAAATCCATAAACCACCTAGATGGCCATTGATAAGAAAACAATGAAACAAACTAGAGCACGTCCTTGCTGTCTTACTTTGTGTTCTCCTATAAGCAGCTTGTGACTAGGATTCCAGTTCATGTAAGTAGGTAAATGAGGAAGTGACCCAAGGAACGGCAGACAGCCAGTCAAGGGTGTGCTATTAAGCCATAAACTAGAGTGACTAGAGTTTAACCTTTTGGGGAAACTCTGAAAACTGCAAAACAGAGGCATCAGAATCAGCCTAACCACTGCCAGAGAGCCGGGTATTTATAATCCCACATCTTTGAGTTATTGGTGAAAGGCTTTTCTCCCAGAGGCACATTAATTCCCAAGTACTGCCGGCCACCCAGCCATGGGCAAATTGTCTTCAGTGGCTAGAGGGAGTCCTCCAACAGAATGGAGGGACTGGCCATCAGAAGTCAGGCTGCCACCTGTGGAAACGATGGTTTCCAAGGGTATCTAAGCAGAACCCTGGCAATGAATGTCTGCCAGACATGCTAACAAATGCAAAGAGACCATTAAAAAGAACGAGGGGGGCTGGGGTTGTGGCTCAGCAGTAGAGCGCTCACCTAGCAAGTGCGCGGCCCAGGTTCGATCCTCGGCACCATGTAAGCATAAAAGACATTGTGTACAACTAAAACAAACAAATATTTAAAAAAAATTATTAAGCATCTATGATACAAGGTGAAACAAGGAACAAATGAATATTTATCATATGTCTCCACTTTTGTAATAAAACTATGCATCAAATTGTCCATAGTGGTTACCTCTGAAGGGATGAGGATGGAGGTATATATTTTATATATTGCTGAGTTTTGTTTTGTTTTTATAACAAGTCTTGGGCTGGGGTTGTGGCTTAGTGGTACGTGCGCAGCCCGGGTTCGATCCTTTATTTAAAAATAAAGACATTGTATACAACTAAAACAAATAAATAAATATTTTTAAAAAGTCTAAGGTATATTTTTTAAAAATAAAAGCTGGGGTCTGGGATTGTGGCTCATCAGTAGAGCGCTCGCCTAGCACCTGCGCAGCCCGGGTTCGATCCTCAGCACCACATAAAAATAAATGCATTGTGTACAACTGAAGCAAATAAATAAATATTTTTTAAAAAAATTAAAAGCTGGGCTGAGGGTATAGGTCAGTGGTAGAATGTGTGCTCTGGGTTCAATCCCTAGAGCGGTAAAAAAGAAGAAGAAAGAGAAGAGGAGGAAGAAGAGGAAAAAGAAAACAGGAAAAGGTAAGGAAACTGAAAATATGTTTGTTAACTCAGACTTTCAACAAATTTTTTTTTTTTTTTTTTAAATCAAGCTCTATTTAGAAACCTGCAAAAGTGGCCAGGAAGTACTTTGCTAACTTATATGTACTAATCTCACGGATCTGAGTAACACCTTCACAAATTCTTGGCACTGGTAAAAAGTTTGTTTTCCTTGAACCATCCATGCCATTCCCAAAGCTTTTGAAGTTAAATGTTCATGCTTTTTGGAGGTTTCCAGAAGTTGATCCATTTCAAAGGGGTAAGGTTTAGAGCTTCAGAATACATGTGAAAATGCTTCAAAGAGTTAAAAGCACAGCTGGGTATGGTGGCACACATCTGTAATCCCAGAGACTTGAGAGGCTGAGGCACAAAGATAACAAGTTGGAGGCCAGCCTGGGCAACTTAGTGAGACCCTGTCTCAAAATCAAAAGGGGTGGGTATGTAGCTTAGTGGTAGAGGACTTGCCTACCATGTATGAGGCCCTTTGTTCAAGCCCCAGCACCACAGAAAGAAAAAACAAAAACAAAACAGTTAAAGGCACAGTATACATGATAAATTGTGATTGTTTTCATATGCATCCTGACCAGAGGTGAAGTATTCACTGACATATAGAAAGGGTGGTAACTTTTCACCCACCTGAGAATTTCCCCATTTACTTCAAAGTGTTCAAATTCATCAGCAAAGTCTCCCCTCTGAAGATGTGATCAAGTCTGCCATTTCAGGATCATCAGAGATTATAGAAGTGACACCATCTCAGTTCTGAGTAACTACCTAGAATTCCTGACAATATCAAGAGAGGAGAAAGTTTTCTTTTTATTATTACTTTTTGTGTGTGTGTGTGTGTGTGTGGTGCTGGGGATTGAACCCAGTGGTGTTTTACCATTGAACCACATCCCTGGTCCTTTTAATTTTTTGAGACAGGGTCTTGCTAAATTGCTGAGGGTTCACTTAGTTGTCCAGGCTGGCCTTAAACTTGGTGATCTTCTTGTCTCAGCCTCCCAAGTTGCTGGGATTACAGGTGTACACAACTGTACCTGGCAAAAGTTTTTTTTTTTTTTTTTTTTTTTTAATTCTTCATACAGTTCATAAAACTGCCAAATGCTTGATTAGCATTTTTATAGTCTACAGCCTGCTTTCTTCCAGAATGTCCTGGTAGAACAGCAGGGATTATGGGGTTGAGAGACAGGGGTCTTGGTTCTGGTCCCAGCTCTACCGTGTATTAACTGGGTGACCTTGGGCAAGTCAGTTATTCAACAGACATTTATAGAAGGTTTTATCCTTGAGAATTACAAAAATGAAAGATACAGTTCCTGTTCTCAACGAGTGCACAGAAAATTGAGTAGACAAAGATATAAGTAAAGGACTAACTCACCATGTGGTAAAGGCTAAGACAGCGTTCCCGTGAGAGGAGAGAAGGCTCAAGGAAAGGTACCCAACTCTGCGTGTGGGGTGGTCAGGAAGTCTCCTAACCTCTCTGAGTTTCAGTTTCCCAGCTGTGAAATAGGTGGCTTTCATGTGTTTGTGAAGGGAACTAACATATTGGAGCAAGCATACCTTGCTCCCAAATGAAACCCCTTCAGTGACTTATACCTGTCTCTGTTTGTGAGTGGAAAAGAAAGCCCAGCTGGCCTTGCCATCCATCCCTCTGCTTTGGACTCTTGTGAGGTAAAGCCTGCCCCTCCCTGCTTCTACCTCAGTCCTCCCCATCCTCCCATACCCACATATACACACTCTATGTATATACTTTCTTGGCTACCCATAAATTACAGATGTCTCTCTCTGTGTGTGTGTGTGTGTGTGTGTGTGTGTGTGTGTTACTGAAGATTGAACCTAGTCCCTTGCATATGATAGGCAAATTCTCTGCCACTGAGATACATCCCCAGCCCTCCAGATGTACTTTCTATGTAAATGTGCTAAATTGAGAGAGATGAGATCTGCTGAATTGGCAGAAGCAGGGAGCTGCTGAGCAAAGGGAGTCCAAACTCAACCAGGGCAAGACAAAGAACAAAGAGAGGAGAGAGCAGAAGGAAGTGGAAGTGTGGTGGGGGATGGAGTAGGAAAGCAGGAGACAAATTGGACCAGTTCCTGCAACCACCCCAGGAGCCTGACTTATGTCTGGATGGCTCTAGAAGTTCTGGACTGTTTGACTCTTCAAGAGGATGGAGGAAAGCCAACAGAATAGTCTTTTTGTAGCAGCTAGTTGGTTTAGCAAAAGCTCTGACTTCTAAGGGGACAGAATCAAAACAAAATTAAGAAGAGAACAGGGACTTATTGAATAACTAGGAAGATGATACCACAGCTTACAAAGGCACATGCTTTCCTTTGAGGGCATACCTACAACTGCCTTGCTCATTCACTAATACCCACAGTCATTTTCCTGTTTCAGCACCCAGGCTTGAATGACCATGGGTCACTCTGTCCCCAAGGGCCCTTCACAGGAACCACGTTTAAAAGTTCCTGTGTCCGTGCTGTGCACTGAGTAGATTATGAAGTTGTGTACAACTCAGTTCCTGCCTTCAGTTTTATTCCACTAAACATTTATTGAACATCCACTCTATATATGCCACACTCCATCCTAGGATTCAAAAACTAAGGAGACTACATTTTTTTTTTTTTTTTTTTAACCAGAGGAGCTGATAGTCTAGTCAATTTGCTAATAAAATGTCTTCATGCTTAGAATATTCTACGCATTGACTTGAACAGACATTATTCTCGCTTGTGATTCTGTCAGTTCTCTGGCCTTGTTGGGAGAATAAATCCAGAGGATTTATTCTAGAGGCTTGGCAGTTCAGCTCTGAGCTCACAGTATTTGCGACTGAGAAGGAAAAAAATGGTCTGTTTCCCTATCTCTCCCCTACAGGTTTAACAATGTACCTGGCTGGATCCGGCCGCTCACTTTGTTCTCCAAATGAGGTGTTACACACACTGAGTCATTTTTCTGGCTTTCTTAAAAGCTCAATTCAACCCTCCAATTTCCCACTTTCTCTTCCACCTGCCTTGTTTAATAATTAGGCAGTTTAATAAACGCTTTTGATGGGGAGCTGAGGGAGGAGGAGGATGGTGATTGTCAGGACTTACAAGCCTCTGGGGAATATAACAGCTTCCTCTGCCAGAGTCGTCATCTTCTGGGTTGTTTCTTGGGCATCTTGCTGAGTGAAAAGGTCAGGGATTTTTCCTGTTTGAGTGCCCAAGCTTGACTGACCATGGGTCACTCTGTCTCCAAGGGACCTATCCAGGAACCAAGTTTAGTTCCTGTCTCTGCCTCCTTGTCATTTCTGCTCCTGATTTACCTTCAGTTTCCTTATTTGGAGCTTTTAATAATAGCAGTTGACCACTGCTTTTCAAGTATTCACTGGGTTTATAAGTTAGAAAGCAGACGAGACTGGGTAGAAGGAAAAAAATCCAGGTCAGCTTGTGACAGTGTAAAAAACTCAGAAGATCTCATTGGTGGGGCACATTTCAGTAGGAGAGTACTGAAGACACAGACTTTAGGAAAAGTAATGAGTACCTACCTATGGATGAAAAGAGGGGCAACATACAGACAGTCACACATACACACAGAGGAGAAAGAGACTGACCTTCAGACTGACAGGTGATGTAGCTCAGGGAAGGATTCCAACTCCACTATTAACTAGCTGGGCACATCCTTTATCCTTCTCTAGCTTAAGATTCCTCATTTACAATATGAAAATAATGCCTATCTTGCATAGTCATTGTGAGAACGAGTGATAAAACATCTCAAGTTATTTGCATGCAACAGGGACTCAATAAGTGGTACCAAGTTTGGGTGCAGGGGCATGTGTCTGTAGTGCCAGCTACTTGGAAGTCTAAGGCAGGAGAATACTTGAGTTCAGGAGTTTGAGGCAAAGAGAAAAAAAAAAGCAAAAGGTGGTACCTGTCATCATCATCATCATCATCATTATTATTATTATTATCATCATCATCATCATCACTGGTACCAGGGATCGAACCCAGTGGTGCTTAATCACTGAGCCACATCCCCAGCCCTCTTTATGTTTTATTTTGAGATACAGTATACAGTCTAAGTTGCTTAGGGCCTCGCTAAATTGTTGAGGCCAGCTTTGAACTCACAATCCTCCTCCTAAAGCATCCAGAGCCACTGGGATTACACGTGTGTGCCACCAGGCCCAGAATGTCATTATTATTCAAGTGTCTTTTGTGTGTACTAGTTACTTAGCTAGGTTTGTGGCATATGTGAAGAAAGTGTGATGTGACATATAGGATTGTCAAATGAATGGTCCCAAGAGCTCTTTTTGCCTGGCAATAGGCTAGCTTCCCCTTTCTCTAGAAGGAGGAGCTGGCAGTACCAAACCTTAACTTTCTTTTTTTATCCCTTATTTTTTTTTATTGGTGCATCATAGTTGTATATCATGGTGGAATTTGTTGTTACATATTCATACATGCACACAATATAGCAATATAATTTGGCCAGTCTCATTCCCCAGTATTTCTCCTTCTAACCTCAGCTTCCTATGGGATCAGGACACCTTCAGGCCTCTGCGCATTTCACAGCATTTCCCTAAGAAGTAGCCCTCTTAAGTTCATGCTGCTAGTGCGTGAACCCCAAAATATTTAGTCCCCCTAGGAAAGTTCCTTTCAACTTGACCTATAAAAAGAAAGAACCACATGGAGTTCCTCCTCAGGTGCATCCTGCTATACCCCAAATGACTCCCCTTTCTGCAGGATCCAGGGAGAACAAGGGACCTGCACATCTGCCCCTTTCTCAAGTTTCACCTGCACCAGTGATGCCATTAGTTCTGAATTCTTTGTCAGAGTAAAAAGGCAGCCTCTCTTTAGAAAACTGTTATGATCCTGTATGATAAGTACTATGAGAGATTTATTTCACAGGGTCCTACTGGGGCTCAGAGGTGAGACAGGTGATTTTCTTTTGGAGAAGGGGCTACTCGAGCTAAACTTTGAAGACAGAGTTGCCAGGCAGATGCAGGGGTGCTCTTGGGGAGAGACAGTCCAGTTAAAGGGAATAGCATGTGCGAAATAGGGAAGTATGAGAGGAATTGTAAGGAGTTCTGTTTGCTCAGAGTGTTACATGTATAGACGTTGACAAGAAATAATGCTGGAAAGGTAGACAAAATGACAAAATGTTAAAGGCTGAGCTGAAAAGTTGGGATTTATTTTGGAGGTGATCAAAAGACACCAAAACACCTTAAGATAGATCTGCATTTTAGGAAGATCATCTTGCAAACTCTCTTAGTGTGGTTTTAGAGGACCAAGGCTGGAAGCACTTGCAATGATCCAGGTTAGAGGACGTGGTTGTGTGAACTAGGGTGGTAAAATGGGAAGACTTGAGAAAAAGAATTTTAGATATAATATGGTAGGACTAGAAGAAATTTTAATAATCTGTAGTTCTTTCTTTTATAGCTTGGAAAACAGATTGCACAACTTCTGGCAAGTTGAATTTCTTTGCACCAAAAAACCTCTCTCTCTCCCCCCTAACCCCAAGAGAATTCCCAGATGGTTAAGAAGAACTGGAAAGTTTTTCAGGGCTCAGTTCTCTAGATGTGGTAGTCTTGGTATTTGGAGAAGTATAAGGGTAGGGTAGGGGAGTGATGGGGGATTTCTAATTAAGAGTAGGAAAAGTAAGGAAGGGGATTGTGGGAGTCTCTTTCCTCTACTTGATGGTCTCTCAAAGTACCCTACATTTTAGAGGGATATGGATTTTATTTGAAGAACTGCAACCTCCAGTGTATTGGTTTATTTGTAAAAGAATTGACAAACAGTATTATTTCCTGGCAAATAAAACATACCCAATTTATTAATGTTCGTGAATGCCTGGGAGTGAGTCTACAATGTACACCAAGGGCATAAATTCCATCTGATGAAACAAATGTGGGTTACCAGCAAAGTCTAATTGGTCACTGGGTGTGCTATCTAGCTCTAACAATTTAGCATCATTTCTCTAGACTTTCACTTGAGATGTGGGTATGAAATAATCCTGTGCTATAAGTATTTTTGGTTGCATTTAACAGAGGGAAGCTGAAGCCCAGAGAGACCTTTACATTATGCTTATTGGCACAAAGTAAGTAAGTGGTGCTGAAATTCAGAGCTCAAAATGCCTGATTCACATTCCCTTCTGTTCCCCCTACACCTCATCACCTCCACAGTAGTTGGAAGAGGACTTGTCATCATTTTTTCTACTTTTTCCCTGACTCTTGCAAGTCCATGGCTAGATGGTCAGTGGGATGGACATAGGTTATATCCAATCCTTAATTCTTTTGGTTCTCTGACTCAAACATGGACTGGATCACCCAGAGATGAGTTTTGAGTTGTCTTCAGGTGTAAAAGACAGTTCAATGACACAACTGTTGTGCTAGCCTCAGCATCACAGTGTTTGTATGTAACCTTTTAACAACACACTAAAACCACCTGTCTTCCTTTAAGTATGGTGGGAAAAAGAACCGCTAACGCTGGTGAGCATTCTTCTTACTTTTACCTTAAAATAATGTTTTAATTACAAAATTTTATGTAGTATTACACGTACATATAAAATAAATAACAAAAACTAACGTTCAGGTCTAGTGTTGTAGCTCAACAGTAGAATATAGGTTTGTATGTGTGAGGCATTAGATTCAATTCCCAGCATCTAAAAAGAAAAAATAATAATGTTTATTCTAAAATTGTATATGTGTATGTGTATATGTGTGTGTTTTGTGTGTATAAACATTTGAATGTATGTACTTATACATCTACCTATCTATCTATCTATCTATATACACAAATGATGCTAAATTTAAATAGATTATAGTTACTCAGGGGCTGGGGTTATAGTTCAGTGGTTGAGTGCTTGCCTAGTGTGCATGAGGCCCTGGGTTTAATCCCCAACACTGCAAAAACCAACCA
This sequence comes from Tamias sibiricus, assembly GCA_025594165.1. Lineage (NCBI taxonomy): Eukaryota > Metazoa > Chordata > Mammalia > Rodentia > Sciuridae > Tamias > Tamias sibiricus. Next base: position 43,730,402 of record CM046659.1, on the reverse strand, counting down.
AACAAAGCCATATATATATACATATATAGCTGCACACACATTTTTTTAAAAAATATTTATTTATTTGCTTTTAGTTGTACACAATGTGTTTTTACGTGGTGCTGAGGATCGAACCCAGGCTGCACATGTGCTAGGCAAGCGCTCCACCACAGAGCCACAACCCCAGCCCCACACATTTCTTTTGCACAAATATATTCACATTGTACAAACAATCCTGCAATATGCTTTTTCTTTCAGTTAGAAATAAGTGAATATTTCTTCATAAGACCAAATTGTTATCTTTCTGACAGATTCTAGAGAGCTTCAGTACCTCCACTATTTCCTGATGGCTCATGATAATTGCACATTTTGATAAGGTTTGTGTGCAACTAGATCAAATAAGATCATGTATCTAAGAATACAAACTGTAGGGTGCTGCAGGAGCCCTAATAAAAGAGATAGCTAAGATTGCGGTTAGCTGTGAGCCATAAGCATTACCACCTTCCATGGTCTCGTGAGACTTGGCCTGGGACATTGCGGATCGGGTCAGCGCCATTTGCATGATCTCACGAGACTTGGCCCGGGTGATTGTGGGTCGTCGTCGGGGCCATTTTGTGGTTGTTGGAGGAGCGTGGACAGCATGTGGGGGTGTTGTTAGAGCCAGAGAGAGAAGCTGGCAGAATAAAGAGCCTGTTTGTTTCCAGTCTGCCTCTGAACTTATTCCCGCGGCTTTGTTGCTCCAAGCGGCCATCACTTCAGGCGGCAACAGGGTGCTATACTAATGTCAGCTATCAAAATATCTTATGTGAAGCCAGGAGCAATTGCTCACACCTATAATCCCAGTTATTTAGGAGGCTGAGGAATGAGGATCATAAGTTCAAAGCCAGCTTGGGCAATTTAGCAAGACCCTGTCTCAAAATAAAATAAAAAGGGCTGGAGATGTAATTCAGTGGAAGAGAGCTTCTCTAGCATGTGTAAGGCCCTAGGTTCAATCACTAGTACTGCAAAATTAAAGAAATAAAATAAACTGATAGCTAGCTGGGCACAGTGGCACACACCTGTAATCCCAGCTACTTAGGAAGCTGAGGGAAGAAGGTCACTTGAGCTCAGGAGTTTAAGACCAGCCTGGGCAACAAATGCCTGGACACACACATGCACAAGGCTCTTGGTTCAATCCCCAGCATGGTTAAAAAAACAGAAAACCAACTTTTGTGACCTCAAGAGTACATTTGTACAGAAGTAGGTTGACTGCTTCTCTTAATGGTTTTTGTGAGATAGTAGGGGGATATATTTGCACTTTAGATGGGGAGATGGGAAAATTAAACACCAAGGTTGATAACTTAGTTCATCCTCTCTGTGTCAAATGCCACAACAGAAGTAGCCTTCATAGGTCCTCAACAGCCCTGGCCTCTGAGTGCCTCTGGATGCTTCTTGCAGCCTCAATTCCCAGAATTACCTGGTAATTAATCTGAGGAGCTTTTCCACCCACATCTGTCTCACCCAACTAATAGACCCTAACTACCATGGGAGCAAGGCTTGTCCCAACATCCCCTGGGAGTCCAGAGTATGAGACCATCCCTCTACCAAATAAGGAGGTTTGACTTGGAGAACATGGATGCAAATGTAGCATTTTCTTAGATCCTTAAAACACCCCTCAATTTAACATTTTACTTCTCTCTGATTTCAGCTGACAGCTGGAGAAAAACCAAATTGGTGGTTGGCTGGTTGGGCTTTTTTTTTTAAACCTAACAACAAGCCCAGCTTAGAACTATTCGACCATTCTTCACTTTCCAATACCATGTGTCTGTAGATAAACAGGCATATATATTATCTACTTTTGTTTACTTCTCCCCAAATGGAAGTCCATTAATTTCCCAATATATTTTACAAATGACTTGACTCTTGCCAGTGCTGGGAGGATATATTAATCCTTACTCTTGAAATGTGTAAGTTGGAAAATAATGGGAAATAGGAGAAAAAGAAGGACCAAGATGATTCATTTGTCTCAGATGTTCACCCCAAAGTACTTCAGAAATGCCAGCAGTGAATTAAACCCAGAATTCTAGAAGAATGACCCAAATCTCAATTCACTAGGGAGACTCTTTAGTCTCTCAGCAAAAAATTGTGCTTTATGTCTAGAATGGAGGAGCTTGAGGATGGCTTGAGTCAAGTGGCATGAACTTAACTCCAGTCTGGGGACAAAGAATCAATATTATCTCTTTATGTACAGAAACCTTTTTAGAAGACGACAGAGAGAAACCACAGTCTTGTACAGATACTGACATGTTGTGATACGTTAGCACTAAATAGAAGAGCTGGCTTAGAAAAAGTGGTAGATCAGACCTGCACCTCTGTTTTGCCTGAGGTGATCCTCCTGCCTTAGTTTTCCCCAGGCACAAATGAAGTGGCCCACAGATCTCCATGACCGGTTTTTCTATAAGGTTATCTGAGGGTCGAGGATCTCAGCTTGCAATGGATGGTAAAGCCTAGGGTTGTGATTGAAGCAAAAATCAGGGAGAAGGTAAGCCTCAGGGCCAGAAACCCAAACCTTCTGTGTTGAAAGGTAGCAAGAATTCCTATTGAACTAGCTATCTCAGGGAAGCAACTAATCTTACAGCATAATTGACGTTATTGATAATGTTGATTACTGCCTTGGATGACATCCAGAAGTGACTTTCAATTTTATGCATTTATTGTTCAAGTTGTAAATTTGATCTTGGAATTAATAGGTGGTAAGGTCCTGGGAAGCTTAAGAAGGGAGATTATTTACTTTATGTATGATGAAGGATTTGACTGAATCAAGATTGTTATGAAAGAGAGAGGGAAGAGACAGAGAGAGAGAGATTGAGTTTAACTTGTTAGGCTCAGATGGTTCCTAAATGCTCCTAAATACCAACTCTGGGTCTTGTGTTCAGTAATCTCATCTCACTCTCAAAAACTAAGCACTTTCCTTTTTTTGGCCTTCAGACTGTGACAACCCCACTCTTCCTGGAGCAAGGCATGTCATGGTCTACAGGGCAGAAGATTGCTGTGAAGTGTTTGATATTGATGGCAAAAGGGAAGACCTGGTTTATGTCTGAAAATGTCCTTCTGTAGATGCAATGTTCCTGCATTTGTGCTAAGTGCCTTAGACCCATGTGATCCTTGGAACGGTCCTTGGAACTAAACACATAATTTGTTTACCCACGAAGAACTGAAAGCTCAATGAGAGGGTGGGTACACTGTTCAAAGATTCCAGTTATAAGTGGTAGAGAAAGAATTGAACCTAGGATAAGCTAGTTTGAAACTTTCATTTTAAATCCCAACTGTGGTCTCACTCACATCTTGGCCAACAACTGACTCTTCAGAGAGTTGGTTAAAAATAATTTTGATAAAGACTCACCCCAGCAGATCCAAATATGGTTGTTCTGGGATGGAGCTGGGTCATCTATACTTTGAACAGTCTCTGTAGGTAATTCAGATACACACCAAAATTTGACAGCCAGCTCTGCCCCTTATTTGTTGTATGGTTTCGGACAAATTTCTTTGTAAATGTATAATACACACACAATCATGCATTATCCGATATATATACATACTATATATACAGTATACATATACATATGTGTGTTATATATGTATAGTGTATATATAGTGTGTATATATGTGGGATAGTACATGATTATGTGTGCATGGCATATTATTTTTTTTGGTACCGGGAATTGAACTCAGGGGCACTAGACCACTGGGTCACATCCCCAGCCCTTTTTTTGTATTTTATTTGGAGACAGGGTCTCATTAAGTTGCTAAGTGCCTCACCACTGCTGAGGCTGGCTTTGAACTCATGATCCTCCTGCCTCAGCCTCCCAGAGTGCTGGGATTACAGGCGTGCGCCACCACGCCCGGCTGGCATATTTTATATATATATATACATTTATATGTTTATAGTGTGTGTATGTATGGGTCTATGTTGCCCAGGTTGGTCTTAACCTCCTGAGGTCAAGTGACCTTGCTTCAGCTTCCTAAATCACTGGGATTACAGATGTGTGCCACTGTGCCCAGCTAGCTGCTATCAATTTATTTTATTTCTTTATTTTTGCAGTACTAGGGATTGAACCTAGGACCTTGCACATGCGAAGCAAGCAGTCTACCACAGAGCTATATCCTCAGCCCTTTTCTAAAATTTAATTTTGAGATGAGATCTCCCTATGTTGCCCAGGCTGACCTCGAATTTGTGGTCGTCCTGGCCCAGCCTCTCTAGTAGTTGGGATTATAGGCATGTGCCACCATGTCCAGCTGGTTGTGGGTTTTTTTGTTTGTTTGTTTGTTTGTTTTTTTAGTATCCAGGTGATTTCAATGCATAGCCATGTGGCCCCAGCCCAGCTCAGCTTTACTAAGTAGAAACTCTTGAAATAATCTATGTCTAACAAGCTTACTACAAATCCCAGGACCTTGGGTTTGAACTATTCCACTGTTCTCCCAGTGTCCAGGCTGCTGTTTTTGCTTGTCTGCTCAGTGGTATGGTTTGAAGGCAAGAGAGTGTAGTATAGAGGCTAGGGTTGTGGTTTAGTGGTAGAGCGCTTGCCTAGCACACATGAGGCACTGGGTTCCATCCCCAGCACCACATAAAAAACTAAATAAACAAAGTAAAGGTGTTGTGTCCATCTACAACTAAAATATATATATATATATATATATAAAGAAAGAATGTAGTAACCCTTATTTAGTCCTTTAAGAAGGTGCAAGCAGATGGGTACTGTGTATGAAATTGCTGTTTATTCTAGCCAGACTTGCACCAGACAGGGAAAATGAAAGTCCTTCAGCCTAAATGCCTGTTTTCTCGAGGGGCAGATGATCCATTCTCCTCCACTGTCCCAGAGTGGAGAACCTGTCAGTACAGTATTTACCTAAAATACCCCTTCTCTTCAGTCCTAACCCTGCCTTGGAAGCTTCACAGGGGTGAATAATATGTAAACAAGTCCCAAACCAACCCATCTACTTTTCATTTCCTACTGTGGAACGCTAGAACATGCTAGAACGAGTCTTGTAGTCTTGTGCTTAAGATAAATCTTGTTCTCTGTCCTGTCAGCCAGGGTGCTTGCTCCGTGTCCTCAGACCACCTCAGCTCCCAGCTCCCGCACACTTGCTTCAAATAGTGTTCTCGATTGTTCCTGCAGTTGGCCTTTTTGTCTTAGCACACATTGAATTTTATCTTTTTCTTCTTTTGTTTTAAGCACTGTCTTCAGTCTGCTCACCTGTTCCTTCTCCTCTGGCAGGTGTAATGCTATCCGCTTGAAAGAGGCCTGGTTCCCTGGAGTCTGGTTAGTGGCCTTGCTGCTAGGACCTGTGAGGGAGAACGGTGCAGGAGGGAGTGCATGGGCAGCTCTCCTGGGGCACACATGCCTCTCTTGGGACCTCTACATGCTGGGTCTGGGAGGGTTGGGACCTGAAGTAAGTCTGAGTTTCCTTCCTAAATTTAAGCAATGACTTTACATGACCTTAGCTACCCTTGTCTTTGTTCTGCTTCTGTTTAGCATCTGTTTAGTGACCTTTGCCACCAATTAAAGAGAGTGAGGCCAACTCAGTTGTAAAGAATTGCTGAATTGTAAACAATGTGGAAAGACCAGTTCTAGGGGAAATTGTGGGGCAGCAAAAGTGCCCCTGTGTTCTCCTTTAGGCGTCAGGGAGATACTACCCTTTTCTTGCTCAGGAACTTAAATTGGTCCCTTTTCTGGTGCAGAACACCAAACACCACACCCACTACAAAATATACTGTCCTGTCTCATACTTCAGCTTCTCAGGGGCTGCCAAAAATGGGTTAGGTAAGAAGACAACAGCTGTTACTGCCCTAATGTATCTTCCTTCTAGATATCAGCTACAAAAACTTGGCACTGTCTTCATAGAAAGCACTGTGCTTCAAGACTCAGTTGTGGCCTTTAAGAAGCTTATGTTCCTGTGGTAGAGTCAGGATGTGTTTGGGCAAAGATAACAGCCCGAGACCACCCCAAATGAACCAGGTGGATGACAAAAGGAGTACACAATTATTTAAAAACCTCTATTGAGCACCTGTTACATGCTATGTTTTGCATTAAGTACTGAAGCTAACCCAGGGAGCAAGAGATAAAGCCCCTGGCTACATACAACTTATATTCTAATGACACAAGACAGAATGTAAACAAATAAATTATAATACATCACCGTCACAGGTGCTTTGAAGGAAAGTAAAGCAGATTAGGGAGAGTAGGGTGACAGGGTTGAGGGAGGGTGTTTTTTTCAGATGGGAGGTCGGGGAGACCTCTCAGGTAAGGTGATATTTGAGTCAAAATCTAAAGAGAAGGAGCAAGTCAGCTGAGTATCTAGAAGAATTTTCCAAGGAAGGTAAATAGCAAGTGCAAAGGCCCTGAGGAAGGAGTATGTTTGGAGTGTCCTAAGAAGGACAAGTAGACGCCGGGCGCGGTGGCGCACGCCTGTAATCCCAGCACTTTGGGAGGCTGAGGCAGGAGGATCGCGAGTTCAAAGCCAGCCTCAGCAATGGCGAGGCACTTAGCAACTCAGTGAGACCCTGTCTCCAAATAAAATACAAAAAAGGGCTGGGGATATGGCCCAGTGGTCAAGTGCCCCTGAGTTCAATCCCCGGTACCACAAAAAAAAAAAAAAAAAAAAAAAAAAAGAAGGACAAGTAGAGCAGTGTGACTGGAGGGTGGTGAGCAAGAAGGTTGGGGCAGGAGATGTGGTCAGAGAGGTGACAGGGAAGATCAGAGGGCACTGCAGGCCTTGGCAAGGATTTTTGAATGTTATTCTGAAGCCTTTGAGGTTTTTTTAGCAGAGCAGTAACAGTATGAGACTTCTATCTTGGGAGGATTCTTCCTTATGAGGACAGACCCTCAGGGTGCAGAAGGAAAAGGCTGAGGCCAGGGAGAAAGTTGCTCTGATAATCCACTGTGAAGTGAAGCTGGCCTGGTCCCAAGCATGGGTGTAAAAGTGGTGAGAAAATGTTGGACTGTGAATGTATTCTGAAGGTGGAGTAGACCAGATAAATTAGATTTGGCATTGAGGTTTTTGACATAAAGAAGGACATTAGGAATGATTTCAAAGTTATTGGCTCGAACTCAAGGTTTTAAGTTCATAGGAGTGGCTACTTTGGGCTAAGATAACCAGACAAGGCTTAATGAAAGATTAAGCATGAATCTAATGAATGCACTTTGAAAACATGGGATTTTGTGGTTTGTAAAAACTCTCAGTAGTTTTTTATGAAATCATTTTGTCTTCTTGGACCCCAGTCACTCACCCTAATCCCACTTTATTGTTAAGTTTTATCAGCCTCTTTCACAGGGGACCTGGGACTCAGGACTTACCCAACCCAAGGGAGCTTGAGTCATTTGACTAATTATGGAAAGTCTGTGTTCTGGCCAGTAATTGGTTTAGAAATGGGCTGGTTTGGGAATGGGCATGTACTCTAGTTTTGGACAATGGAACATAGGTGGGAACTCTGCAGGAGGGACTTCTGGGAAAGTCTCTAAATCTTTAAAATAAAACTAGATACTCCCGACTCCAGATGTTATGGTGCAAGGATGTAGTACTTGAACTTCCTGTCCCATCCTCCAAACAAAGGGGAAACTGGGAACAACAACAGGCATGTGAAGGGTGGCAGGCAGGAATGACGGAAAAATCAAAGTTCCTTGAGGACACCAGTGGGCACTGAGTTCACCAACCCTGTAGCTTCAGTTTCTGGACTTCTTAGGTGAGGTTTTTTTTTTTTTTTTTTTAACCCCCTAAACTGGGTATAGTGGCATGTACCTGTAATCCCAGCTTCCTAGAAGGCTGAAGCAGGAGGATTGCTTGAGCCAGGGAATTAAAAACCAACCTTGGGCAATGTAGAGACCCAATCTGAAAAAAAAAAAAAAAAAGTATAAGAAAAAATATCCCCTTATCATTAGTGCTTTTGTACTTGAAGTAGGATGTACATCATTTCAGATAAACAACAAAGACTATGTGGGAAGATACAGCAAAAGCAAACACTTTGAGGCAAGACTTTCTTTGAGGCAAATAATTTCAAAGCATAGCTGGGATAGATGGATGGAATCATTTGACGATTGTTCATAACCTCATTCAATAAATAAATTTGTTGAGTCCCTACACATTGTACCAACTACTGTTGTAAGAGCTGGTAAATTGCAAAGAACAGGGTGGGCAGGGTCCCTTTTATGCAGTTTATTACCTTGTGAAGGACAGATTGGTGCATGTGCCTCCATTGAACAGCACAGGCACAGGAGTATGGTCCAGGAAGGCCTAGTTCAGTGAGGCATATTAGGGTGAGACTGTGGGCTTTTGAATTAACTTCCTGCTTCTGCTGTGCTTCAGGTAATTCTCTGAAACATTTGTTAGGTCAGAGGGCATGAGCATTTTTAGCACTCTTACTTTTCTTATCAGTTAAGATCAACTTATGGGCTGGGGTTGTGGCTCAGTGGTAGAGTGCTCGCCTAGCAAGTGCGCGGCCTAGGTTCGATCCTCAGCACCACGTATAAATAAAGGTATTGTGTACAACTAATTAAACAAACAAATGTTAAAAAAAAAAAAGAAAGCTTTAAAAAAAAAAAAGATCAAATTATAATACAACCTACAATGAATACAGGTGACTGTGTTGGTGGCTCTAGATTTGGGAATTTGCCTTTTAATTTGAAGGGATTTAATTTAGTAAAAGAATTCTTTAGTGAAATCTATTTAGTTAATTTAGTGAAAGAAACAGCATACTTCTTTTTAATCTACATTTCTTTGCTAACTAGTAAAGCTGAATATTTTTTTCATGTGTTTACTATTTATTCTTTTGTGAGTTTTGTTTTGTAGTAGTTTGTTCAATGCTAAGCTGAAGTCTTCAGGAGATTCTCGCCAACTTGTCTTCTTGCAATAGCAACAATATTAATCTGTTTTCATCATGTGTGTTTGTTAATATATCTTCCAGCATGTTGTTTGTCCTTAATGTTTGGTGTTATATTACCTGTAAAATTTCTTTTAAAAAAGTTTAATGTAATCAAGTGCTTTCCGCGTTTTCTATGTAGTAACACAATTGCTTCTAAGTAGAGAGTTACTGTCTTATTAATGCATTGATAAATATTTAATTCTATTTACTTTTGGACTTCATAATTTTAGATGAATTTAATATTCAAATAAAATGGAATTAATTTTAATGTGTACTATAAGGTGAGAACCTAAATTTTTCCCTTCCCTCCCAACTGCTGATCAGTTGTCTCTCCACTCAAACTAATCTTTATCTCTACTGGCATCTTCAGCATATACTAAAATTCTTATGAAAATGAGATTTTATATATATGTATATATATGCATGTGTATGTGTGTGTGTCTCTCACACACACACACACACACACACACACACACACACTATTACTAGGGATGAAACCCAGGGGTGCTCCACCACTGAGCTACATCCCCAGTCCTTTTCATTTTTTATTTTGAGACAAAGATTTCACTAAATTGCCAAAGCTGGCCTTGAATTTGTGATCCTCCTACCTCAGCCTCCTGAGTAGCTGGGATTACAGGTTATGCCACCTGGCCTGGCTTAAGTTATATTTCTGACCTTTCTGTTAAACTTTAAAGATCTGTCTATTCTGACATCAAGACTTCAAAATTTGGGTTTTGTTGTTTTTTATTTTTTTAAGTTGTAGTTGGACACAATACCTTTTATTTTATTTATTTTTACGTGGTGCTGAGGATCGAATCCAGAGCCTTGCACATGCTAGGCAAATACTCTACCACTGAACCACAACCCCAGCCCCGGTTTTGTTGTTTTATAGGTTTTTACTGTTATTAGATTTTATTTACCTCTTTACTAGTCCACCTTCCCTCCCCAACACATTTTGTTATCTGTTTAGAATTTTTCTTTCCCTCCTTCTTTTTGTCTTGCTTAAAAGTTCTTTTGGGATTTTTACCAAGATTCTGCTAACAATGTAAGATGTCTTAAATTGTAGGAAATAGGTATTTATGTAATTTAAGCTTCCCATCCAAGAACTTCTATTTTTCCATTCATTTACGTCTTTTTTAAGACATGAAAGTTTTTTTTTTTTTTTAGTTGTTGATAGACCTTTATTTATTTATATGCAGTGCTGAGACTCGAACCCAGTGCCTCACACATGCCAGGCAAGTGTGCTACCACTGAGCTCCAGCCCCAGCCCTCAGACATGAAAGTTTTTATAGTTTCCATTATAAAGAAATGTATGCACATATATATATATATACATATATATATTTATATATATATGCCTGTTTGCATACATACAAAATATGTAGATTATGTGCCACAGAAGTAGGCTCTGAGATGGAGAGCTGTCTGTGGAAGGCTTTTATAGAAAATGCACCTGTAATAAACAGTTGCAACTGGGACCTTAGCTGATTCTAGGGTGGGAGGTGGTGGTGGGGATTAGGAGAAACGCTCCAGAGCTGGAATGGGACTTTGAGGTTTAGCAATTTACAATTTAAGTATAATCTTCAAGTGGACAAGGATGCTTAAGTCAGCCTGTCTCTCAAATTTTCTCTCCTAGATAAGCCCCAGAGGCAGGCAGATTATCAGGGGATAAGGAATGAGTTGATCTCAAGAAATGTCATTCAGCTAAGGCAGGTTACAGTCCCCCAAGGCTGGATGTGTAGATGGGAGTCTGCTTAGCAATGGGATTCTGCTGTGTTTAGGTGGCACTGGCAAAGTTACCCAGTCAAGTGACTCTCTTTATATACTAGGTCTTTCTCCAACTAGAGTTCAAGCTTCTATTTACTGCATTACTGTTGCATTCTTCTCCTGCTTCTCTAAAATTTCTTGGAACATCTGCATTGGAATACCACCTTTTCTATATAGCTCTTTAGTCACAAATTTACAATCTCTAGATTTACCTCCATATATGTAGTTAGTCACATTTATAGTGTGAGAGTTTTACTTATTTAATTTTGAGATCAACATTATTTTCAGTTTCTTGGGATCAACTTACTGTGATCTTTAAGGATTATCAACAGCTTCTACAAATCATCATTCAGTATGATGTTCCACATCAGGTACTCTTTATTATATAGAGAAGACTCATTTTATCTTAATTAACATTATAAATGCATGAATGTTAAATATTAAATATCCTTTATGAATTTATGAAAAAATCTAATGATGTTTCCATCTTAATATCTTGTGATATTCTCAAGATAATATATTCTTTTATTATTGGCATTAACCCCTTGTTAAAGGCTTAATCCCTAGGAAGTAGTGGAGCCTTTTAGGTGAGGCCCAGTGGCAGGAAGTTAGGTCATTAGGGGTGGCCCTTGAAGGAGATAGTGAGGTCCTACTCTCCCTTTTTCTTTCTCTGGCTACCTGGCTGCTATCAGGTGAGTGGCCTCCTCTGCTGTGTGCTCTCATCATGATGTACTGTGCTGACACAGGCCCAAAGCAACAGGGCCAATCGGTCATGGACAGAACCCTCTAAAACTTGTGAGCCAAAATGAACTATTACTCTTTTTAAGTTGATTATCTCAGGCATTTTGTTAGAGTAACAGAAAGTGTACTAATGCACCCCTACTTCTATTAATGAATCATTTGAATAGCTAATATATGCACATGACATGAAATGTAGAAGGTACAAAGAGATATACAGTTAAAATCAATCTCTCTTCTTTCCCTAACTTCCATCCACTTAATCCTTTTCCTTAAGGCAAATGATATCAGTTTGTTGTATATAATTTCATACATGGTTTATGCATTTTCAAATATCCTTCCCCCCTGGGTGGGTTTGCTCATTCCCTCTCTCTCTTTCTTTCTCTCTCTCTCTCTCTCTCTCACACACACAGTAGCATATCATTCTGTACTATTCTGCATATTTCTTTTTTAAAATTAACTGTTTATCACTTCTTGTTGAAAAGTATAGTGTGTAGTCATGGCATTAATGACTGAGTATATGTGAAGACCTAGGAACTGAGAGGCTATAGTTTAGATTAATCAGTAGACTCAGAAATGTAAGACAAGGAGAACATGTCTGTAAGCTAAAATGTTTTTCTCCCAATACTCTTTGGCAAATTCCAAACTCACTTGTTATTTGGCTTTTATTGGTAAAAAGCAATCACTTTATTCATCCTCATTTATTTTTTATTTCCCTTGCTTTCTCTCTCTTACACACAAACACACCTTTACAGACTCTTTTTATTCTCTTTGATCACACATTTTGTTAATCTACATTTTCATTCCTCCAGTCTTTGGAATTCTTGGGAAACCTCCTCCAAACACGGAGGCTTTTTTCCCCTTTACTGTTATGTAGTCAGATCATTAAAGGCAATAATGGTTAATTGGTCCCTAAATAGACATAGACAAAACTTCCTCCTAAAAAAAAAAATTAACTGTTTATTTGATACATTTCTAGAACAATACATATAGAAATATTTTATTCTTTTCAATGGCTGCATATGATTTCAACACAAATGTGACAATTTATCAACCAGTCCCTTACTGATAAACGATTGGGTAGTTTTTAGGCAATTTGCTTTTATGAACAATGCTGTAATTACATCCTTGTGCATGTCATTTTGTATACACATAAGTGTATCTGTGGGATAAATGCCTACAGGTAGAGTTATTGGAATCAAGTGCATTTTTAGTTTTGAAATTTATTGCCAAAAAGTTTTCCGTAGATCTGTACCATTTATAATTCTGTCAGTAACAAATTAATGTTCTGTTTCCCCTTGACGATACTGTGTATTATCAAGTTTTTGATCTTTATCAATCTATAGGTGAAAAATGGCATCTCATTGTAGTTTTAAAATGCATTTATCTTTAAGAGTGAGGTTGAATTTTTCATATGTTTAACAGCTATTCATATCCCTTCTTGAAGCTAAAGCTTGTAGCATAGTACAATCTGGCCTTTGTATCTCAATTTCTGCCCTGCAGAACTCAGACATAGCTTTTGCATCCATTTAGGTTAATTTTTACTTTTTTAATTACATAAAACCCTGATTTGGCTGACTTTTATAGTAAGGAAATTCTATTAGCTTACATGACATTATGTTCTGGGATTTAGTAGCTCTGTAGTTGGTTAATTCAGCTATTTGACCAAGGTCATTGAGGTCTCTGGTCTCCCTGTCTCTCTGATTTGCCAAGTTCTGGCTAGTTACCTCAGGATCACAACATGGTTGCATCACAGCCAGGTATCCCATTGACATAATAAAAAACATTCAATAGAAAAAAAGACATTTTCTTTCTTTTCTTGTGGTACCTGGGATTTAACCCAAGGCCTTTCACATGCTAAGCAAGTGCTCTAAACTGAGCAATCCCCAACCCTTTTTAAATTTTTATTTTGAGACAGGATCTTGATAAAGTGCCCAATCTGAACTTGTGATTTTCCTGCCTCAGCCTCCCGAGTTTCTGGGATTACAGGTGTGTGCCTCTGTACCCAGCAAACTTATATTACTTCTTACCCTGAGTCTCTGTTTAAGAACAAGGAAACTTATCCCATTGACTACTTTCAGAAGATCTCCCCTCAAACTTCATTGGCCAGAACTTGGTCTTTTTGACAATTCTGGAACCAGGAACCAGCACGACGCTGTAACCATCATGATTAGTTCACATTAATCAGAACCTCCTCCTAAATTATACAGAGTAGTCGTGAACACTCCCTCTCCATGACTCTCCTCCACCACCAAATAATTGGGGCACTGCCAGCCAGGAACATGGGATTAATTGTAGGGTAACAGTCTCCTCTAACTGCCACAGCTTGGCACATGCTATTTCCTTTGTTTGAAATAGCTCCTCTCCATTTATTCTTCCATCCAAATACTCTTCTTTCAAGTATAGCCTGAAGACAGTTCCAAGGGAACCTTCTTTACCTCCTTTAGGTTGAGGAGACATCTCCCCTGGACTTCCTGGTGGCCTGTGCCACGCCCACCACACTGAATAGTTAAGTCTGGCTTTACTTCTCAGGCTCCCTTACACCCCAGCTCCTCGAGGGCAGGGGCTGGGTCTTTGTGTCTGTGTCTCTAGCCCTGGGACATTTCCCTTTCATTGCACAAGGCAGACATTTGGCTCATGCTTATTGAATAAAATCTAATTGCTTTTCTTTTATTTCAGAATTTCAAGTCTAGATTCACAAGAAAGATTAACTTATTATAGTTTTTTTTGTGTGTGACTGATTTCCTTGTTGGGATTTAGAATTAGAATGATCTTTTCCACACAAAGCAAACTGGAGATTTTCCAAAACAAATTGTTTAAATAGTAGATTATTGGTTCCTTGAAAGTCCAGAAGTTCAACAAGTGTTTCCTGAACACATGCTATGTGTCTGGCACTGTACCTGTTGGCACTTTGTAGAAAAGTGGTACGAGAACTTGTCTCTGAATGCAGAGTTTCTGCTTTAAGGCAGCATTTTTCCATCACATGTAATGGAATCAATTTTGCGGATCCAAACCACCATTAAAAGGGAAAGAAAAAAGAATGCAATGAAGTAGAATAAAATCTATTAGAGTATATTACTGTTGGATTCTAGGCAGAAGGCTGCACCTCCCAGGCAGAAGGCCACACCTCCCCAGGTGCCTTGTGAAAAACTACAGCTCCCAGGATCCTCAGCGTGACCAAAAACCTGACCAGCAAGTCCCCTGTCCACTACCCCACCCCCTGACCTCTGCTGGCCTATAGGACAAGGACTCACTCCAAGGGGGTTTTATGGCCCCTACTCTATTTAAGCCAGCCCCGGACTGAACTGCTGCCTTGTTCCTGCCTTTTGTTCCTGCTCTCCGTTCCTGCCTGTCCCTATTCCCGTCCATCCCTTCCCTACTCCCGTCCATCCCTTCCCTACCCCCCTTCCCTTCCCTTCCTTTCCCTACCCTTGCCCACGTGGCACCCCAATAAACCCTTTTATTTCACTAACACAGTGTTCCCAGCTAAGTTAACTATGTTTCAGCAGTTTTCTAACAATTACTCTTAGTAAAGTTCTTGGTCCAGTTACATATGTATGTGTGTGTGTGTGTGTGCATTTATGTATATATGTGCATATACATATATATGAGTGATGTACTGGGTCAACATACAAAATGTGTTTTTTACTATGGGTCATAGTAAAAAAAAAAAAAAAAAAAGTGAAAGCCATTTCTCTAAGTACCAGTATGTTTCCTTTACTTTTTTTCTACTCCTAATATCTGGGATCCCTAGGTATAGGACAAGACAGGGATTTGACATTCTGCCTCCCACACCTCCCTGGCTGGCTCCCAACCTTGGATTTGTTAGCCTAACACAGACATAAGAGTCAGAGGGCAGAAGTGCTCAGCTCCTGGATTCACAGACCTGGCAGCCTTGGGCAAGTCACTGGACCCTTCAGAACATCTGCTTATCTCTTATGGATTGGAGATAACAATAGTAAGTATTCCACAAGGCAATTAAGAGCATTGGTTGAAATATGTGAAAATATTAGGTTGTTTAGTAAACTCCCTTCAGGTCCTCAAAAGAGAAAAACAGACTTTGTGTGTAGGTTAAACAATAAAATTTGAGGACATTGTGTTAAATGAAACAAGTCAGGCACAGAAAGACAAATACTTCACGGTCTCACTCATATGTGAAATCTGAGAGAAGTTGATCTCATTAAAGTCGAGAGTAGAGTAGAGGTTACTGGAGCCTGGGGAAAGTAGGGCAGAGGAAGCGAGGGGAAAAGATTGATCGGTGATAAGTTATGTTTGACAGGGAAATTAGTCCTGGTGTTCCATTGCACAGTGGGGTGACTATACATAATGGTAAAGCACTGTATATTTCAAAAAAGCCAGGAGACAAAATTTTGGATGATTCTACCACAAAGAAATCATAAATGTTTGAGGAGATAGATACTTTTATCCTTATGTGTCAAAGAATCACAGAGTATCCCATGCAGTTGTATAATTTTTATTTGTTAAATTAAAAAAAAATCTGTCCCCTAGAGAGGGAGGAAGGACCTCTAGGAATGGTCACTCAGAGAGTTAAAAGGGAACTCTAACACCAATGGACTGAAGATATTTCAATCAAATGGTGGGGGTCAATGGGGGAAGGTCAGGGTTGCCCTATTTTTCCAATGAGCAGTTAATTTTTATTTATTGTTTTTGTTCTTTTTTTGCTGTACTGAGGATTGAACCTAAGGCCTCACACTTGCTAGGCAAGCGCTCTACCACTAAGCTACAGCCCAGCCCTTTTTATTTTTATTTTTAATTACTTAATTTGTTCTATATAATGGCAGAATGCAATTCCATATTATACATATAGAGCACGATTTTTCATGTCTCTGGTTGTACACAAAGTAGATTCACACCATTTGTGTCTTCATACATGTTCTTAGGGTAATGATGACCATCTCATTCCACCGTCTTTCCTACTCCCATACCCCCTCCCTTCCCCTCCCTCCCCTTTGCTGTATCTAAAGTTCCTCCATTCCTCCCATGCTCCCCACCCCCAACCCCATTGTGAGTCAGCATCCTCATATCAGAGAAAACAATTCGGCATTTGGTTTTTTGGGATTGGCTTACTTCACTTAGCATAATACTCTCCGGCTCCATCCATTTACCTGCAAATGCCATGATTTTGT
Organism: Tamias sibiricus; assembly: GCA_025594165.1. Lineage (NCBI taxonomy): Eukaryota > Metazoa > Chordata > Mammalia > Rodentia > Sciuridae > Tamias > Tamias sibiricus. The sequence continues at coordinate 43,713,875 of CM046659.1, read as the reverse complement.
TCTGTTTTAATGCTGGTAATATTCCATTGTGTATATACACCCCATTTTCCCTATCCATTCATCTACAGAAGGGCATCTGGGTTGGTTCCACAATTTAGCTATTGAGAATTGTGCTGCTATAAACACTGATGTGGCTGTATCACTGTAGTAAGCTGTTTTTAAGTCCTTTGGGTATAAACCGAGAAGTGGGATAGCTTGTGTTGAATGGTGGTTCCATTCCAAGTTTTCCAAGGAATCTCCATACTGCTCTCCATATTGGGTGCACCAATTTGCAGTCCCACCCCCTTTTTATTTTTAATTTTTTTGAGATAGGGTCTCCTTAAGTTGCTGAGGCTGGCCTCCGACTTGTGATCCTCCTGTTTTCGCCTCCTGAGTACCTGGGACTACAGGTGTGCACACTCTGCCCAGCAACTTTTATTTCTTCATGACACTGTTGAGAGGAGTCTGGAGGTGCTGATGTGCACACTGCTGAGTCAGACGAGGGGAGAAGTTGTTGACAGAGTTCCCTTTCAGTGAACTTTGCAGGAGGGACCAGGCAGTGGACTCTGTCCTTACTTTGCCCCTTGCAGAGGGTGTGTGGAGGGGTCACTTGCTTGGAGATCACTCAGGTTGTAAGTTAAGGTTGAGGAGTAGGGTGGGGCAGAGTGGGGGCTCAAAGCAGCAGAGCCCTTCACACTTCTGAGAGTCTATCCTCAATGATTGTCTCTGAGCAACTGCTACAGCGGAGAAATTGTCTTGCTGCTCATTTTCCCCAGCTGGAAGCCTCCTTCCTCCCGAGAAATGCTGAAGCCTTTGCAGCCTGGGTTCTCCTGTTCTTCGCTGTATTAGCACACATGAGCCTCCTTAAATAAAAGGTAATTGTTAGTTGTTTGTTGTTATTCCTGACTTACTGAGACTGGGAGAAAGACTCTGTAGGAGCTCCTCCTTCCTGTCTCCACCCCAAGACACACACACACACCCTGTCCCCCTTAGAACAAGATGAGGAAGATGGGAAACTTGCTTGCCTTGGCCAACAGCCAGAGCAGTGGAGGTTGGTACCCACCCAGGTTGGGATTTGTCCCTAAGTATCCTAAGAGGATGCAGAGTAAGTAGAAAAGAGGGAAGTTCAAGAGCATTGGGTGCATACTGGGGATCCACAAACTCAGTGGTTCTTTGGTTGGTTGGTTTGTTTGTTTTTTAGTTGTAGATGGACACAATACCTTTATTTTATTTATTTATGCGGTGCTGAGGATCGAACCCAGTGATACGCATGTGATGCAAGTGCTCTACCACTGAGCCACAACCTCATCCCTGGTTGGTTGTCTTTTTCCAGCGACTCCCTCGTGCAGGAGTCCCATCCAGGATCTTGGCACTTCATTCCCTATTCTCTTCAACTCTGTCTTGGCCCAAATGTCCTGGGGTTCAGTGGCACACTTGGTGGAAGGAGGTGGCAAACAGGTTCAACTGCCAGGATGGGGAGGGAGAAAGCCTCAGCCATGAGTGGGCGGCCTCTGCTCAGTTTTCCCAGTGTGCTGGCCTGGTGTGTCCACCTGCCAACATCTGTCTCCAGTTGTGCTTTCTTGAAGGTCACCAGTGACCTTTTAGTCACCAAGGCCAGTAGCTTTTCCTCAGGCCCCAGCTTCCAACTAACCAGCCTCTCTGTCTTAAAGGCTCACCCTAGTTAGCTAGTTCTTTCCCCATATCAACAGCAGCTCATTCTCTGGTTCTTTTTCTTTTTTTTCTGCTTCCTGAATTTATGTCTTTCCTAGGCTTCTGTCTTTAACCCTTTTCTTTCTTTCTTTTTTAAAAAAAAAATACTTATTTATTTACTTTAGTTGTACACAATGCAATGCATTTATGTTTACGTGGTGCTGAGGATCGAACCCGGGCCGCGCACGTGCAAGGCAAGCGCTTTGCCGCTGAGCCACAACCCCAGCCCAACCCTTTTCTTTCTTTATCTCTCTTTTTCTGGGAAAAACTTTGATTTCCTTTGCTACCAAATAAGTAGTAGTTTGGAGAAGAAGAAGAAGAAGGAGGAGGAGGAGGAGAAGGAGGAGAAGGAGGAGAAGGAGGAGAAGGAGAGGGAAGGAGGAGAAGGAGGAGGAGAAGAAGAAGGAGAAGAAGAAGGAGAAGGAGAAGGAGAGGAAGAGGAAGAGGAAGAGGAAGAAGAAGAAGAAGAAAGCGGCAAAAAGTCCAGCATGGTAATCCCAGTGACTCCAGAGGCTAAGGTGGGAGGATTGCAAGTTCAATGCCAGCCTCAGCAATTTAGCAAGGCCCAAAGCAATGAGACCCTGTCTCAAAATAAAAAGGGCTGCGGATGTATCTGGGTTCAAACTACAATACCACACTTACACTAAAAAAGAGATTTACAGTCTAAGGTGCAGATGTCAGTGGTCTGGGAGGGAGCCGAACCAGAACTGGAGAGGCTCCTGGGAAGGCAAGCAAAGTTTGCTGAGGCACTGGTCTCTGCTTTCTGTATGCCTGCTGACATCCCTCTTTCTGGACATTTCTATCTTTTCCTTCCTATCCTTTCCTGGCCCACCACCTTTTCTGAGGCCTTTGTGACCTTTCCAGTTATATCTTTTTCAATATTTTTTTTTAGTTGTAGATGAACACATTTATTTTATTTACCTATTTATTTTTATGTGATGTTGAGGATCAAACCCAGTGCCTCACACGTGCTAGGCAAGCCTTGTACCACTGAGTCACAACCCAGCCCTCTTTAGTGATTTCTGTACTGCCAGCTGTTATTTTATTTCACCAGTTATGGCCTCTGCCTTGGGTCCCATATATTAGAGGACCCCCCTCTTGCTCACTTTGGCTGTACCTCTTATCTGTGTGTGTGTGTGTGTGTGTGTGTGTGTGTGTGTGTGTGGTGCTGGGGATTGAACCCAGGGCCTTGTGCGTGTGAGGCAAGAACTCTACCAACTGAGCTCTATCCCCAGTCCTGGCTGTACCTCTCGTGATAAAAGGAATCCATGAGGCCAGTAGCATGTCCCCATTTGGAGCCCATATTCCAAAACCTACTCCCTGGGCCTGGTTCTTCTCCAGGTACTCTCCTGAAGACCGACTGTATCACTATGGTACTCCTACAACTGAAAGGTGTCCCAGGTACCAAGGAGTAGTAGGTTGTTGGGGAGGGGTGAGGTGAGGTGGGAATTGGAATGAAGATGGAGCTTGGACATGTCCCTGAGAGTGCATTCAAAGGCCCTTGTCATGTGGGACAGTGCCTATGTTGAGAAGAGAAGTGAGGGTGGGTCAGGGGCCAGATCTCTCTAATCCACTTTTTTCCAGCAGGAACTCTTGAGAAGTTCAAGAATTCTATAATTGAACCTGGCCTTCCAGGTTGTTATAAAGGTATATTTGTCAGTAAAGACAGATGGAAATATTTTATTTAACAGTTTGATAATTCAGTTTATAACTTTTAAACACATGGTAAATGGCCCTCTATTTGTATTCATGCCCGAGGCCCCAGAGATTGTAGGGGCAAATCTGTATTTCACTACTGGCCTAGTTTTTTTTTTGTTTTTTTTTTTTTTTTTTTTTTTTTTTGAGGGGGGTGGTTCTGTGGATCAAAGTCAGGGCTTTGTGCATGCTAAGCAATACTCTACCACTGAGCTACACCCTCAGTTCCTCCTCAATATTTTTAAAAAACATTCTTCAAACAAAGCTCTGATTATGTCACCAACTGACTCAAAGATTTGTGTGTGTGTGTGTGTGTATATGAGTGATGCTGGGGATTGAACCCAGGGTCTTGTACATGAAAGGCAAGCACTCTACTAACTGAGCTATATCCCCAGCCAGGCCTCAAAGCTTTCGATGATAACTACTTTATTAGGATGTAAGTGACTTGTTACTCTAGATGAAGCTGCAGTCAAGTGGGACCTGCCTTTCATCAGAAAAAGAGTCAGACCAGGTGAGAGTAGGCAAGAGAGCAGCTGGTGGCTCAGAACTCACTGGGGAAGCTTGGAGGGCAGAGCCAGGGCAGCCTGAGAACCAGCAATGGGAACCTCAAGCAGTCAGAGATGGCATAAGTTCACACAGCAAGGGTCAGAGAGGCAAAGGCAAGTGACCAACAAATGACTATACCGAAGTTGCTGAGGAGGGTAGGGCATACATTAAGACCTGATTCCTGGGGTCACTTTTGTGTCCCTGTTCCAGATTTTCCTCTAGTTCCCATGTGCTAGATCTTGTCCTAACCTCAAGCTATGGGGTGGGAGTGGGCCACAGGTACATGGCTCAGTACTTAGCAGCAGCTTCTAAGGAACAACTCAGGACAATAATGAGCATAGAGTATGTATAATCAATGTCATTGTTCTTTTTTCCTATGCTGGAATCAAAACTGGTGCCTCACATATACTAGGCAAACCCTGAACCACTGAGCCACACCCCCAGCTCTCAAAAAAAAAAAAAAAAAAAAAAAAAAAGTTTTTGACCCAGTAGCCCTGAATATTTTTAAAGGAGTCAGATTTAGGGAAGAAGCCATTTAGACCAAAAGAAAGGATAAGTGGGTAGGGCTGGAAGCAGGGGGAGGTGGACTAGGGCAAGATGAAGTTCCAAGGCCTTCTCCACACTTCTGAGATTGAGTCAGATGCTCATACTGGGAAGGAAGATGCAGAACTGAATCCTGCATTAGGCGTCTATGCAACCAGCTCCAGCTGCCAAAGCACTACAACTTGAGATATTTTCATTCCAGATGTGGGAGGATCAAGAGCTTTACAGAGGACCTATTGTTGAGCTTGAGAGACAAATAGGTATCTTTTAAATGAATGTGGAGCAATGTATATTGTAGGGAAAGCCTTGAATATAAAAATAAAACAGAAACAAAGAAAAAAAAATCACATGCACAGCTTTCCTGGACTTCAAAACCAGACATTAAGAAGAAACTCCAAAATCCATATTACAAGCTGTTCTCTTATGGAAAATTGCTTTGTCTCACACTCAGCGAGGTGGACTGTAATGGAGGAAGGGGCGGTGCTATCTTAGGATGGCTGCCTTGTGAGGTCCTCAGAAGTTCACTTGTGCAGCACCTCTTAAATAACACACATTGGAACAACTTGGTAGTAGTGCTTGTTCAAAATGTGGAATTTATAAGAAGTTTTATCTTACTTACCCAAAATAATCTCTTAAAGGCAATTATAGGAAGAATCTTACTTTTAAAAAACAAAAATTATATATTTAAAAATTTTAAAAGCTACATCAGCAATACTACTAAGGAAAAATAAGTTCCTACTTGCAGAAACTTAGGAGAGGGCAGAGCGAAGCAAATTTTCCCCTTTTAAGCTTAGAAATAGTATTAGGAGCAAAATATATAGTTTACATCAGTTGGGTAACCTGGCTGGAAAAAAAAAATAACCTTTAAATGGAGTCATTTGAGAGGAGTGTATTAAAGGCGGTTTTTACAAAGCATGGGCTGGGCTTGAACAAAGCAAAAGCTGTAAAGTTCAGAAGCCATTGCCACCACTAGGCCTGAAAGGGCAAGGGAGTGGGACAAGTGAAGGGGACCTAGAAAGCAAGCAGAGGGAGGGGGGATCATGTGGCAAAAAGAAGCCAGAGGGAAAAAAAAAATCACTGATTTCTTGACCAGCCCCCTTCAAAGGCTGGAGGACAAAGGGAGGCAGTCCAGTGATACAGTCCACATGACTCAGCCTCTCTGGGCAGAGAGCAGGGTAGAGAAGGTTGAGGGTGGATATTGAGAGGCAAATGGAGAAAATCCAAGATCCAGCTGAGAGAGCTAAGAGACAAAGAGTGGCTATTGCGTATCTTAACAAGCACTGAAGAAAACAGTAAAAAGACTTTCTTTTCTACCTTGCATATATAAACCTGCAGTATGTTTCTAAGAAACGTAACATCATTAAGTGTTACCGTGTTGTATGGTTGGGGTGAGGGGCAACCCTGTGCTCCACCTCCAGACTTACAGAATCAGGTCACATTCCAGAAGGAGCCCAGAAATTTGAATTTTTAAAAATATCTTTATTTTATTTATGTGGTGCTGAGGATCAAACCCAGGGCCTCACACATGTGAGACGAGTGCTCTACCACTGAGCCCCAGCCCCAGCCCCAGAAATTTGAATTTTAAACAAGCTTTCCAAATGACGCACATTCAACTTTTGAAACCACTGAGCTACAAAATGAAAGGCTGAACAGTAGTAGTGAGTTTGTTATTAAAATGGTAAGTTTATCTATGTTGTAAAAGCAGTTTTTAAAAATAGGTTTATGTATGTGGATGAAGACCGGGAGAACAGACAAATGAAAGCGATTGATTAGAAGGGTGTTCAGAGTTTTAATTTTTTTTTTGCTATGATAATGTTTAAATAAGAGCTTATTGAACAAGAAGCCTTTTTAGGAGCACTTGAAGCAAATGAAACGTTACAATAATCACAAAGGTCTGACTCTGAGGAGTCCATTGAACTTGACCACAGTATCTGCTTTCTTGGTCTCTGTCAGGGTGGTTTTCCAAACCAGCTTAGTCTTGAAGCAAACGGCCAGAAGGAACTTCTATACCCTGAAAAAGGAAGGTGAGCCCCTGACCTGGCTTCACAAGACTCCCCAAGTCTTAAATGTACCAGTGGGTACAGGATGCCAACCTTGACAAAGCTCACCTTGTCTCTGCTCCTGGGACGAATGGCTGAGATGACTGGGCTCTGGCTGAGGAGGCCCCCTCCTCTTGGTTTTCTTGTTAGCATTTTCCAGAAAGTGAAAATCACCTGTCCAAGATAACCTTAAAAACTGCAATAGAAATAACTCTTGGGCTAGAGATGCCACGGTTGTACTAGAAGTTTCCAAAGCAGCACAACACTTAACTCTATGTCTTTGTCCCCACAGAGGCTGTAGTCTTTCTTCTTGGACGGCTCTGCTGGGGACCAGGGCAGGGTTAGTCTGTAGGACTCTGTCTGGTTTTCTGGTTGAGGCCAGTGAATTGCCTGCAAAGAGAAATTTCTGGCTAGAAGGCCTCAGGGCTAGGGAGAGAGGCCTTCTCTAACCCTAGGATTCAGGAAATGCTCATTATAATACATAAAGGGACCCCCAGTGTTTCCTGGGCTGACTCAGAGAAGGACTATTTATTTCTCAGCCATGGCTTTCTGAATTGGCAAGCTGTTTGGAGCCAAGCAGGGAAAAGCAGATCCAGACAATCATGTGATGGAATTACACCTGCTGAGATAAAGAACAGTGTGGCTCCCCAAGTAAACATTCTTGCAGACTCTGCATTGCAAACTCTGGCTCAAGAGGTGCTGGGCTAATTTGTCTTTGTCAACTAAAGGCAAATAAATGCAGGAGGGCAGAGCCTGGCAGCTTCTCCAGCTGCCTGGTGATTTGAGGATCATTCTAACTATTTCTAGCTCCCCCACCCCATACCTAAATAATAGGTATGTATTCACTCTACTTACCAAGGAGCAAGGAAACACACATCTCTTCATTTTTCCAAATCAAGTGAAATCATGCTCTGGGCTCCACCTGTGCCTGACTGGTGGGATCCCTGATATTGTTACTGAAATTTCCTCTTTCCCTGCTGTTGGGCAGTTCTAGAATTCAGGCCTACTTGGTAACAGAGATATAGGGCAAGGGTCTAAGTTAGTCAATAAAATCATTATTAATATTGCTTCTTTGTTATATGATGCAGTTGCTGGACTACAACGTTTCCCCTTGTAGTACCTACTTTGCCTGCATACTCTTGTCCTTGTCCATGTTTTCAAGGTGATATAGATTGTCCCTGAGGCATTAGTCATGTGCTGAGAGTTTGGATGATGGTGTTAGAAGAAGTGTGAGGAGACTTTGGACCTTTCTCCTATAATTTACATCAGCATCCCCGATTCTTTGTTAAATATTTTCTCACATTTTCATATATACAGCCATGTAAACAGCTTAGAGCATCCTCCTCCCCTCCCGGTCTTTCAACCACATTGCTCCTCGAGATCTTCCTACAGAGACATGCTCGTGGCCTGACTGCCAGGCACCAATGGTTCCCCTAAGGTCCTGCATGGAAAAGGCCCAAGTCTCTACTATTTGAGGATGTCCTTGAATGTCCTCCCAGACTTTAAAAAAACAAACAAAAAAAAAAAAACCTCTCTCTCATCCAGGAAAGCCCAGCTTCTTTCCTCCCATCCTCCCCCATCCCCTGACCCCTGAATTATAGAGAAGCCTTTAGTTAAAGACCACTGCCAGCAAACCCCACACCAGGTAAAATGAGGAACAACGACCACTAAACGCCAAGCCTTGGCTGATTGTGGGGCGAGGAGGCTAGTGAAGGGGAACTGACTCCCCCTACCCCCTTTCCTTTCTTTCTGACAGCAGAAAGGAAAATAAGCCCTATTTGATTATCATTTGTCACCAGAGAGAACCTTCTTTGGGTAAAACATTGCTGCTTCAAAAGATCCCATATTAGGATGTCCTCTTGAGAGAGCTACAAGTGTGGTTAACATCTTACTGTGAACAGGTTCATCTGGTACTTCCTGATGTGGCAGGAGGGAGAATGTGGATGGGAGTTGGGGGAAGCCCAGCTCTTCACCACTTTACATAGTCAAAGCCAGCCGCTAGCATTGTGGTTGAGTCTACCAAGTGAGCTGACCAGGAAACCTTCCTTCCTCAGGTGGAAAATGAGCACCCGAGTTTTCTGTGGTTTGTTAAGGTGGCTAGCAGATAGCATGGTGGGGTGATTAGATCTGATATCAAACCACCTGGGAGTTATTACTGTTTTGTAAGAAACAAAGACTCACATGTCAAATTTAGAGAGAGCAGGGCATATATTTGGCAGAGGCACTGTAAGGATGGCCTTAGCCTAAGCAACTCCATTTTAAAACTCCATTTTAAATAAACCTGCAGTCCCACCATGCACCAGCCTACAGAGCCCTCCAGTATGCCATCAGGCATAGCCTGATAAAGACAAGTCACTCTCCACAACCCTGATAAACTCAGAATGAAGTCACTGTCATTTGGTTTCTCCCTTATAAGAGTCAGAGGTGTGAGATCACGGCGGAAACCACCAAATCCTGAGCCTAGAATGAAAAACGTCACTAATAAACCCAATAACAGCTGATAGGGACTGAAAGGGCGAGCAGAAGCCCCAAAATTTAGTATAAATGATGGAGGAAATGCACAGACATTCAGCCAGCCAAGACTGATGCCCACACGCCCGAGAGCCTGATAAGGACCTGCACTGACATCCCAACTCTTCTCCTCACCTGCCTGATCCGCTGCACCATCCTCACCACTCTCAAACTCTACAGCTACATCTTGACCCTGGTAAAAATGGCAACTTCTCCTTACGACCTTCTCCTCAACCAGTCTTCAGCTCAGGAGAATGCTCCATCCGTTCCTGACCTGATCACTGAGTGAGGGTGCATCTGATGGCCTTAAGGCCTAAGACTTGAGACTCTAGATCTGGCACTTGAGCTTAGCATGCAGAGGGAATGTCTGTAATAAGTCTGTCCATGATTAAATGTGTTTGCAGTGCTTAGAATTAACTTAGGATTGTTTACTTTGAATTGATTATGTCTATTGCAGTGCCCAACATTAATGGTTGTCATTTTCTTGATTAAAAACCTATAGAGTGAAATTGTATTGAGTGGTTTGAGTGAATAAAGCATTGAAAAGGGCATTAGCATGTGGACATTCTTTATTTTTCCCCTTGACTGCAGATGTTGCACTTTTTTTTTTTTTTTTGTGGTACCGGGGATTGAACTCAGGGATACTCAACCACTGGGTCACATCCCCAGCCCTTTTTTGTATTTTATTTAGAGACAGGGTCTCACTGAGTTGCTAAGTGCCTCGCCATTGCTGAGGCTGGCTTTGAACTCGTGATCCTCCTGCCTCAGCCTCCCAAAGTACTGGGATTACAGGCGTGTGCCACCGTGCCCGGCAGATGTCGCACTTTTGACCATCGTGACAGGTACTGAAGATGTGACAGTGACCCCCTTTGGTGCCAGTGGGGTAGAACTTGGAAGCATCATTAAATTGGTTGGTGGCAAATACTGCAACAAAGTTCTCCCTAGGAGAGCTAAGAACCATTAGGAAGATTTGGAGTTTCCTCTGGATCATTAGTCTCTTCTGACTCTGGTTAAAATCAAGTTTATTTACTTATTAGCTGTGTGACTTATGTTTGTGCCTCAGTGTTCTCTTCTCTAAAATGGGGATATTAACCTATCTGCTCCACCAGAATGTTACAGGGATCTGTTAGTATGTGTATTTAAGGCACTTAGAAGAGTGCTTGGCACAGATCAAATGGTATATAAATGTTAACTACTATATTTATTGTTGTTGCTGTCTAAAGGAGCCAGGTGAAGACCACAGAGACAGGAGCCTCAGGCAAGCCTCTGGAGCTAAAACTAGAAAGAATTACAGCATTTGCACTGCTTCCCAGATTGCCTAAGGCTGCACATAAGATAATAGCTGTAAAACACTCTGTGCTTCTCTGGGAGGGGCAAAATACTCAGCTTCATCTCTAGAATACAGATGATAGAAGCATTCTATTACTCTGGGCTCTGAGCATATGTAGACCCCACTTTTAGGTGGTTGATACACCCCCTAATGGCCATGATTTGAGGGGCCCCCATCATGGGCTTGCCTCCGTGCCTCCAATCTTCTGTACTTCTGGATTTGAAGCTGTGTAGTCCTGGAGAAGCTACTTAGTCATCTGTAAAAGCAAAGGTAGTGACAGTACCATCTTTATACAGCATTTCAGAATCAAATGAAATAGTGTTTGTAACGGTTGAACAAAGTGTCTGGACCCTCTGAACACTCTGGAACCAGTGGTAATAGTGGTTTTTTACTCAATTTTTTTTTTTTTTTTTTTTTTTTGCGGAGCTAGGATTGAACATGCTGAGAAAGTGCTCTACCATTGAACAGGACTGAGTACTCAATTTAATGCTTTATAATGAAAATAATCAAATATACAAAAACTTTCAAAAAGTATTACAATGAACACCTTTATATACACCATTTAAGTTCAAAAATTGTTTTATCTATGTCTTTGTCAATTTTTCTTTTGCTGTTATTAGTGGTGTGTATGTGTGCTGCTGTTTTACCATTATATATATACATATATTTTCCCCTTAATAATTTGAAAGTAAGCTACAAGCATCATGACATTTCACCCCTAAAAACTTCAGCATATAGCGTCCCTTAAATGACCATAATACCATTACTGCATCTAAACTAACTGACAATGATTCTTTAATATTATTTAATATTGAGTCCATATTTAAATTTCTTTAGTTGCTCCCAAAATGACTTTTAGATCTGTTTTTTCCAATTAGGAACCAATCATAGTTCATGCATGTGCTGTGTTTGTCTTTTTAGAGGATTTAAATCTAGAATAATTTCCGAACAGGATATCTATGACTGGAAAATTTATAAAGCAAAATGGTTTATTTGGTTTACTGTTTAGGAGGCTGAGAAGTCCAAGAGTGGCGTGCCAGCCCCTCCTTGCTTTTGGTGAGGCCTTGGTGCTGCATCTGAACAGGGTGAAAAAACAGAAGGGCTAGTGGGAGTGTGTGGATAAAGCAAAACAGGAGGTATGGCCTTGCTTTATAGTAACTCACTCTTCCCACAATGAATCCAGTCCTGGGAGAACCATATTAATTTCTCTTCAACAACCTAACTACCTCTTCGAAGTCCCCCTACCACCTCTCAACTCTGTTACATTGGGAATTAAATTCCAACATTAACTTCAAAGGGGACAAACCATATCCGCACTGTAACAGTCCCATCCTTTTAGGGGCACTGACTTCTGAAGCAACAAGGCCATCTGTCTATATAGAGGGTTTCACTCTCTGGATTTGGTGGTGTTTTCAGTGAAGTATTGAAGAAGGATGAAAAAATCTGGAACTTGAGCTAGAGCCCCTGGGCTGTCCCAAGGCACAGGCCTACTGCCTAGAGGGTGTGAGGGAGAAAGGAAACTCAAAAAGAAGGCACACTCATTTTTTGTTGTTGTTGTCGTTGTTTATTGTTATAAAAATAAATAAATACACACATATATAAAATATAAGAATTGCCATTTTAACCATTCTTTTTTTTTTTTTCCTTTGAAACTGGGGATTGAACTCAGGAGCACTCAACCACCGAACCACATTCCCAGCCCTATTTTGTATTTTATTTAGAGACAGGGTCTCACTGGATTGCTTAGTGCCTCACATTTGCTGAGGCTGGCTTTGAACTCATGATCTTCCTGCCTCAGCCTCCAGAGCCACTGGGATTACAGGCGTGCACCACCATGCCTGGCTGTAACCATTCTTGACTGTGTGCAGTTCAATGGCTTTAGGTACATTTATATTGTGTGACCATCACCCATCATCCTTCCACAGAAATTTTCATCTTTCCCCGCTGAAACTCTGAACCTGTTCCATGCTAACTTCCCATTTTCCCTTCCCCTTAGAGCCTGAGAGGAGCCCTAATTAGGAAGGGCTGTTGTAGCTAGCTGGAAGCCATGGGTTCCACCTGATATGTATGTGACGCACCTGTAGGCACCCGCAAACCTGAAGGTATATAACCGGGTGAAAGCGGTCCGAGTTAGGAGAACGGAGAATTCAGTCAGCCGGGCAGTCACTCGGTCGGTCAGAAGAATCAGAGCGGCCAGAACGTAGGCAGAGCGGTTACAGAAGAGAAACCAGAAACCAGATAGAAGAAGTAATGACTGGTCAGAGTTAGGCCGAGACTCCTGAGGAAGACAGAAGACAGAAGACAGAAGAAGGAAGAAAGAAGAGAGAAGAAAGAAGCTCTAGTCTTTCTCTAAGCTAAGCTCTATCTTTACTCTAAGCTACTCTACTCTAAGCTAAGAAGAAAAGCTAAGCTCTATCTTTCTTTACTCTAAGCTACTCTACTCTAAGCTAAGAAGAAAAATCTTTCTTTCCCTCTCTAAGCTCTAAGAAAGTAGAAGTAAAAGTAGTAAAAGCTTAACTCTGCCTCCGAGAGTGTTCCTCCCGGGTTACGGTACCAGGCAGCTTACACCTGACAACCACCATTCTGCTTTCTGTCTTTATGAATTTTCCTCCTCTAAGAATGTCATGTAAGGAATTATCCATTTCTGATGGCTTCATTCATTAACAGATGTTTTTGAGGTTCATCTGTGTGGTTGCATGGTTGGCATTTCCTGCATTTTAAAGCTGAATAATATTCCATTATGTGTATAGAACATACCTTGTTTGTAATATGTTCATCTGTTGGTGGACACTTGGGCTGTTTCCACCTCTGGGCTATTGTGAATAATGCTTCTATGAACATGGGTGTACAATTATCTGATTACATCCCTGCAAGGCACACTATTTTTTACATTTTGTTGTGGGACTAGAACTCATGCAGCCTTTAATAACAGGTAATTTTAGGAATAGTGTTTTTAATCTGGTTTTCTTCCCATTATTCTCTCCCTTTTACCAATAGTCTAATAAAACTACTCCTTCAACCTTGACATCATCTGGAGCATACAGTCATCTACACAAAAAAAAAAAAAAAAAAAAAAAAAAAAAAAACAACCAACAACAAAAAAACCAAACATGGGCATTTCTCAGAGTGAGTGTTTCTGCACTGTTAATGTGGTAAGTATATTGATTATAATATCAAAATGGGAGAAGCTGAAAGATCCCAGCTTTTAAAGTCAATAAATGCCAGTGATGCCATTTTAAATCAACTGAAAGGATTTTTAACTTATTAGGCTCCCATACTTCAGAGGATAGCTTATTAAATGCATTTATTCTAAGATACCAAGTCAACATGTGTGCTTTATATCTAGCTACCCACAAAGCATGAGAGGAAGCAAGGCAAAGTAGTACAAGTTCTGAACTGGATAAACAGGAGAGGGGGATCCAGTATCTGAGCTCTTCTGAGAACCATGTGACCTGGGGCAAAGTCCCATATTTACTGTGCTTCAGTTTCCACTTCTGTCAAATGGGAGGAGGCTTCTTGCCCTCAAGTGCTATGGTTCTCTGAGCTAAATGCTAATTTTTTTGGGGGGGGGCATGGAGCATAAATAACAGGGTTTGAAAACAAGAAAGCCCTAAGTTGAGTTCTAGCTTCTTCACAAATCAATTGGGTAAACTTGGGGAGATCCTTAATTTTATGAGACCATATTTTTTTCAAAATTTTCCCTGCAAAATGGGGATGATAAGTATTGCAAAGCAATGGTAAAGATTATAAATAATGAAGAACGATGGAAGGGCTTTTGGACCTTTAACGTGAAGTAGGATCACAAGAGAGTAATGACATGAAGGATTTTAAATTGTAAAGAGCTCCACAAATGTAAGGGATTACTATAGACCTTACATTGACACCTATAGAACTAAATTACTATATAGTCCTAAGTAGGGACAATGATGTTATTGATTCATACTAACTCAATTTTTTACATTAAAAATGAATTATATGGGCTGGGGCTGTGGCTCAGTGGTAGCGTGCTCGCCTAGCATGCATGAGGCACTGGGTTTGATCCTCAGCACCACATAAATGTAAAATAAAGATATTGTGTACACCTAAAACAAAAAAAAAATTAGTATTAATAAAAATGAATTATAGCTGGGCATGGTGGTGTATGCCTGTAATCCCAGCAACTCAGGAGGCTGAGGCAGGAGGACTGCAACTTAGCAAAGCCAGCCTCAGCAACTTAGCAAGGCCCTCAGCAACTTAGTGAGATTGTCTCAAAGCAAAAAATAAAAAGGGCTGGGGATGTAGCCCAGTGGCATAGCACCATTAGGTTCGATTTCCAATATCAAAAAAATAAATTATAAATCCTGTTCCCTTCTCCCCAAGAATCCATTCTCTATTGGCCCTTGGTATTTCCTCAAATTGCTTTGTGTGTTGTGGTGGGCCCTTCCCCACCCCCACTTTGTAAACTTTCAACAGCTGTTTGAAATGCTTTTCTTTATTTCACTCCAGAACTTGTTGCAGCATATCTTGTTTCAACAACCCTTTAGCCTGCCAATGGAGCTTTGGTTTTGCCAGTTGCAATGACTCTAAAGCTCTTTGTCAATTCTTTTTAGTCTTGGAACACTTGATCAGCCAGTTGGGTTGCATGTTACTTTAACCACTGAAGAGCGGATTCCCAGGCTTTGCCATGTTATACAATCTAAAATTTAATTAAGATTATTTTAACAAGTGTTCCTTGCCAGAGCTTCAAATAGTCCCTGTCAACATTTGTTCACTCTTCTATTTACGATCAACACAACACTCTCTTCTAAGAAACTCACTGTGTTTCCAGTTCAAAGGGGGACTCTGAGGAAAAGAAACACAGGAATAGATGAGCTCAGAATTGCACCAATGGCCCCATGGGTTACACTGCCCTGGGGTTAAGGATGTGTTGATATGCCGAACCATTAGTATACATAAGAATCACGTGGAGTTCATAATAAGTGCAGGTTTCTGGGCCTTGACTTAGATATTCTCTGATTAAGAAGTTCTTGAGTGGGTCATCAGGGTCAGGACACACTACCTTGGCATTATTAAATTTCTTAAGTTTAAGGAGTTGGAGAAATGACATGCACAGGAAAGACTTTTCTGACTCTCCCCAGAAGCAGATCATAAGACCTTCAAGTGAGATATGCCCTCCCTATGACTGGAGGAAGGAGCATCTTACCTCTGATGATGAAGGGACAAAGAGAGGAACCTGAATGGTGTGTCCCCATATCTCAAACACTTTTGTCCTATCACATGTCCCCACCACTCTTCATTCTTCATCAATCCTACCCTAAAAACACTCAAGATTAACTTCTTCAGGTCTTCATTTCTTTGTGAAGGCTGTCATATCACATAAAAATTACATTAAATAAATTTGTCTGGGCTGAGGATATAGCTCAGAGGCACAGCACTTGTCTAACACACACATAAGCCCTGGGTTCAATCCCCTGTACTGTGAAAAAAAATCAAAATAAATTTGTATGCTTTTGTTAATCTGTCTTTTGTTACAGAAAGGTAAAGAAGAAAAAGATATTTTTTTCTTCTCCTGTAGTGTATATAAATTTTAAGCCTGTTCCTCAGGTGATTTTAATGCAGGGATTCCACAGTTTTAGAAACCTTGTGTAGAAAGATCTGGTTCTTCAATTATTTTACGCAAGATAGCTTTGGACAAACCATCTAACCCTGTTCTTCAGTCTCTACATTTATAAATGTCTTTGAAAATAGCAACAGCTCTCCCAACCTCACAGGTTTGAAATAGGAGTAAAATGATAACAGATACAAACCATTTTGAAAGGTAAAGATCTCATGCCAATGCAGATTCCAACTGGCAGCCCACCTTCCCAAGACTTGCAGGTGTTTACTTGAGGAAGGGCAGGATTGCCGACCTGCTTTTGGTCCATTTCCTCCAGACAAGTTCATCTAGGTTTACGCCTTCCCAGTTGAGTGCTGCAAGACCACACACATTTCTGTCTGACACTGTGCCAAAACAAGATCAGGAATGACCTTCCTAATAGGCTACATCTCCTAGAAATCTAGGTATATCTCCATCATTAATGATCTCATTAACTTCATGTTCCCCAATGTTACATTATTCCTGGGCCACATTCGACTGTACTTGTGTCTTCCCTGTGAACCAGGCCTTACCCCTGAGGGTTTGCTGTGCACACCCACTCCTCATGCTTTGGCTGTGTTTCCTGGTATTGTCTATACCTTTTTGAAGTTTAGAGTGATCAACTTCACATTAATCTATTCTAATTCCTTTGGCAAGAACCTATTCCAGGGGGCTGGGATTGTGGCTCAGCGGTAGAGCACTCGCCTAGCATGTGCGCGGCCCGGGTTTGATCCTCAGCACCACGTAAAAATAAAGGCATTGTACACAACTAAAAAACAAATAAATAAATATTAAAAAAAAAAAAAAAAAGAACCTATTCCAAGGCAGTCTACTCTTTTTGGCCACTTTCACCTTGAAACAAAATAAAGAGAGTACTATTTCCTGGAGCAAATAGACCAAAAGCAGGTCACATTGCCTTTGTCTTATAGATATATTGGGCAATCTTCCTGTAAGGCCCTCAACTGCTTGTGACTTCATTAAACATTCTGCTATTTCTGATGAGTATATGAGTTACATTGCCCCCCAAAAAGAAAAGAGGACATGATTCCTGTCCTAAGACCTCACAAAGTCATCTTCCTCCTCCTCCTCCTACTACTTCTCTCTCTCTCTCTCACTTTTATTCATTCAACAAATAATTACAATATTGATAATTTTTTCATTGTGAGGCTGGGGATCCAAGCCAGGGCCTTGTGTACACTAAGCAAGCACTCTACCTTGCTTAGTGTACACAGTGTACCACTGTGCTGTGCCCTCCCCCTGCAACCCAACAAATTATTTTTTTTTTTTTTTTTTTTTTTTTTTTTTTTTGGTACCGGGGATTGAACTCAGGGGCACTTGACCACTGGGCCACATCCCCAGCCCTTTTTTGTATTTTTATTAGAAGCAGGGTCTCACTGAGTTACTAAGTGCCTCGCCATTGCTGAGGCTGGCTTTGAACTCGCGATCCTCCTGCCTCAGCCTCCCAAAGTATTGGGATTACAGGCGTGCGCCACCGCGCCCGGCCCAACAAATTATTGATCACTTCATATATGCCAAGTAATAATTATTGATCACTTCATATGTGCCAAGTAATAGAGAAAGAGTTTCTACCCCTATGGAGTTCATGTTCTATTAGGGAAGACAGTAAATAAGTAAACAAGAAAATTTAAGGTTAAAGTAAATTTTATGAACAAAATGAACAACACTATAGTGTTATGTAGAGTGAGTGGGGCAGAGAAATTGCTATTCTAGACTAGGTATTCAGGAAAGGAAGCGACATCTGAACTGACACCCAAGGAATCAGCCTTGGAAAGATTGGACATTGGAAAGCTGTTACACAAGCTTTCCCTGATGGTTTTTCTGTGTCTTCTTGCACAGAAAAGGAATCCTTGCTCTTATGCTCTTATCACATGATATTATTTTATGTTATTGCCAGCATATGTATACAAAAGTCATTAGAATGAGCTGGGCGCGGCGGCGCACGCCTGTAATCCCAGCACTTGGGAGGCCGATGCAGGAGGATCGCGAGTTCAAAGCCAGCCTCAGCCACGGCGAGGCACTTAGCAACTCAGTGAGACCCTGTCTCTAATAAAAATACAAAAAAGGGCTGGGGGTGTGGCCCAGTGGTCGAGTGCCCCTGAGTTCAATCCCTGGTACCAAAAAAAAAAAAAAAAAAAAAAAAAAGTCATTAGAATGAGTCTCCAGAAAGTCTAAAGGGAAGGTCTGAACAATTAATATATGAGGAGGATAGGAAAGTGGCATCTCATTAAGCAAATGACTTCTTATCTTTTTTTTTTTTTTTTTTTTTTTTAAAGAGCCTCATGGGTGAAAAAGCCCCAGTAGGATAAGATCTGCATTACCACGTGACCTTCATACCCATCATCAATCCTACAGGAATGCCTTATGAGGTCTAACTCGGCAAGAGATAGAGTGGGGCTGGGCAGGGGTTGGAATCTGGAGGGGTCCTCCCAGTGCTGAGCAAACCACCTTCCTTTTGTTACTCTGGGTCCCACTTGGAAGAATTGAAATGGGAGAAATGAATGGAAAGGAAAATCCTAGAAAGCTTTATGGACTAATTCAATGAATTTTTAGAATAATAAAGTATCCCAAATAAATCATGAGGTCCTCAGGAGAGTCAGTTTCCTAGAATTATAATCAAAGAAGACAATCCAGGAACCAAGAAGAAATTAGACATGTATTCCAATCTTTAGTGGAATTCCAATCTCTAAAAGAAATCTATAGGGCATCATCAGAGTCTTCACTTGAAGGACATTTCTTAAGTTCCCCATATTCTGCATCCAACAAAGTTTTACCCACCAAATTTTTCAAATTGTCCCCAATACCCAGGCCATATATTTATTATTTTTCTTTAAATATTTTTTAGTTGTAGATGGACATAATACCTGTATTTACTTATTTTTATGTGCTGCTGAGGATTGAACCCAGGGTCTCACACATGCTAGGTGATCACTCTACCAGCCCAATATTTATTATTTTTCTTTGTTCACTCTCTCCCTTCCTCCCACCTTCTAATTCCATTTTTTTCTTTCTCTCCCAACTTTTTCTCATCAAAGCTTGCAAACTGATTTGGGAAAGAAATTATCCTTAGAACACTGCTGTTCAGTGGCAATATACTGTAAGCTACATATGTAATTTTAAGTTTTATTGTAGCCACATATTTAAAAATAAAATGAAATTAATTTTAATAATGTTTAATCCAATATTCTCCAAATACTATTATGTTTTTCTTATTTGCTTTAGTTGTACACAATGCGTTTTATTTTTACGTGGTGCTGAGGCTCAAACCCGGGCCGCACACGTGCTAGGCGAGTGCTCTACTGCTGAGCCACAACCCCAGCCCCCAAATACTATTATTGTAACTGTTGATTGATCTAAACTTACAAGCTAAAAAAGTAGAAAGGACTTTATTTGGTGTTTTAAGAGCTGCAGCTCAGGAGGCACAAGTTCAGACAGTTCTGAACCAGTGTTCTGAAGAAGGCAAGGAAGCTTGGAGACCTGTTCTGAGCCAACAGTCTTGACTTATTCAAGGGAGAAAAATTTGTTTGTGGGAAAACTGTTATAGTTGAGAACAGGTGCTGTATGCCATGGACTATGGGATCAATAGGAGATAAAGAAAAGAATGTGGGGGCTGGGGTTGTGGCTCAGCGGCAGAGCGCTCACCTGGCATGTGTGCAGCCTGGGTTCGATCCTCAGCACCACATACAAATAAACCCATTGTGTACAGCTAAAAGCAAATAAATAAATATAAAAAAAAAAAAGAAAAGAAAAGAATGTGAGCCGGGCACAGTGGGGCATGCCTGTAATCCCAGCACTTGGGAGGCTGAGGCAGGAGGATCGCGAGTTCAAAGCCAGCCTCAGTAATGGTGAAGCACTTAGCAACTCAGTGAGACCCTGTCTCTAATAAAATACAAAAAAGACTCAGTGAGACCCTGTCTCTAATAAAATACAAAAAAGGGCTGTGGCCCAGTGGTCGAGTGCCCCTGAGTTCGATCCCTGGTACCAAAAAAAAAAAAAAAAAAAAAGAAAAGAAAAAAGAATGTGTATATTTAGTGAAAATATCCATAAAATAAGAGTCTAGAAACCTCTCTTGATATGCATCTTAAGTTGCTGGGCACAGTGTAATTATTCTAGATGCCTATACTCAATAACCAAAGTTCACATGTCTAGAAAGCTGTTGGAATTGGATGGTAAGTACTGCTTCCTAATAGTTTCCTGATTTCATTTTGAAAAGCTCTTTTGATGTTTTTATAATGATTTTCCTTTTTTCAAAAATTTTTAAATTGTTGATGGACCTCTATTATTTATTTATTTATATGTGGTGCTGAGAATCGAACCCAGTGCCTCACACATGCTAGGCAAGCACTCTGCCACTGAGCCACAACCCCAGCCTGATTTTCCTTTTATTTTCACACATTAATAAAAATTTATTGAGATATTTTGCATTTTTATACTATGTCTTTGAAATCCAGCATATATTTTACATGTACAGCACATCTTACCAAAAATTAACCACATTTCAAGTGCCTAATAGTCCCATGTAGCTAGTGGCTAACATTTGGACAGTGAAACTTCATAGGGTAGGTAAATGGCAAAGGAGGAGGAAAGGCAGTATGGGGACATAGTCTGATTCATGAAGTTTTCACAAGTTAGTGTAATGGTGAAATGATAAGAATAAGGACAATGTACTGAGTTTTTCTTAGAGGCAAATGTGTTCAATTTTATATTTTGAGATTATATCTGCCAAAGTGAAATGGTCCTCATAGAACTAATCATTTTATGAAATGATAATAATAATTGATGGTAGTCTTATTCTTCTTAATGCCTTCTTTTAATGTGGCTAAATAAAAAGATCATAACTACAGTGCTTCTCCCACTAAAAAAAAGTTTTACTGGACCATGAAATCCAAATGACAGGAAACCACTGCTTCATAGCACACAGAGTCTACATTAGCCCACTTACTCACCACAACTATATGATATATTGAAATTTTTTGTTATGAAATTGTAGGGGAGGGAAAAAAAAACTTTTTTCGCTGTCCTCCTAAATTCTCCAGTTTGAGCCCTGGAAATTAAACTGACAAAAGACGGATTCACAAGAGGAAAGCAAACGGCGTTTATTAACGTTCAATGTGTACACATGGGGCTGAAACTCAACGATGAGTAATTCAAAGCGGGTGGTTGGAACTTAAGCTTATGTAGCCTCTGAACAAAGAACAATATGTAGAGGAGTGACAAGACAAAGGAAAAGCAGTTATAGTCTTTTAGGGGCAGCAAATTATGGGAAGGTTAATATGTGGGGGAAATTAATGTAAGATAAGGGTTGTTTTGGTAAGGTTTGTTATATAGATTCCTCTTAGTGTCAGCTCTGAGGCTAAGAGAGTAAGAGTCTAAACCTTTTAGGCAAATGGAGGGGTGAACAGAGAGATCTGTGGGCTATTTCTCAGTTGTCTTCAGCTCAAAATGATCCTTATGACAGAAGTGGTGTGTGGGGGGTCGCATATTCTGATCTCCTACCAGCAATCAACTTTCAGAAAAGTTGGAAGTACAGTACAGAACTTTTCCCCAAAAAACTATTTGAGAGTAAATAGTTTTGATCTGATGTCCCATCATACCCAAAATTTAGTATGTGTTTCCTGCATTAAGGACACAACCTACAAAAAACACAAAATAACTATAAAAAGTTTAGGATATTAACTCTGATGCATACTCTCATCCAATACTTGGATCCCACTCAAGTTTTGACCTAATCTCAATAATGTCGTTAGCCTCCTCTTCCTTTGGTCTAGAAGAATTGCTCAGTCTTTTTGACTTACATGAGAAATTATTTTAAAAATTACAGATTAGTGATTTCCCAGTTGGTATTTAGTGGAGAGTTACTTTGAAACTGTAAATATCCTATTCCTCATCAAACTTTTAACTTATGTATTTTGATCTCCAATTAATTGTTGGTTTAGTCTGTAGGTGTCCCTTCAAGCTGCCTCCCAAGTCCTTTGACATGTTGCCATAATTCTTTAAGTGGGTTCTTGTTTTTCAGACACAACATATTTACATGTTAATTTTGTCCTTTCTCTGTCCCATTCCAGCAAACAGTCATTTCTCTAAGGAGCCCTGATGGACAATTTTAGGAGTCAAAATCTGAGTGTTAGGTATACTCATTACTGTTAATGCATTTCTGCTCCCATTTTCTCTGGGGTTGGCAGAGTTAAGGAATATATGTGTGTATGTACAAATAAACATACATTCACATCTTTATTAATTTTTCTATTTATATCTTCTATATTGAAAGTCATGAATTCACAGTGATATTTCCAATTCTAACTGAGCTTCAAGGAGTACATATTAGTTTTTTCTCTTTCTGTATGTGTGTCCCTTCTGGGGAATGGAAACATGGCCTATTGTTTCCTGTTTTTTTCTTTCTTTCTTTTTTCTTTTTTTTAAACCCAGGGCCTTGTGCATGCAAGGCAAGCACTCTACCAACTGAGCTATAAACCCAGCCCCCTGGCCTATTATATATAATTTATTTAGCACATTTGATCAATCCTCCATATGTATCCAAACTCCTGTTTCCACTGCTGCCTCCTTCCATGCACAAATTCTTTTCTTTTCCCACTTGAGCTCTGATGCCTTGTACTAGGGAATTCTCCACATGGGACTTCTCCGTCTTCTAATCCTTAAAATACATTTTAACTTCTATAATCATATTTTCTATTTCTTTTTAAGAACTTACTTCTTCCTTACCTTTTTCCTTCTTTTACCTTTTAATAGATTGCTGTTCTTGTTTCATGGAGTAATTCTCTATTATCTTTATGATGTAATAATTCTAGTTTGTTCAGCTCTCTTCTGCTTCCATTGTCATTTCTGGTTCTTCTAAATTCCTTTATACTATTGGTTTTGGCCTTTGTCTTTCCTGTTGAAGGCTTTTCTTACATTCCTGGTGGTACTCAGCCTTCTGTTCCTGTGTAAGAATGAGGCACTGACTAGAATATGGGGTGGAGAATAGAGATGCCAGATAAAATATAGACAACAAACCGGGCGTGGTGGCGCACACCTGTAATCCCAGCACTTGGGGGGCTGAGGCAGGAGGATCGTGAGTTCAAAGCCAGCCTCAGCAATGGCGAGGCACTTAGCAACTCAGTGAGACCCTGTCTTTAAATAAAATACAAAAAGGGCCGGGCATGTGGCTCAGTGGTCGAGTGCCCCTGAGTTCAATCCCTGGTACCACAAAAAAAAAAAAAAAAAAAAAAAAAAAAAGACAACAGGTTAAATGCAAATTTCAGAAAATGATTTTTCTCTAATTTTCTTTTCCTCCCTAAGTGAAAGAACACAGGTGACTCTGATATGAATTTTTTGACCTTCAGACTTGGTATTTTGGCACCATCAGCTCCCCAAGGAGGACTGGTCTAGAGCACCTATAAATCTTTAATCTTAACCATGTGAATTTAAAATCTAACCATTCTCTGAATGTTTGTAACTTAGAGCAATCAATTTAGATAAAGGCAGGGTTTATTATTTTTTATGGCCTTATAATAAGTACTGTTTACTCATGATAATTGGTTTACAAAGGCTCTTGAGTCACTAATAAATAAATAGCTGGAGTCATTTGTTAAATGGAGGGTGAAGAGTCCCAAGTCCAGAGAATTCTGGTCTTCACCTACCTCCTCAGACACACCCGTTGAGAAGACCAGTCCTAGGAAATTTCAAAGATAGTCTGATCACTTAAAAAATATTAGTTTTTTGGGCTGGGGTTGTGGCCTAGTGGTAGAGCACTTGCCTAGCATGTGTGAGGCACTGGGTTCAATTCTCAGCACTGCACATGAATAAATGAATAAAATAAAGGTCCATCAACAATTCAAAATATATTTTAAAAAGTTTTTGCCAACTTATCATGTTGTAATTGAACTACATATTGGTGTGGAGATTAGCCCAGTGGTAGAGTGCTTTTCTAGCATGTGCAAGGCCCTGGGTTCAATATCCAGTACAACCGGCCTCCCCCCACCCCCACCCCCAGCCACCAATGCCAAAAAAAAGGAACTGCATGGTACATGTGGCAAATATTACAGGCAGTAAAATTCAGGCTGATCATCACCATAGTCAAGGAATGAAAATGGGTAGTAAGAGGGGAGTAGGAGTACTGTCAGCTCTCCCTAGACTTGGCCCCATTTTACAGATAATAAAATACTTGTAGCAAGTAAGTAGTGTCATTGGTATTCAAACTCATGGTTGTATGGTTGTTGAACACTGTCTCTTAAGAGATTTAGACCCTCTTTGAATTAAGAATCTTCAGGGCATGGCAGTGGACACCTGTAGACCCAGCTACTTGCGAAGCTAAGGTGGGAGAATCACTTAAGCCTAGGAGTTTGAGACCAGTCTGGACAACATAGTAAGAACCTTGTCAATAAATAAATAAATAAAATAAACTTTCTACAGAAGAAAATTTCCAACTCTATTTTCAAAACATGGTTTTCCATATTATTTCTCTAGCAGATGTTATAGGACAGTGGGACTGGGAAGGCAGTTATTTTGATGAAATGGTAGAGCAATCTACCTATTGTGAACTTGATGTTAGTATCAGCCAAACAAAATCAAGAATATGTGGTGGTGATAGAGACAAGAACTGGAAATCTCTCTAGGTTAGGTTCACAGTTAAAGAGCACTGATTTGTATACAGCTGGGAATTGAACCCAAGGCCACGTGCATCCTAGGCAAGAGCTCGATCACTGAGCTACACTCCCATCTGCACAGGTTTTCTTTCATAATGGACAAGTTCATCTTCAGGAAAATCAAGAGACCTCTTCCCCTAACAACAACAACAACAACAACAACAACAGCAACCCAAAACCCCCTCCAAGTTCAATGGAACTCAGACCTGAGCCCAGACTCTCCATCACCTCTAGGTGGGGGGAGATTGGAGAGAGAGATGAGTTCCTATAAGACTTTCATGTGAAGGGAAAAAGATGGATACCCATGTATGTCACTCTCAGGTAGCCCAGAAGAGTCTAGAAATATAAGATTTTTATGTTCATTTTAATTGTTTTGATGTCTTAACCTAATAATAAATTGTCAGTTAATCACTTTTATGCAATAATAAAAGGTACATAAAATGTTACTGCTGCTTCCTATTCAGGACCCCCTCCTCAGCTTGGAGTGTTATTGAGAAACATTTCATTCAGGTAAGTTGGCAGTTTTATCAGAGCATAGAGGACACCCTGACAATTACCCTCCATGCCGCAGCAGACAATATAAAAATCCTCTAGGTACAAACTCCCAAGAGTATATCTTGAAGAAGGAGCAGCTTTGGTGGGCCCAAAGAATTTTTTCACCTGATTATTTGATTAAAAAAAGAAAGAAAGTCCAATTCCTATTCTTAGAGGCTAGGGGTCTGTGAATGGAGATATAAGTGATTAATAAATGTGATAAAATGGTCATTTTGTGTTAAATCCAAGATGTATGGATCTTTACTTTGTTGTTGGTGGTGAGGTGGGGTCTTGCTATGTCCAGGCTGGTCACAAACTCCCAGGCTCAAGTGATCTTCTTGCCTCTGTCTCCTGAGTAGCTGGACTATAGATGTATGCCACTAAAGCTGCAAGAGTTTTTTATATTGGGTTCATATAATAACATTATTGAGTTCATTCCAGTTATCAGTGAAGTCAGAGTGACCATAGAAAGCCACCATCCAGGGGCTGGAGTTGTGGCTCAGTGGTAGAGTGCTTGTGTGAGGCCCTGGGTTCAATCTTCAGCACCACATATAAGTAAATAAATAAAAAGATCCATTGACAAATAAAAAAAAAAAAAAAAGAAGAAGAAGAAGAAGAAGAAGAAGAAGAAAAGAAAGAAAAGCCACCATCCATGGAAAAACAGTCATTCCAGATTTCTTCCATGTGACTCCAGCATGACTTCGCTGATGTTTGATTTCTAAACCCTTGGTTTAAGAGGACAGGGAGAAACCTCTTTACAAATTACCTCACAGAGTACTAATTGTCAATACTGATTTTGTAAAAAGCAAGAGTCTTTTCTGAGTCTGTTGCAAATTCCCAAGAGATTTGAATCTATCCTAGTCTGCCCTTCCTACCAAGAAGTGCATGACATCAAAAGCAGGAGTTATAAAATTAAACAATGATGGGGTGATGCAACTTCAAAGTGGTTGGAAATTCTTGGTATAATAAGGTGGTAAAGTCGCAGAGTAAAAGCAGTGACTTGACTTCATGATGACTAATATGACAACCTCAGCACTTCACTTGGTTGCTGTTGCCGAAGGAGGAGGGAGCAGGAAGGCAGGGAGATGAGGGGCGGAGAGAGAGCTACCTCAGTTGTGACAGTTCTACTAGACCATAAATTTAGCTAATTATTAGTATCAGCTGTTACTTGTTATTTAATTCAGTAGTGCTGCTCTGTAATTCTACAACTCTTAAGTTGGCAAAGCATTTTGTAATGGAGATAGCGGTATGAAAGATTCTATATAAATTGAGGCTTACATTTCTTGTTATAGATTAGGAGTCACCCACTCAAGCTTGTATGACCATGAATAAAGAAGATGAGCTGCCAAGGAAGAGGTTGAGGGACAGCAATGTTTGTTTTAAGCCAATTTTCTATAATCCCTGTCACTAGAAACAGAGGGCCGGTGGATAAGGCATGAAATCTGTGATTAAAGCCGAAGGTGTGGATTCTATTGCTGATTTTGTCATCATTTTGACCTTTAGGAAAGAGATGAAATGAAAATGTTTGCCTTGTATCTTTCTGTCCAGGATGTAAGAGACAAAAACATAAGAGAAAAAAATGGAGGCTTCCCTAAAGAAACACATTAAGTAAATGTCAGGTGGTATCACCCCAAAGGTCTTCTACTCATAACAATTTCACTTGAAATCTATTTATTTAGGAAACAGAAAACAAAAAGCCCTGGAGCTTCAAACTGATACTCCCTTAATGCACCTGTGTTAAAATATTTCCAGGACTATAGGCAAAATAAGTCCACTGGAAGATTAAGTAAACATCTGTCTACAAAGTGAGCTTCCTTATAGTGTCAAAATATATAGACTATTTCATATAAAGAATTATAAGCTAAGCATAGTGGTACACTCCTATAATCTCAGTGACTTGGGAGCTGAGGTAGGAGGATCAAAAATTACATGCTATTCTACAACTTGTTTCTTACATCACTTCTTTTTTTTTTTTTTTTTTTGAAGTAGGTGTCTTAGCCTGTTTGTGCTGCTATGACAAAATACCACAGATCGGGTAATGTATAAACAATAGAAATTTATTTCTCACAGTTCTGGAGGCTAGAGCATCCAAGTTCAAGGTGCTAGCATTTGGTATCTGGCGAGGGCCTTCTTGCTGTGTTCTCATCTTCAGAAGAGGTGAATAATAGGCCCTCACATGGAGAAAGCAGGAAGGACAAAAAGGGCCTGAACTAGTTCCCTTCAGTCCTTTCATAAGGCACTAAGCCAAACGCTCTAACTCTTAATACTGTCACAACAGGAATTACGTTTTAACACAAATTTTGAAAAGGACACATTCAAACCATAGTGGTAGTCTAGACATAAATAATAAATGGGATAGAGATAAAATACAGTAGTCAGGCATGGCTCAGCCAGCATTCTGTGGCAAGGGGCCCAGTAATGCCTTTGGCATCAATTTATAGGGGTACAATATTGAAACTGTGGAGAACAAAGCAGGGGTGCTACCCTGATTTTATCCTAGCCTTCTACAACCTTGTCAGCAAGAAGGCTTAACCCCTGGGTTCTTCCGAAGCTCTTTTGGCCCTCTTGGTCAGGTTTCCTGTCCTTCTTTGCAGCTATTCCTGCACCCCAACTTGGTTTACTTGGATGTCAATGAAGGAAACCCATGGCAGCTACTTCTGAATTTATTGATCCCAATTTTGTAAAATGTTTCCTAGAGAAAAGGGCAGCCATTGTCACAAGTTTTTCATTTAGAAGTTTCCATTTGCCATCTGGAAAATTGGAAGCCATTGAGCTTACTGGCCAGCTTGCCTGTATAGATGATAATGGAGGGTCTGGCAATGTGGGATGGCTGGATCCTCAGCTGACATCCATCAAGCACATACAACTGCCCAGGCATTGTAGAAAGAGGTCACAGAGTTCTAGATAGATCTGTAATCCGAAGTTGCATTCTTTACATCTTACATTTTAAGGAGGAACATTAAAATATGCAGGCTAAATCTACTTCCTAAATATTTATTGATTGCCATTAACTTGGACCATTAAACACTATCTTTTTGAAGCCCCATCTCCTTTTGCCCTCACTAATGGAGTATTCTCAATAATAGGCTTTTTCAGTTTCTTAAATGATCTTCCACCGTTCTTCCCTTTAAACTAAACTAAGGAAATATTATCATAACTGAAATATTTTCCTATTCAGCTAGAAATGAGCATTTAACTTAAAACAAATTGCAGGCCAAGCTTTAAAGGGCCATTAAGTTGTAATGGTACCAGAGGAACAAGGTGACTAAATGGCTGAAATTGGGCAGAATAGGCCTAATTTTTGCTTCTTATCTTCTCTGACAACATTTGTCCTTGAAAAACACATTTAATCACTGAATGTCGAAACCTGGAAGAACTTCAGCAAGGTACCTGGCACATGGAAAATTCTTTTTAAATGTTCTTTTTCCCTCTTTTCCTTCTACCTTCTCTGCTCTCAGCAGTCATTCATGCCTTCCATCTCTTTATGAGAATAATGGCTTGAACTCCTTCACCTTTTCTCAACTTACATCTTATGTCTTTGGCATTCCTTCCCTGAACTGATTCCACTGAAAATCTTGATTCTGCCACTCTGGCTTTCTTTGGGAACTGCTCTTTAAAAAAAAAATTAATTAATTTTACAGTAGAATGCATTTTGACATATTATACACAAGTGGAGCACAACTTCTCATTCCTCTGGTTGTACATGGTGCAGAGTCACTCCAGTATGGGGCCTGCTCATTCTCTCCTTTAATGTTTCCTGACTCTTTTTTTAAAATTAATTAATCTATTTTTAGTTATAGGTGGACACAGTGTTTTTATTTTATTTTTATGTGGTGCTGAGGATTGAACCTGGGCCACACATGTGCTAGGCGAGTGCTCTACCTCTGAGCCACAACCCCAGGCCTGTTTCCTGATTCTTTTTTTTTTTTTTTAATATTTATTTATTTGCTTTAGTTGTACAAAATGCATTTATTTTATTTTTACGTGGTGCTGAGGATCAAACCCGGGCTGCGCACATGCTAGGCGAGCGCTCTACTGCTCAGCCACAACCTGAGCCCCTGTTTCCTGATTCTTAAACAACTAGTGTGCTCATCTTAAAGTCCCATAAAACTTTCTTTCAACTTTTTTTTCTTCATAAATTATGCTTTTCTCCTAACAATTATACTAAATGTCTTGAATCTATGCTCCTTCCCTCTACTTCCTTGTCCTAAAATCTACTCCTTGCCTATTGCAGTCTGCTTCTGTAGCTGCTAACTCTGCTTTCCCAGAGATCAGTAATTGCCCGCTGTGCACCAAATCCAGTGGCCTTCTCACATTCCTCTTCCACTTGTCTGTGGCATGTGATATGCTTGTCCACTCCCTTGCTAAAGTTCTCCTTATTGCCTTTTTCTTTATCCTCCTGGCTTTACCTCTCTGCTATTTATCACCTCCCTCGTCCATCCTTTTAAATGCTGGTGCCCTCCATTCTTAGCTGCTTCTGATTTGCTCTGAATTTTCTCACTGGATGCATCTAAGGATCACATAGGGAGCTCTTTAAAAATACAAACCCAGGCTGAGCCAGGTGGTGCACTTCTGTAATCCCAGCAATTACAGAATCGATGAGATTCTGAGGCTGGGACAGGAGTATTGTAGGTTCAAAGCCAGCCTCAGTAGCTTAGCAAAGCCCTAAGCAACTTAGTGAGAGCCTGTTTCAAAATAAAAAATAAAAATGGCCGGGGATGTAGCTCAGTGGTAAAGTGCCCCTTGGTTCAATCCCTTGTACCAAAGAAAACAAAATAGAACAACAACAACAAGAATCCAGATTAAATTCCACTAAATCTGATTAGATACATACCTATTAAATCTGATTTCTAGCCCCATCTAGAAATCAGATATAGCCCATCTGGGGTTGGAACCTGACATCTATTTTGTAAATTGCTCCTCAGGTGATTTTCAAGTCCCACTAGAATTGAGAACTACAACTCTGGATTACCTGCCTTTTTTTTTTTTTTTTTTTTTTTTTTTGTGTACCAGGGATTGACTTCAGGGGCACTTGACCACTGGGCCACATCCCCAGCCCTTGTTTTTGGTATTTTATTGGAGACAGGGTCTCACTGAGTTGCTAAATGCCTCACCATTGCTGAGGCTGGCTTTGAACTTGCGATCCTCCTGCCTCAGCCTCCCAAGTGCTGGGATTACAGGCATGCACCACCCTGCCCGGTTTACCTGCTTTTTTTTTTTTTTGTACCAGGGATTGAACTCAGGGGCACTTGACCACTGGGCCACATCCCCAGCCCTTTTTTGTATTTTATTAGAAGCAGGGTCTCACTGAGTTACTCAGTGCCTCACCATTGCTGAGGCTGGCTTTGAACTCGCGATCCTCCTGCCTCAGCCTCCCAAAGTGCTGGGATTACAGGCGTGTGCCACCGCGCCCAGCTTACCTGCTTTTATCTTCAGTTTTTACCTCATTCTTGATATATAGATCCAGATTTTCTGCTCTTTGCTGAGCATATGAGCTTGAGTATTTCATAATATCTGTCTATGTGAGATATAAAATCACAGTCACTATGTTCCCAATTCTGAGAATCTCTTTCTCTGTTTATAAGGCCACCATTTCCCCCATGTTCCCATATTGGAGACCTGGAAGTCATCTTTAAACATCCCTTGTGCTTAGTCCTTATTTCATTTACTTGCCATACCCTGTAGATTTTGTTGGTGACCTCTGTCAAATACATTCTCCTTACCACCAATCAATGTCCTATAATAGGACTTATTAAAACAACTTCTTTCCTGGCCTCCCTGCCTCTACTTTCTTTCCTCTTCATTCCATTTTCCACGTGCTAATAGAGAGATCTTTGTGGAATACAGATCTGGTGGAACACAGATCTGATGACATCCACTCAATCACTATCAAAGGCTTTCTCTTACCCAAGAATAGAGTCCAAATTACCTGGTGAGGCCCTGTGATTTGATTCCAGTTCTCTAAAATGATACTCCTCTATCCCAGATTCCCATCCATATCATGTTCCTTAAAATGCAACTCTCCAATTGTGCCATTCTCCAAGCATGCATTCCTTCTTGTCTTTGCTTATGCTATTCTCTCTGTCTAGGTTGATTCTGCTTAGATAGTTTAAATGAAGTAATTACAGAGATATGCTCATGGTAAAAGGAAAATGCAAAAGTGGTTGAGGTATCCAGAGACTAGCAAAGTGAGAAGCACTTACTTTCCCTAGGCCCAAAGGGCCAAGAGGATGACAATTTTCAAAGCTCAGTGAGAGATGAACCACAGGAAAAGGGAGCTGTCAAGGTAGAATGAGCTGTACATAGTGAGGGTTGTAGCCATTGCCAGAACCACAGTGAGGAAACCGAGATGGGTCAGTGAAAAAAATACCTTCTTCTCCTCCTGCTCTCTCTTCTCCAATGCATTTATTTGGCCAAACTCAATCAGAAGCTTAACCATCAAAGATGGTCAGGTGAGGCAATCTTTTGGTTACCAAGCAGACAGAGAGAGAGAATGAATGGGTGAGGGAGGGTGAAATTAAATGAAGGATAACCACATAATCTTCTTTTATGTATAGTAAAGTCCCTTTTATTTTTTAGGACACAGTTCAAATGTCACCTTTTATGTGAAGTCTTCTCTGTTTTTCTGACCCAAGACTCAGTTATTATTTCACGCCTCTATACCCCTTTAGCCATTATTACGTCTTCATTTTTGCAGCTATCATCCTGACTTACGACACAATTGTTTATGTAGCTGCAACCATCTCTTGCATCACATTTTGTGCTTCTGAAGGAAAGGGATAGTGCTTCATTTAGTGCAGTGTCTTGCACTGTAACAGGCACTCAATAACTGTTGGTGGAATTTAATTGCATTCTCATATTATCACCTTCTCAGCCTTTGTAGAGGAGATTCATACATACTTGTAAGCCAGAGTCCTCACTTCTTTTTGTCTTCTTTTTAACATTTCTGCTTTCATAATAGTTTCTTTTTGGTCCTGCTTCTGCTTCTTGCTTTTTTTTTTTTTTTCTTCCCCCTTCTCCTTACCTACATTTCTTAGGTTAGATTCTTTTTTTTTTTTTTTTTTGGTACTGGGGATTGAACTCAGCGGCACTCGACCAGTGGGCCACATCCCCAGCCCTTTTTTTGTATTTTATTAGAGACAGGGTCTCACTGAGTTGCTAAGTGCCTCGCCATTGCTGAGGCTGGCTTTGAACTCACGATCCTCCTGCCTCAGCCTCCCAAAGTGCTGGGATTACAGGCGTGCGCCACCGCACCCCGCTAGGTTAGATTCTTAACTGCAGCTCCCCAACAAATTTTGGGGGAATACTGCTCTCACTGATCCTTGCAAGGAGCTAAAATTTTCTTGCTTTTTTTCTATAACCTGAGTGGTGCATATAAAAATAGTTTTTCTTTAACTTGTGCATGAAGAAAGCTTAAAAATGAAGACACAGACCCAATTTTTCATTTTTCATTGGATTTTAAACTCTTTTGAATAGAAGTTATGCTTGGCTTAATACGTTTTGCATATAGAAAAGTCTTGTGTTCTGTTCCTATTCTTTATAAACACCAATAGCAAATGCAGCTAACATTTTTGCTATGCAAACATTATTCTATATTGCTGGTTTGGATGCCCATTTGAGATTTTTATATGAAAAGGACTATTTTTAAACCCAATGAAAAGTATCATTTTTACATTTGTGGTGTTGATAATAATGGAAATAATGGGAAAAAATTATAATTCCATAGCAGTTCTGAGTTTTCGGCTCAAATATAGTGTTTTTTCATCTTAAGAAGTTCAACTTGGATCTTTAAAAAATACAGGTATCCACGGGCTGGGGTTGTGACTCAGCGGTAGAGCGCTCACCTAGCACGTGCGTGGCTCGGGTTCGATCCTCAGCACCACGTACAAATAAACGCATTGTGTACAACTAAAGCAAATAAATAAATATTTTTAAAAAATATATAGGTATCTTTTCCTAACATGCTTATGGTTTCCTCTATTTTCTTACACACATGGAACATAATTATAATTACTCTTTTAATGTATTTGTCTGCCAATTTTATCACCTGTGGCATATCTAGGTTTGTTTCTATCACTTATTTTTCCTCATTATGGGTTATATTTTCCTGCTTTCTTGTATTCCTGATAATTTTTTATCGTATTCTTACTATAAGTTTCACGTTGTTAGAGGCTACAGCTTTTTTTTTTTTTTTTTAATTCCTTTAAATATTTTTGAGTTATGTTCTAGGAACAATTCAGGCTACTTGAAAAAAGTTTGATCTTTTCAAGTCTTTCATTTAAACTTTTATAGGCAGAAGCAGAGCAACCTAAGGGCCCAGTTGGTCTCATGGAGCAATAGCTTTCTGAGTGTGAAAGTCAATGTTCACTGTTTCACAGAGATTTTCCATTTAGGCTGTTGGGAATGTAAACTTTCCTTTCCTCTCTTAGCACCAGTAATTGCTCCTTTCAGGTGTCTCTTTCCCTGGCTCAGATAGTTTTCTCACAGGATTGCTGACCTGACCAATACTCAACTGAAGACTCAGCTGAAGGCCCTGGGACTCTCCACAACTCTTTCTTTGAGTGTAGCTTTCTCCTTCCTAGTAACCTACCCTATG
The DNA here is from genome assembly GCA_025594165.1 of Tamias sibiricus. NCBI lineage: Eukaryota > Metazoa > Chordata > Mammalia > Rodentia > Sciuridae > Tamias > Tamias sibiricus. Next base: position 43,680,118 of record CM046659.1, on the reverse strand, counting down.
AATTCAAGCTGCCTCAACCTTCCTGAATTCTGAACTCTGTCTCTACAACTCAAGAAACTTCCAGGCTTTGTTGGGTTCCCATTGACAGTGCTGTAGGCTGGAATCTTTCCAGAAAATAAGCTGGGGCAATTATAGGTTCACCTTGTTTTTCTTCTTTCAGAGATGGATATCCTGTATAGCATGTTGTCCAACATTTGAAAACTGTTTATATATTTTGTCTTGTTTTCAGTACAGAGTAAATTGGGTCCCTGTTATTCCATCACCTTAAAGATGAATTTTGATTTTCAAATGGGGAATGAGTAGGTATGTTGAACCAATTTTGTGTCAGAAAATAAGCCAGAGTATGATCATGGCTCACTCATTTATCTTCTTAGTTTTAGTTTCCACATTTACAAAATGAAGAGGTTGGTCTAGTGGATTGTAAAGTTTTTCTCTGCCTCTTGGGCTCTTCAGCATTGGGCCAGGGTGAGTTCTTTGCCTCATAAATTGTTTGATTCTATAATTCAGTACATGCATCTTTCCAAAGGGAACTGATACATAGTCACCAAAGTGACAGATGAGTATCAGTGTGAAGGAACTCCCATTTTACCATAGTAGAACAAATTTGGAAGAGAAGATTTTTAATCGAAGAAGGAGTTTTTAATTACAAACATGGGAGGGACAATACAAATCCCATAAGACACACATTTAAAGTGATCAGAAAAAAAATTGAAGGCAGGGAACGTATAGGAATATATTCTTAGTTTCATTATTGCTTATAGTGCCTATGCAAAGTGTAGTGAACATGGCAAGTGTTCAATAAATATCTGTTGAATACCTCAGTAGTACATGAAGCCATTTTCATAAAAGGGAAAACTAACTGGAAAAGTTTCCACTATAACAAAAGTAGAAGTCCATCAATATCAGGATAGGTTAATGTAATTCATGTAATATTATACGATATAGCGGTCAAAAGTACTGAAACAGATTGGTATACAATAATATGGAATGCTTTAAAAGGTATACTGTTAAATGAAAAGGCAAGATCATTATGTAAAATTTTTATTATTTTTATTGAGATATTTCAAAATAAAAAAGATTTAAAAGGAATCAAAAAAGCAATGTGTATTACATATACACACACACACTTACATATATAAAGGTAATACATAGTACATAGTTGAATAGCCAAAGATTATATCTAAAAGGCTATACAATTGGTGACACTTGTGCCTCAGGGGAGGAGAACTGGGGGGAGAGTGTGAAAGGAAGACTCACTTTTCCCTTTATGTCCTCTTTAAATATAGTTTGAATTTTTTTTGTCATGTGTGTGTCATCTAGTTTTTTTTAATGCTGCTACTGTGTACATTTTTTTTTCATTATTATTATTCAATTAAGTAGTTGAACTTTTCAAAAAGGGTAGATTTCCACAAATCTGTCTGGGAAACCTGCACCTATAAATGATGTGTTGGAAGGAGCCAAACTACGTCCAGTCTTTCTACTTTTACCCCAGGAAAATACAGGGCACTTTTATGGCTATAATTAGTTTACTATTCTTTTTTTTTGGGGGGGGGGTACCTGGGATTGAACTCAGGGGCACTGGGCCACTGGGCCACATCCCCATTCCTTTTTTTTTTTTTTTTTTGGTATTTTATTAGAGACAAGGTCTCACTGAGTTGCTAAGTGCCTCGCCATTGCTGAGGCTGGCTTTGAACTCGTGATCCTCCTGCCTCAGCCTCCCAAGTGCTGGGATTACAGGCGTGTGCCACCGTGCCCAGCTAGTTTACTATTCTTAAAGAAAAGAATTGTCAAGCTAGATACCCAAGTGACTGGCATCTGAAGCATGATGTTTGCTTGCATTCCTTACTAGAATATGGGTGCCATGAGAGAAAGAATAGGTTATCTGTTTCTAATGACCCTACATATATTCTATGGTGTTTAATTAGCCTTTATAATCTAACCCACCATATTTCTGGCTTTCAGAGGAGATGACAAGAAAGCACAGGGTACATGAGCTGGAAAGAGGTTGTATGATTCATGAGATGTTAATTTGTGGACAGTTTGCTACTTTAACTTGCTACAGGTAATGGGTACATGTGTATGAAAAAAGAGTTAAATAACCACCATGTGTTTCAGGGAGAGTTATTCCTTCAGCAAGTTATCTTAAAAGAATAACTTCTAGATATAACCTGTGTTCTTACATACATACCTCCAGTAAAACCCAGCCAAGTATTCTCTGGAAGATGGGGAGAGATATTTGGAAACATGTACAAGGCTAAAATTACAAAATCCATGGCTCATTATGCAAGTTGGAAAAAGTGCTAGGATCTGCTATTATACATGCCCAAGGCATTTTCTTCTGATGCTTTTATCTGCTTTAAAATGTCTAGTGCTGTTGTTGGTTTTGAATTCCTGAAATGTCAATGTAGCAAGTAGATAGTACCTGAAAGATGCTTCCAAGATCTAGCCAGCCAATGAAAGGATATGAAGAATAAGATACCTGACTTCAAGAGACTTATTTTGTCATATGAGAGGTTTATCGTGTAGAAACCACTATAACACATGAATAATAGGAAGGAAAACACTGCTGTTGGGGGGAGTCATTATTCAAAATGGCAGTGTTTGGGGTGGATTATGTACTTGCAGGAAGAGTCCTTATTCTCCTCCCAACTGAGCCATAGATTAGTAATTTAACAAAAGACGGGCGTGGGGGCACTACCAGAGTTGTCACTTTAGCATATAAAAATGCAGGATACCTAGTTATGAAGCCAGATTTAAAGATAGGTAGGGAGTGTAATTAAGTAAATCGGGTCTAATATCGAGTCTAATAAAGAAAATGGAGTCCATAAAAGAAATGGAATCAGTCTGAGCCCTGGAAAAACCAGAACAATGCCTGGGAGATTAAAATGTCAATGTCTGCAAGGTCAGGGCCCATCCTAAAGAATATTAGGGGGTTGGGGTTGTGGCTCAGTGGTACAGCGCTTGCCTAGCATGTGCACAGCCTGGGTTAGATCCTCAGCACCACGTAAAAATAAAGGCATTGTGAACAACTAAAACAAATAAATAAATATCTAAAAAAAAAAAAAGAATATTAGGGAAGCAGCTCCCAGCAAACAGGGAGATGCTAATCAACTTGCCTTAAGCCCTTCCTGCCAGACCACTCTTCCCCCACCCCCATGGGCCCACCTGTGTGACACCTTTTCGCTTTCTGGTCATAGGGAAACTGAAAGCGATAAGCAAAGAGACTAGGGAGAACAAAAGAAGACTTTAGATATAAAAGGGAAAAGACCTCCCCATCCCACGGATTCCTGCCTTCCTGGTCCCCTTCTCCCTTGGGGGAATTCTTTTTTGGCTGGCCTCTAATAAAGCCTTAACTTCCACTCTACCCTTGCCTTGGCATGCTTCTTTGGTGTTATACTTCAACATTTGGGGAAGCAAGGACTGGTCACGGTAAATGGCGGTAACATTAGGTTGCTATGAGATGGAGAACGTGGTCATGAAAAGACAAGGACAATGCATAGGTGGTTTTTCTACATGTGTAGATTTATACTGCATTGGTGGATTTGTTCAGTGAATTATGGAGGATTTTGGAACACGTTAAGGGTTTTCTGCTTACTTCATGAATCGATGGGGCCCCTCTGAAGGCTTCTGATCAGAAAATGGCATGATCAGAGCTGTGACTCAAGAATATTGATCTGATAGCTCTTTAAGGAGGGATTACAAAGGAGAAAAGGAGTGAGAATAGGGTGATTAAATGAGAGGGACTATAGTCAGGGCCACTTTCAGTTGGTTTGGTATCTGTGTTTGAATTAGAAAAGGCACCTCCCCAGAGGGGTATGCAGCCCAGGGCTCATGTTTTGGTGACTAAACCAGGGATGAATTTTAGCTCTCCATTATCCCCTTGGCCAGTATAATAGTTGGTTAATTAACACTGGTGACTTAATGCAATGAAGATTCATTTCTTGCTCATGTAATAGTCCAATGTCTATAGAGTGGTTCTCCTCCAAGGAAGACTTGGGGATCCAGGCCACCTCTATCTTATTGCAGGACCATCTAGAATATGTAGATTCCTAAGTCATTGAAGTATGGGAAGAAAGAATTGAAGGTTCTCTCAGGGTCACTTGTGACCAGGCTTGAAAGTAACTCATACCACTTCTGCTCACCTCCCATTGGCTACAAAGGAGGATAGGAATAAAGAAGCATAGTAACTTGTGCTGTTTGGTGGCAAGACAGCACTGGAAGATGATTCTAGTAGTTGGAGAAGACTGTAGGGATAGTAGGGGAAATGTGGTATACTTAATTCCATTTTCATTTTGACAATAAAAAAAGCAAAAATGTCCTTTCTCTTGTACAAAGCACTGTATAGATTTAATAAGTATACGTGTCTAGCAGATTGGAAAATTATGAGTCATAAATCCAGGCGAGACCTCTATTCATTGAGATGTTGTAATCTGCCTGTCACGGCCAGCCACGGCGCCGCCACGGGAGGAAAATTCTCGGAGGCAGAGTATAGCTTTTGCTCTTCTGTCTTCCTCAGGAGCCTCGGCCTTACTCTGACCAGTCCTCTGGAGCCTCGGCCTAACTCTGGCCAGTCATTACTTCTTCTATCTGGTTTCTCTTCTGTAACCGCTCTGCCTACGTTCTGGCCGCTCTGATTCTTCTGACCGACCGAGTGACTGCCCGGCTAACTGAATTCTCCGTTCTCCTAACTCGGACCGCTTTCACCCGGTTATATACCTTCAGGTTTGCGGGTGCCTACAGGTGCGTCACATACATATGGAACTTATGGCTTCCAGCTAGCTACAACAGCCCTTCCTAATTAGGGCTCCTTCATATTCCTTCCCTTTAGTTTAAAAAGGTGCTTTAATTCTATTTTCTCTATTTTATTTTCTTGTCCCTACCTAGCTTTTCACCTTTTATTTTTGAAAGGGTGGATATTTGAGCCCTTTTTGAGAAGGTGCTGTGGCTTTAAGGAAGCCTAATGCTGAGGAGCAGCTAACGCACCTAGTTAAGCACAATTGCATAAGCGGCTTTGACTTTTTTTTTTTTTTTTTCTCCTCTTCTTTATTTTTCTTTATGGCTTTCTTGCCAAAGCTCAATGGCTTTTTTTTTTTTTTTTTCCTGCATGGTTTTTACCATGCTATTTAATTCTCTATTTTCTTTTAAGCTCATGGCTTTTTTCTTTATACTAAAGCTCAAGGCTTTTTCTCTATATTTTTTATGGCTTTTGGCTGGCTACTCGGCTTCGGCTTTTGGCCGGCTCGCTTCGGCTTTTCGCTGTCTACTCTGCTTCGGCTTAATTCTTAACTGGCTTCAACTGAGTCAGAGGCTATGCTCTCTTGTTTCTACTCTTTTTGCTGGTCTCAACTGAGTCTGAGGCTATGCTTTTTCGTTGCTCTCCTTATTTCTTAGCTTTTCTTCTCTGCCTACCGAGCCCCGGACGGACCACCATTTGTAAGCTGCCTGTCATGGCCAGCCACGGCGCCGCCACGGGAGGAAAATTCTCGGAGGCAGAGTTAAGCTTTTACTACTTTTACTTCTACTTTCTTAGAGAGGGAAAGAAAGATTTTAGCTTCTTAGAGAGGGAAAGAAAGATTTTAGCTTAGAGAAAGATTTCTTCTTGTCTTCTTAGCTTCTTCTTAGCTTAGAGTCTTAGAAAGAAAGATAAAGAAAGATAGAGCTTCTTAGAGAAAGATTTCTTCTTGTCTTCTTAGCTTAGAGTCTTAGAAAGAAAGATAAAGATAGAGCTTAGAGCTTAGCTTAGAGAAAGACTAGAGCTTCTTTCTTCTCTCTTCTTTCTTCCTTCTTCTTTCTTCTGTCTTCTGTCTTCCTCAGGAGTCTCGGCCTAACTCTGACCAGTCATTACTTCTTCTATCTGGTTTCTTTTCTGTAACCGCTCTGCCTACGTTCTGGCCGCTCTGATTCTTCTGACCGACCGAGTGACTGCCCGGCTGACTGAATTCTCCGTTCTCCTAACTCGGACCGCTTTCACCCGGTTATATACCCTCAGGTTTGCGGGTGCCTACAGGTGCGTCACATACATATCAGGTGGAACTTATGGCTTCCAGCTAGCCACAACAGCCCTTCCTAATTAGGGCTCCTTCAAGATGTCTATGCTACTCTGTCAGAGCATGACTGACTCAAACTAAAAATAATTTAAAAAATACATGTGTGTGTGTGTACACACACACATCTTCTTCTTCTTCTTTTTTTAATACTGTGGATTTAACCCACAGGCACTTTACCACTGAGGCATTTTCCATCTTTTTTTTGTTTTGTTTTGGTACCAGGGATTGAACTCAGGGGCACTCGGCCACTGGGCCACATCCCCAGCCCTTTTTTGTATTTTATTAGAGACAGGGTCTCACTGGGTTGCTAAGCTATTTCCCACCTTTTGAAATCGGGTCTCACAAAGTTGCTGAGGCTGGCCTTGAACTTGTGATTCTCCTGCTTTAGCCTCCTGAGTCACTGGAATTTCAGGTGTGCACCACCATGCCCAGCGTCAAACAGAGTTTAAATATTTCAAGTTTATTCCTACAGTGTTCATATGTCTTACACTTTCTAGGAAAATTCAGATTGTAAATTTAGATTTAATATTGGATCACGCCCCCACTCTATATTTGGTAAAAGAATATATGGTCACCACAACCATATAGACCTGGCAGGAGCTGGCAAGTATAAGTTGTGGAAGAAATCTAATCAAGCACATTTTTGTCTTAGAGGCACATAAAATATTAAAAGTGATTAGATATTTTATGAAGTCCTTATTTTAAAAATGAAGAATATTCTTATAAAAGAAAAGACAAAGTTAATTGGATTTCTCCTGTTATTTAGAGATATAGACATAAATATATATGATTTTCTTATGCTATTTAAAAAATACTATTAAAAACTATTAAAATTTTCTTAAAAACCATTTGCAGGATCTAACGACATGTAAAGACTTATTTAGTGAAATATTTTCTGTTGCAATAAAATCCTCTTTCTTCATTGATTTATTTATTCACTCATGGATTCATTCAATACTATTCAATAAAGTATCTTCCATAGGTCAAACACCAGAAATCCCTACTTAAGTCCCTGCCTGCCCGGAGCTCAGACACAACTGGGAATTCAATGGTGAATTCATCTGATCATGATTCTTTGTTAAGATATTTTATCTTTTTGTAAAGGAAATATACTAAAGTGTTTATCTGCCCATTCCCATGCCCACTGCTGAAGAGGCAGCCACCAGTGCCTTGAAGTAGTTTGAACTAGAAGTAATACCTGTCTCAAGATCAGAAGACCTATGATGTGGCTCAGTAGAAAGAGATATGCACACCCAACAAGATTTCCTTCTCTGGAGAATGTGAAACGAGAAACTACAGAATTTGCAAGTTAAGATTATGTCTTTTACAACGAGAAAGATGAAATTATAAGGAATCCAAAATTATGAGCAAGAAGAAACCAAAAGATAGAAGGTATGGAAATGAGTTGGTATGGAGAGAAGAGAAGAAGAGCAGAAATGACATGGGGAATGTGAGAGAGGGGGAGACATGGAGGGGCAGGTCTCTAATTGCCTTGGTATCCAATGGTGTTTTGGTTCCAAGGTAAATTTAAGTTTCTGTGTATTTTAAAAATCCTCGGGGGCTGGGGTTGTGGCTCAGCGGTGGAGCGCTCGCCTAGCGTGTGCGCGGCCCGGTTCGATCCTCAGCACCACATACAGGTAGACGCATTGTGTACAACTAAAGCAAATAAAGAAATATTAAAAAATAAAATCCTCCTTTCTTTGAAGTAAATTGGATAATTCTTTGTTCCTTGTACCTTAAAAGAAACAAATAAGTTGTATGGTCTTTTCAGTCATTTGACATAAGTGTAATAGCCAAAATATGAAGCATATATATATATATATATATATATATATATATATATACATATATATATATATATATATATATATATATATATATATATATATATATTATATATTATATTTTTTTTTTTTTTTTTGTGGTACCAGGGATTGAACTACTCAGGGGCACTCGACCACTGGGCCACATGCCCGGCCCTTTTTGTATTTTATTTAGAGACAGGGTCTCACTGAGTTGCTAAGTGCCTCACCATTGCTGAGGCTGGCTTTGAACTTGCGATCCTCCTGCCTCAGCCTCCCAAAGTGCTGGGATTACAGGCGTGCGCCACTGCGCCCGGCTTATATTTTGTTTTTATTATTAAATATTTTTGGTGTTAGGGATTGAACCTAATACTTTGTGCATGCTAAACCTGCATTCAACCACTGAGTTACACTCCTCAGCTCAAGGTACTTTTAACTAAATGATCAATCTTGAAATAAATACAAGTTATTCCCATTCGACCTCTATCTATGTAAGTTTGTAAGCCTACTTGTAAATCATGCCAGCACAATTTATAGGGAGTTGTTCTTGGAACCTTTACTCCTTGTTTTAAATATCAACAATTGTGTTATAGTATTACTGCAGAACTGAAATGACATTCAGCCTTTGGTCTAGAAAATCTTGTCAATCATTTTTTTGCTTTCATAGATTGTGTTTTCATGTTATCTTGACTTTAGATTTAGATCAGATAGTAACAGTGTCCACAAAGTCTTAATTTACCTTAGTGTTTTTGTAGAGCTATAAATGGCCAGCATTTATTGTGTGCTTATACTGCATCAGGTTGTTCTCATTTTATAGTCACAGCAACCCTAAGAGGTGTTCCCATTTTACAGATATGAAAAAATGAGACAGAGAGATTTAACATTTCCTCCAAAGTCTTATAGTTATTAAGTGGCGGAGCCAACATTCAAATATAATTAGAATCTACATTCTGAACCATGACTTTATATGGCTTTGTTCCCATGGAAACCATACAAGATCCTGACTAACCAAAGGTTATGTTTCTTGTTCCTACTGGCAGTTATATTGCATTGAAAATTAACACATTCAACAAATATGCTGTGTAGTGGTGTTTAAGACAGATAGGCAGGGTCTCTGCCCTCAAGAGGGCTTCTGCCCTTTTAGACTAGTATCAGTTTGGTTAGTCTTTCTCCTAAGAATCTAATTTTTCCTTGGGTGGGCTGTTAAAATTTAAGGCTAAAACATTGGAACTTTGGTGACTTTAGTAAGGTTCATTTTTGTTGGAGTAGGTATTTGTAGCATATTGACAGTGGTTAATTATTTTTATTTGGCTGGAATTTTCCCCTCTGACCCCCCATCAATCCCATCTTTCCCTGGTCCATATCTTTATTTTTGCTTTTAATTTTAAAATACACTAGCATGGCTGGGCGTGGTGGTACACGCCTGTAATCCCAGCACTTTGGGAGGCTGAGGCAGGAGGATCGCATGTTCAAAGCCAGCCTCAGCAATGGCGAGGCACTTAGTAACTCAGTGAGATCCTGTCTCTAATAAAATCCAAAAAAGGGCGGGGGATGTGACCCAGTGGTCAAGTGCCCCTGAGTTCAATCCCCAGTACCAAAAAAAAAAAAAAAAAAAAAAAAAAAAAAACACTAGCATGTATTTGTGGCTACATTCCTTTCCAGATTCTTTTTTGATTTAAATTTTTTTTTTTTGTAGAGCACTAATGATCTAGCTTAACTAAGTATAATTTATCAACTTAAAATGGTGTAGTAGCAATTGTATCAAGATTAGGTTTGATACATAGGCTTTGACCTACAGGCCACCTCCCCCATGGAAATTTCCATTAGGAGCAACCTGGTTTCATTTTCCTCAGGCAGGAGCCAATCAGCTTAAAGGTCACTATGTTCCCCAGGCAGGAGCCAATCAGCTTAAAGGTCACCCTGTTTACTGGGAAAAGAGCCAATAGCGTTAAAGGTCGCTCAGGCACACCCCCCACCAGAAATCCCTACTTAAGTCTGAAGGGCAAAAATCACATGGGGGACAGCTGTGAAGCCAAGAGATTTATTCAACAGCCTTTGTGGCTGGTAGCAAAACCGGAGAAGAGGTGCTCTGGTAGAAGGTCGAAGAGGTGCTGGGAGAGGGGAGTCAGGGAGAAGGGAGTGTGCAAGCTCTGGTGGGAGAGGGGAGTCAGGGAGAGGGGAGTGTGCAAGCTCTGGACAGAAGGTGGGTGCTTGGTCACACCGGCTAGGATCTCTGGAGCTATCAGCTAAAGCAGCTGCTGTCTGGCTGGAGGCTGGAGCTGTCAGCTGGGAGTGACTGTCGGGCTGAAGGCGATGGGTCTGGAGCTATTGCAGTGGCTTCCTCCTCTCCGCAGGGTTGAGATGATGTGTCTGAGTGGCTTTCTCCTCTCAGCAGCGAGGAGCTGATGTGTGCATCTGTGTGTGTGTCCTGAGTCTGTCGAACAGGTCCTATGTAGGGATTTCTGGTGGGAGGTGCACCAGAGCAACCCCAACGCCATTGGCTCTTTGCCCATAGAACAGGGCGACCTTTAAGCCTATTGGCTCTTGCCCGGGGAAGAAACATCCTGCCCGGAGAATGAAACAAGGTTGCTTCTCTCAGGATGTGGAAAACTCTGGAGGGGGGGGGGTAACCCATCTATCAAAGTCTCTACCTGTCTGGAGCTCAGACACAACAGCTCCTGTGGAGAGGAAGCAGCCGCTGCAACAGCTCCAGACTCACCATTTCCAGCCCTACAGCGGCTGCCCCAGCCGACAGCTCCAGAGACCACAGCCGGCATGACCAGGCACCAACTCTCCATCCAGAGCTTGCACACTCCCCTCTCCCTGACTCTCCTCTCTCTCCATACTTCTTCTACCTCTGACCAGCCATAAAGGCTGGTGAATAAATCTCTTGGCTGCACAGTTGTCTCCAGTGTGATTTTTGCCCTTCAAGTTTCAGTGTAATGTTGACAGAAAAACCCAAATGATGGTGGCTTAAATAAGACTTTTAGCTTATTGTTTTTTCATATTAAGGAATTTTTGGAGGTGAGTAGTACAGAATTAGCATGGAGCTTTCATAAAGTTGTCAGGGATCCAGCTCCATTTTACTCACTGTTATCTGCAGGGTATGGTTAGCCTCCTCATGGTTCAAGATGGCTGAAAGGGCTCTAGGCATCAGAAAATGTTCTGGGAAGTAGGATAAGGAGAGGGTATAAGAAGAGTCTAACTTCCTCCTTTTAAGGAATTTTTAAATGTAAATCCCACACAACATTTCTGGTTAGATCTCAATAGCCAGATTTTAGTTATATGGTCATAGTCACTAAAAGGGAGACTTAGGAAATGTAAGATTTAGGTAAGTTGCAATAGGCTTAGACAGAAATGGGGATTTGTCATTAGAGAAGAATAAGAGAAGTCTCTGCTACAGGTACCTAAGGTAAAGTTGGCATTGATAAAAATTTGTTCATTCATTTTGTTAAAGTTGATGGTCATATTCTTAAATGGTATCCAGGCCATTAATGAAGATAATGAATCTAAGGATTTTTCCTCTTATTTCTTTTTTACTTTATGGTAATATAGCATATTATTGCATTAATTTCATTCAAAGTAAACCCACCTGGAAGCAGCTTAGGCAAAATGGGGAATATGTTGGGAGGACACAGGGAAGAGACAAGCCTAAACAGAAGGAAAGACAGACATTAAGCCACTTCCTTGAAAGTGAGAATTCCAGTGTAAAAAGCACAATCTGTCTTCTCTGCTTCCCTCTGTCCATTGAATTTATTCTCCTAATGCAGAATTGGTTTTTTCACATGGGGAAAAACTGTGTCCAGTGATATCTCCCAGATTTTTTCTCCCCACATTTTACATTTCCCAGACTTTATATCTAGGTGAGGCCTGAGATAACTTCTTTTCCTAAGTCTAGAAATCCTGGAGGAATGGCTTAATTGGATCATTTTTTTTTTTTCAATCAGGTATCTTTCTCTTGACCTACTAGCTACGGCAAATGATTGCAGTAATATGTCTCTTCTTACTGCCATAATGATAGAATTGTAGAAATAAAGGAAGCAGCTCCTATTGAAAAGGTGGTATGTTAGTCAGCTTTTCATCACTGTGACCAAAATACCTGACAAGAACAACTTTAAGGAGGAAAAGTTTATTTTGATTTATCTTTCAAAAGTTCGGTCCATGACTGGTGGACTCCTCTGCTCTGGGCCCACTGTTTCATGGCAGAAGACAGTGGCAGAGGAACTCTACTCTGCTCATGGTGGTCGGGAAGCAGAGAGGAGGGGTGAGGGAAGGGGACACAGGGAAGATGAATCCTTCCAGTACATGCCCCCAGTGACTTACCTCCTCTAGCAACCCCACACCTGCCTATAATTACCACCCAGTTAGTCTATTCAAACTAGTATGGACTAATCAGGTTACAGTTCTCATAATCTAATCATTTCACCTCTGAATATTCTTACATTTTAAACACAGGAATTTAGGGGAATCCCTCATATCCAAACCATAACAGGTGGTTTCTGGCCACATAATTAAATAGGTGTTCACTACAATTATGTGTAATGGAAAAACAGAGGTCAGAGGTTTGAATTAAATGAATAGTAAAGGAGAACAGGATTTATACTAATGCATAAAAATGAGTTAGCTATGAATAAACATTATTTAGTAGGGCTGCAATATATACAATGTGTACTATGTGTCAGGTATGGTACTGAGTGCTTTTTAATATTTTGAGTCCTTTATTCCTCACAACCCTATGAACTAGGGATTATTAAAATTTTTTTAGTTGTTAATGGACTTTTATTTTCATTTATTTATATGCAGTGCTGATAATCAAACCCAGTGCCTCACACTTGTTAGGCAAATGTCCTACCACTGAGCTACAATCCCAGCCCTGGAGTAGGGATTATTATCTCCTTTTTACAGGTGGATAAACCAGAGCTCAGAGAAGTTAAACAACTTATTTAAGGTCACATAGCTAGTAAGTAAACTCTACTTGTTTTAATGTCAAAGTTTTCAAGTATCAGGGAAATACTGCCTCAATACTTTAATATCTTAAGTTAGAAACTATGGTAATTTTTTTATGAAGCAATTATTAGTTGTTTTCTCCCTCTCATTTCTGCCATAACAAAGATATGTGAACTTGATAAACCCTGTAATGTCTCTAAGTCTTAATCTCTTCATCTGAAAAGATTGAATTAAACCAAATTACGTTTACCCCTTGTTATTAGAGATAATATTTTATTTCTGAAGGCAATAGAGTGAGCTATTATATTTTTAAAAACATTTAATGCATCCAGTATTTTTGACTTCTTCTTGAGCTAGATCTACTAAGAACTGTGGTGAAATTAAAGATATCCAAGATACGTTTTCCTCAGTGTTATGGAGGAACAAACAAAAATTATTATTTTGCAAAATTAAAAATCTAGAAAGAGTAGCCTTCAGGAGTGATATGACCATCAACTCACTCATACCTTCAAGTGTTTTTTTCTATCTCTACCATTGTCAGTATGCTCACTTCATTTTAAGATTAGCTCCTCTTAAAATTGCACTAATGAAGCCAATGGCAATCCAGCTTACAGGCTGACTTATTTATACCTGGCAGGAAAGACAATGTCTTCCAAGCATGGAAGCATGGACCAAAAATTCTTTCTTTTGGTCCGATGGGGCCAGTTTACTACAGGACTACATTGGTTTTCAAGTATATTAATTAGAATAGTCTGAGACTCTTCTGATTATAGCATATACCAGTCTAACATAACCAAGATTCTAGGTCATACTGCCGTAAAAAATACACTCACATTTCAGCAACTTAAAACAACAAAAATGTATTGCTTACTCTGACTACATGAGGGAGGTGGGTGGGTTGTTCCAAGTTGTCCTTGTTTTGGGAACATAGGCTGAGAGAGGCTTTATCATCTTCAACAATACTGGTCTTAAGGCTGGGGAAGAGTAAACACTGTAAGGACTTATACTGGCAATTAAATGCTCTACCTAGAAGTGACACATACCACTTCTACCCACAACCCGCTACAGCCTAGTCCCCAGCTGCAAAAGGGGAGGGTGTCTGGGGTGGGTGTGGAAAAGTGTAGTCTTTTTAATGCCTGGAAGGAGAGGGTAAGCACTATAAGTGTTTATCATTCTGGGAATCTATCTACTGATTGACTCAGGTTAATTGAGTTGCCCTTTTTGTAGCTGGATTTTGGGTGGTTATCCAGAAAAACAAGCAAATAAAAACAACAACAAGAAACTCTATTAATAAGGAAGAAATGGAAGTGGATGGTAAATAATAAATCAATAATGTGAAGTATATGCTGCCTTGACCCAAAGAAAAAGACTGGAATTTCAGCTGTGGAGGCAAGTTGTACAGAAAGTGTGGCTAGTTTCATCAGCTTTTAAATCAATCACTTCATTTACTCTTCTGATAGGAAAGATTAGCTCTGGCTTTTTAATGAGTGAGTATAGAGTTTCTACTTGAGGATTTGGCTCAAAAATGACTTAAAACACTTACTGGATTTGAAAAGAGAGACTATTTTTCCATATTTCATTTTTGTAGTTATTGTCAGTGGTATGTCAAGTTGGCTGAATTTATAGTTTTAGAACTGGCAAACAACTACAAATTATCCAGTCCAAACCCCTTATTTTCAGATGAGAAAACAGAGGCCTCCAATGGATAAAATCATTATTTCAAGGTTACACCTTCTTGCCTGTGCTAATAACTGTACTACCCTTTGTATTATTTTCTGTAAAATAGAATACTATAAATGAAATGTAGTTAGAGCAATGATTATAAAACAAGAATAATTAAAAGTTGTTGAGAATATTTGCAGAGCTGACATTCAGTTGGTATACACTGTCAGAGATGGAAAAATTTCTAAACTCTTTGCTAAGCAGATGCTGCTGAGTCTCCTGAATGCCTCAACCCCTCTTGGGACCCTATGGATTTCCCCACTATAATAACAATAGGATCCACCTCAAAGGTTTGATTTGAGAATTAAATCAGAGCTTAGCATGGGGCCTTGTGCTCAGCAATATTATACCTTGGCTATTATTTTTATTATAGTAATAATAAATGGTAGTAAGTTTCAAACTAGTTTCTACATGAATGTTCACAACTTAGGAAATGTGATAGCATTCAAGTTCATTAACTTTGATCTAGCTAATCTCTCAATAAAATGACCACTCATGTACTCACTTAAACTTTCAGTTTGATCTTTTCCATTGTCTAAGAGTTGACTCCTTGTCCCACATCCAAGTCCCCATAGCTCTGACTAAGAATTGATCCAGGCTGACCCATAAAAGAAAGTGACATACTGAGAAGGTCCTTTTAGTTCTTGTGGAGAATGTTTTGTACAGTCTTTTGTCGAGCAGAACCTGTCTATAATTTTTGGAATAAGCAAAGATAGGCCCAAAGCCTAATTTTGTTAGGGGAGGAGTGGAGGAAAAGATGGAACACTTCTTGCGTAAGCAAATATGAGAAACTGGGAGTGATGAGAGACAGAGGTAAGCAACTGGAGTGAGAAGAGAAAGAGGGTGAGGGGGCCAGCAGATTTGGAGGCTGGAGAGTGTGAAGAAAATACCTTTGACAGAGACACTTTCTGATGATCAATGATGTTTAGAATCTTTTAGGGGTACTTTCTCAGAAACAACCTTGTTAGTGAACAGCAGTTTCAGAACTTTTTTCTCTTTGAAGAGAGTAGAAATTTATTTTCTTTCTTTCTCCCCCCCCCCCCTTTTTTCAGGGCTGGGGATGAAACCCAGGGCCTTTCACATGGCAGGCAAGGATTCTACCACTGAGCTACACTCTTGAGCCCCAGAAATGTACTTTTTCTAAGTTGGGATCTTTATTTGCACTAAAAAAGGCAGTGTAAGCACTCCTGTTATAAGTGATTTTCAGGAAATTCATTATTGGTCTGGAATGTGTAAAGAATTCTTCTCAAATGTCAGTTATTTAACTGATACTTCCAGTTCTGGGATCTACATTTTGGGCATCCCCTCAAATGGACTTTGATATATAGTGTTCTGTTACAGGCTGAGAAACACTCAACAGAGATCAGAATTGCTGAAGAACTAGTTTCTGACTGTATTTCAGAGACATCAAAGTTGTTTGGAATTTTAATGTATAATATGTTGTCATAAAAATGTGCTAAATCCTGGACAAACTTTTTTTTTTCTTCTTGTTTGCACTTTTATGGAAAGAAAGTGGGAAAGAGAAATTTTTTAATTCCTAGGTTTCTGGAAAGAAAAATTGAAGGCCAGATTAAAAAAAAAACTGGATATTTTAAGGCAAAGGTAAAGCTTTGAATTTGGAGATCTGAAAGTATTACAGAACATAACCTATAACGATTATTAAGCCAATCAGAAATATTTCTCTCTTAAAACAAAGTATGCCTATTAACAATTTTTTTTAGAATGCTGTGTTTAAGCTAAACAGTAAATACCCACTCCACATCAGGCTTATCTAGGCAGGGGATGTAGTTGAGTAGTAGAACACATCTGTTGTATTAGCATGCCTTAAGCGTGTGTGTGTGTGTGTGTGTGTGTGTGTGTGTGTTTGTGCGCCAGGCGAGATAAAAATCTAGAGTATGACTTGATGCGTTTTGCTTTCGACCCATCTAGCCAGGGTGTAAGTCTAAAATTTGTTTATTTTCTAACAACCAAAGTGTGTAACTCTTATAATTTTGTTCTGTTTAGTTCAGATGTCTCATGGGCAGGCACCACCCACACATTTCCATACATTTAATAACTGGTTATTGAATGATTTTGTTAAATGATGACACCCAATCTCTCTGGGCTAGAACATAATTCTAGTTTTGCCAGTAAGGGAGTGTGTGTGTGTGTGTGTGTGTGTGAGAGAGAGAGAGAGAAGTCTCACCTTGGCTAAGCGACTTAATTTTCCTCTCAGTTTTCTCTTACAGGGATATAACCATAAAATGATTGTAAAGTGCTTTTAAAATCTGACAATGTCACAATATCTAGAAAAGTCTCTGGAAGAAGAACCTGAGCTGCTTGAGGGCAGGGATTTTCTTTTTTGAATCAACAGTGTCTTATTTGCATCTCTTGTAGCACAGTTGTTGGTCTAGATACATAGTCGCGATACATAGTGAATTTTTGAACTTTATTAGGCAGATTGCATTCTTGGCAGGCCGCTGCTTCTTAAATCTTTCTGTGAGCCTTTCAATACTTAAAATCTCAAAGACGGCCGGTCTTTGCTCTACGGTGAATACACAAGGTATTGACTAAAAATACCCAGGCCGAAAGGAATAATTCTTGGCCTCCGGGCACCATTCAGTCTTTCTAGCTTTGCAGGGGGTTTGGGATCTGGGTCCCGAAGCTATAGGGAAGAGTTCAGGACGGGAAGCTCATCTTCCGGCCCTCTGATTGGCCGGCTCGCACTCCACTCACGGGGCTGTCGACTCGGATTGGTCCCTGCGACACCCCTCGGCCCGAGACTACTTTGTGTGCCGGGGCAGCGCGCTCAGGTCCTCCCGCTCAGCTCGCGGTCAGGACCGGCCGGAGGTAGCTCTACGGCCCACTGCTCTGCTTCGCGGGCGCCAGGAATTTCCCGAGTCCGAGCGGGTAGGAAGCATCTTAAGGAAAAGTCTCTCCCTCCTTCCCGGTGCTGTTCTCTTCCCCGTATTCAATAAACTTCCGCTTCAGAGGGCTGCTGCAGCCGCGGGTCGGGAGAGGCCGTGTATTGAACTAAGGCCCTCGTGGGGGGTCTTTCCCTTTGCGCTAATGTGGACACATAGCTCTCCCAAGGCAGGGTTGCGCTGGGCTGCGTGGGAGCGATGCCTTTGTGGGATCGCGCTGCGGGTTGCGGACGAACGGCAGGACCGGGCTGCAGGGACTGAGCAGTAGCAGCAGCAACAACAGCAGCAGCGACCACCCTTAAAAGTAGGAAGGAGCATGTTTCAAATCCCCAGCGCGGGTCCACCTTAGGGCAGCAGACTGACCTGGCCTGGGAGGTCGCCCCCTACGCCCCCACATTCTCCAGGCGTTCTAAAGAAAACGGTATTCCCTGGCGGTGGCTCTCCCTGGCGTGGGGAACTGCGCTCGACTCGCGCCCCCTCTGCCTCCGGCCTTAAGGCGGTAGAGGGCGGCCTACGCCTGTGTGCGAGCCGGACTCAGCGTCCGCGCGCAGCCTCTGCCCTGCTGGAACTCTGCCGTCCCGCTGTGGCCCGAGGCTCTCCGTGACGGTGGATGCTGCAGCTACGCTCTCCACGGGCGCAGCGAGGAAGGGGGCGGGGAGGAGTTCTGGCACATGCCAGGGTCGCCGTAGGAGGCAGCGGCCAGCGCATGCGCGCCCTCTCCCAGAAGCCTGGAACGCTGAGGGGCGCGCGCCCCCATCCGCGCGTGCCCGCCCGCGCTGGCCGAGGCTTCCCCGCCTGCGCTTGTTGTCGAAGCCGCTCCGGCGCGTGCGCGCGTTATCTCGGGCCGACCCTAGTGGCCGGGTTCCCTCGGCTCCAGGCCCCCTCCCCCCGCCGCCCTCTCCCGGTCCCCAGCCAACCGGTCCCCTCCCTCTCCTCGCGGAATGGGGCCGGTGCTACTCGGGGTCGCGCGCCCGGGACCCGGCTCGCGCTCGGTCTCGCGCTGTCAGCTACTGCCCAGCTCGCGCCGCCTCGCGCTCTCCCTCAGTCAGTGGCGCCGGAGGCTCCGTTAAGCGGCGACCGTGGTTCCTGTTTCCGTTTCTTCCTCTCCCTTCGGTCGGGAGTAGCATCCTCCACCCAGCCACCCCTCCCACTCCCCTAGCGCTGGGCAGCTGCGGCCGAGGGCTGTGGCGGCGGCGGCGGCGGCGGCGACGGGGAACGGCGGAGACCCTTGCTCCCGCCTCGGGTAAGGGGGCGTTAGGAGTCGGGCCCCGCGCCCCTCGGGTCTTGGGTTGGGCGAGCGCGGGATCTGTGGAGGCTGTGGGGCTGTCGCTTCTCTTCTCCGGGCGACCCCTGGGCCTGTTGCTGTAACTGCTGCTGCTTATCCAGCGGCTCCCGGAAAAGTGGGGAGGGAGCCCCCGGGACGCTCTGGCGGGTGTCTTGGCGCGGCCGGGGCGTCACGGGCAAGGGTGAGGGGCAACCGCCGCCAAGCCGGGACGCGGAGCTGCGCTGTGGCAGCTACCGCGTCGCGCATCCTTGCTTAGGGCAGGGGCCGAAGCCGAGGAGAGGAGAAGGGATGGGGGCGGGGGTGGGAGGTGTCCCTCGTCTCTTCTCATCTCCAGGCTGCACCTACCTTCCCTTTGGGCAGCGCTCGGTCCCTGTAGTCACCGACTGTGGGAAGGAGGATGCCTCTTGTGTTATGGGGTTTCTGGGAGTGCTTCTCAGGCTAGAAATCATGGAGAAAACCCGCACAAAGATGCGCTCGCGGCGAGGGGCCAATGCAGGGCAGTTAACGGCGTGACTGCCTTAGTGCCTCCTTTTGATGTGCAAATGAGCTGGCAGCTTTTGAGTGTCTAAACTTATTTGGAAAGGTTAAATGAACCTATATTTATTAGTTCAAGGAGGTTTGTCCTGCAAGTGTGAGTAGGTTGTCGGGTGCAGCACCTGTTCTCTTGTAGTGGGAATTGCCATCTTCAGAGGCGAAACGTATTTAAGTTAAATGACAATGTCATGGTTAACGGGTTTATCCCTGATGAGATTTTAGCGTTTTGGTGCGTATTACCCTTTAGAATGAGGATACAAGCCGAGAGAAGTGGCATGTTTTTCCTACCTATGTTTAAATTAAACTAACTCAAGAAGGTGGACCCAGGGAAGCCAGAATCCATTAGATAACCCCAAATCTCAAGTCTTCGGTAACAGTGCAACACAAATTTTGTATTAGAGTTAAACTTGTCACAAGTAACTGACTTGACTCTGGCTTGGCTCTATGAAAACTGTAAGTGGGTTTCATTATAGTTTTTTTTTTCTTCTTATTTCTGGGGTTAAGTGCATTAAATGCATATTTATTTTCTTGATTAAATTGGAACTATGTTTTATTCCCAGTTCTCTAAAAAGGGTGCATCATATAGAAAGTATTTTAGGGGAGAAATTATATACTGAAATGTGTAAGTGTCTCTCTTCTTTAAACGTAAAACAACCCAAATACCTAAGCCAATTGTAAGGTCCTGTTTGTTGCTATCCTTGTGAAGTATATTATAAAGTGTGTATAGAAAGTCTTAATTATAAATGCTGTAGTAGTTATAAAATGCTGTTTATAAGTTACTGCGGTAGGAAGGACGAAGTGGAAATACAAGCATTTGAAATTTTGATTTTATAGGCTTTAATATGTAAAAATGTAGGGAGTTAGAGATGAATAGGCTTGGAAGCATGAATTTTTCTTTTACTGCTCTATAAATTGAGAATTCTGTTTGAATTGAGCAGAACAGCTGGTATGAAACTTGCATAGTTTGCAGAAAATATGCAAAAATGTGTCTTTGATCAAATAGTTAACATGAAGGGTATCTTGTAGTTTACTAGGAGAGTGATTCAAAATAGTTTTAATATAGTACTGTATAGATCATATTTATAAGAATGTCCGTGAATTTATCTAAAAAGTCACTTTAAGTTGTTTTCCTGCAGAAACAATCATTCTGATTACATTTTGGATGTTTTGTTACAAATTCCAACGAGTTATTTTTAAGGAATATAAATGTGCTTAAAAGTGTTGAATTTTGAAATTTGCTAGTGGTTTGAAAACTTGAGTGTTCCTTGTTTGTTGTTTTAAATGTGGTTACATTAGTTAGGTTGGTCTGGAGGGGGAGCTAGTGCCAAAGCAAAGTATCGCTTAATAGCTGTTTGAACTTTGAAAACACCTAAAACCAGATTTTTATGACCAGAGAAACATAAATTTTTAATTAAAAAAGTAGGGGAATTAATGTGGGCATATATCTGTACTTAGTTATTTGTAGGGTGAATATATTTTGATTACAAATTAGTTTAAAAATCATTATCTGAAATAACAAAAGGAAGTGTTTCTTGAATTTCTCATGAAAAATATCTGAAAATATGTCCTAGAGTGTGATAGTATTTTCTTAACCTATTCTTGTGCAGCACATTAGAAGGGAATATGTGTTCTTGACCCTTTGTGCATTTGTGTGTGAATTTTTTTCTTTATAGTATCTGTAGTCCTAAAAAATGTTTCAAGCAGAGTCTTGTATAGGTGGAGATATTAATTATGTAGCAAGGTTGGTATTTTTCAAAAGTAGAAATACTTTCAAAAAGAAATGGAGGGCTGGGGTCATAGCACAGTGCTAGAGTACTTGCCTAGCATGTGTAAGGCACTGGGTTCGAATCTCAGCATCACATATAAATTTGAAAAAAAAAAAAAAAGATCCATTGACAACTAAAAAATAAAAAGAAAGAAATGGAACCTTCAGACATCTGAAAAGCAGTATCCCAACGTTACTTCTTAAACTCTATAACTGCTGTCTCTTGTAATATAATGCAGGGTTCTAGCTGATCTAATAAGTTGATCTTGTGTTTTTGAATATGAAGCTGTTATTTTGTGGTCTGTGTCCCTTTATTTAGATTTCTGAACTGTCATCAGTTATGTGTGTTGTTTTATTTCTCATCATTCATGTGTCTTTAAAATTCAAGCCTAGAAACTGGTAATGATGTATATATTAAAACCATTAGCATATTTACTTTTCTGAGGACAGTAGTTGATTGTTATCTGTAAATTCTGTAAAGAGAAACTCAGTGCTAATAAATAAAAAATAATTTTTTCATTTCTTTAATGGTTATTTTTGTCTTATTGTAAACTGCAATTAGTAAATAGCTTGGTTTAATTAAATGACAGATGCACCTGTTTCATTTTATAACACATTTATAAGTATAGAAGAAAGTGTGTTCCATTTTATGAACATGAAAGTGAGTATTTTTAAAAAGTCAGTAAGTTTTCCTTTTTCTTTCCCCTTTTTTTTTAGTATGTGTGGTACTGGGGATTGGACCAAGGGCCTCAAGGATTTTAGGCAAGTGCTCTACCCCTGAATTATACCCCCAGCCTTTTTAATTTTACTTTGAGATAGGGTCTTGCAAAGTTGCCCAGGATGACCTCCAACTTGTGATCCACCTGCCTCAGCCTTCTAAATAGCTGGAATTTTGGTGAGTGCTAAAGCACTGGGCCAGACTAATTTTCAAAGAGCCTAAAAAAATCCTCAACAAAAGAATATTATATGTGTGTGTGTGCATTTTAAAAATGTGTTTGAATTGATTAGTATCAAGTCTCAACCTTCCTCTCTCTACATTCTCTCTTGCCTATATTTCCCCTCCTCCAACTACCCTTCCTCATCTCAGAGTTTACTTTTTGGAATGATTAAAAATCAAACCAATAAAGTTAACCTTATCACTCAACTGGTGGAGGTTTTTCTTCCTTGACTAAATGACTTTATCTGAATCTCTAAAATATTTTGAACATATAACCTATATAAACTTTACATGATACTGCACATTTTCCTTTCAGTAAAAAAAGAGCAAAAGTGTCTATGGCATTATGCCTTGGATGTCAATTACTTCACAGAAAGCAGAGCTATAGGGTTAATTTTATTTAAGGTTTCTTTTAAGAAGACTTTATTTGTTAAAACCTAGTATCCTACTCATATATAACTATTTAAAAACATTTCTCTGCAATAGTTTTGGTCATAAAAAGATGAAGGGAGGGGCTGGGGTTGTAGCTCAGTGGTAGAGTGCTTGCCTGGCCTGGGTGAGGCACTGGGTTTGATCCTCAGCACCACATAAAAATAAATAAATAAAATAAAGGCAACTAAAAAATAAAAAAATTAAAAATGATGAAGGGAAAAATCCTTAAATGAAATATAAACTCCTAGAACAAGCCAGGCGCGGTGGCTCACGCCTGTAATCCCATCACTTGGGAGGCTGAGGCAGGAGGATCGAGAGTTCAAAGCCAGCCTCAGCAATGGAGAGGCACTTTGCAACTCAAGTGAGACCCTGTCTCTAATAAAATACAAAAAAGGGCTGGGGATGAGGCCCAGTGGTTGAGTGCCCCTGAGTTCAATCCCTGGTACCAAAAAAAAAAAAAAAAAAACAAAAAAAAACAAAAAACCTAGAACAGAATAAATTTGCCTGTGGTATAAAATATTTAGAAACCATCAAACTGTAAAAGCATACCAATGTTTATAAATGACCTTATTTTATGATTATTTTTATATTTTTGGAATGTAATTGATAGTAATATCTTGATAACTGAAAAAATGGAAAAATATAATTAGTAGTTTCTGTATTAAATCCATTGCTTGAGACATTGACAATCAGTGAAGTAAGGGAAGTTGAGAGAGACCGAGAATTGTACTGGTTGGTATCTAGCCTTGTTGGAGATAAGGGAGTTTTCTTCTTCTTCTTCTTTTTTTTTTTTTTAATTTTTTAATTTCTCCTTCCACTTTCTTCTGCCTATTTGCCATCCTTTCCTGGTAGTGGTAGGAAATGTGAGAATTGACTTTGGGGGTTTTTCTTTTTTTCCTTCTTTCTTTTTTAGAGATCAGAGGACATTTCCAGGTAAAACACTAGTTCTTAATATTATAATAGATTTGTTATAATGAATTTGTTTATTTATTTTTAAAAAAATATTTTTCTAAGCCGGGCGCGGTGGCGCACGCCTGTAATCCCAGCACTTTGGGAGGCTGAGGCAGGAGGATCGCGAGTTCAAAGCCAGCCTCAGCAATGGCGAGGCACTTAGCAACTCAGTGAGACCCTGTCTCTAATAAAATACAAAAAAGGGCTGGGGATGTGGCCCAGTGGTCGAGTGCCCCTGAGTTCAATCCCCGGTACCACAAAAACAAAAAACAAAAAACAAAAAACAACAAAAAACAAACAAACAAAAAAAATATTTTTCTAGTTGTAGTTGGAAAAAATACCTTTATCTAGTTTATTTTTTATTTTTTTATGTGGTGTTGAGGATCGAACCTAACGCCTCCAAAGTGCTAGGCAAGCGCTCTACTGCTGAGCCACAACCCCAGCCTGGAATTTGTTTATTTTTGACATAGTAGGCAAGAGACCAGAAGAACATCATTTCTATAATTTGGTGGTACTAGAGATTGAACTCAGGGCCTTGCACATGGTAGGCAAGTACTCTACCAAAGAGCTATATTTCCAGTCTTTAAATTTTATTTTTGAGACAGGGTTTTACTCGCTAAGTTGCTTGTGCTAGTCTCTTAACTTGCAATCTTCTTCATCAGTCTCGCCAGCATCTGGGATTATAGGTGTGTGCCACCACACACTACAAAGCTTTAATATTTTTTATTGAAAAATAAATTTGTAACTTCATATGAAAAGGGAGATGGGACTAGTGGTGTATGTATGTAGTGATTAGAGCACATGCTTAGAATGTAGGAATCCCTAGATTCTGTCCCCAGCATCAAAAAAACAAAGGGGTATGGAAGATGGTTCATGATTAAGGGTCATGGATCAGTCACATACTTATTCTACTTAATATTTAATATAATCCCTTCTTTCCTGGAGTGCATTCTCTTGTCCCTTATTTTTATCTTCATCTATAGAGTTCCTGATTGCAAGGAATTTGTTTTTTGTTTTTATAAAAATAAATTATTCACTTGTTTTGTATGCCTCATTGCAATAATACTAAATACTATATTGAAGAGAGCTTTTACAAGAATATTTTTAGTTGTAGATGGACACATACGTTTTTAGTTTGTTTATTTAGTTTTTCTATGTAGTGCTGGGGATCGAACTCAGTGCCTCATGCATGGTAGGCAAGCGCTCTCCCACTGAGCCACAGCCCAGCCCAAAGAAAACTCTTTTTTTTTTTTTGTTTGTATTGGGGATTGAACCCAGTGGTTCTCTACCACTGAGCTACATCCTGAGCCCTTTTTATTGTTTATTTTGAGATGGGATCTCCTGCTAAGTTACATAGGCTGGCCTTGAATTTGTGATCCTCAGCCTCCTGAGTAGCTGGGATTCTAGGTGTTTTTCACTGTGCCCAGCTAAGAGAACTCTTAGACTAAAATGAACAACAAATGTTCCTCTACTTAAGGGAGTACTCTAAGTGGGTTTAAGCTAGCTATTGTGAAAAGTTTACATGGAGTAAATGTATTTGATAATTAATGCTCTAATCATTTGATTCAGTTTTTCCAACATGTGGAATTGTGCTTGTACCTAAAGGAGAAATATATTTTGTAGAGATTCTGTTACAGTTTTCGTGCCTTGAGTTCTTTGAATAACTAATTCAGTTATCAAATGTCAAAAGATTAATAATTTTGAGAAAACCTATTCAAAGTTAGAGCTAAGCCAGTAAACATTTTGCTTTCTTTTTCATAAGTTTTAGATTTTTCCTCTTTTAGAAAGTTTAGTGAAACTCTAGGCTTAGGAAGGAGGTAATTGAAATTCATGGCCAAAAGGCTCTTCTTTATGCTTGGTAAATTGAGCCTTAGCAGTGTTAGGAATGGATGTTTAGTGAGTAATCCTGACTGCCTCCTTTGACATAATTAGAGACAATTAGGCCTTCATTAACTAAAACTCTTTTTTTTTTTTTTTTAAAGGTTCAAGTATTAGAAGTATCAGCTTGATAAATAGTTTGCTAGTTATGCTAGGATTAGAGATACAATATTGTTTAATGTTTTTAATTTATAACTAAGCAAAGAATGTTATGTTCTCAATGCTAAGTAAGTTTAAGACATATATGTCTACTAAAAATGTGCCAAATAATGAACTAAACAAGCCTACTGATGTACAATTAGGAATAGTTGCTCTTAATAAAGAGATTCTATTAGTGTTTAAATTATAAAGGGCACAGTATGTAATGAAAATGAAATCACCAAAGAAGAGTGTTTGAAACAGTTTTGTTAGACCAGATAAGAGGTAACAGAATATATCCTCTATTCTGTAACTGTCTGCAGAGACTTGGAGCAATACAGATAGTTCCTAAACTGAAATAATGATAAATAAGTGTTTTAATAGGAATTGTGTGCAGATTTCCTCTATATGTTTGTACAATTCTTAATACTTTGTTTGCATTGCAAATGTAAGGTTGGAAAGTAAGGTACCTAATTTTTTGGAAATTCTAAAAGGAAAAGGATCTGAAGTTTTGAAAAATGCTGTTTTCTTTGTGTTTTAGTGGTATAGTACTTTTTATAGTTTCCTGAGAGCTGTAAAGTCTTAAAGCTAACATCAGAATTCCTTATTTATTTAAGTGAAATTTTTTTCTTCCCCATTTTACTAAGGTATAATTGGTAAATAAAATTATATAAATTTAAGGAGTACAGTTTTATTACTACATGTGTACATTACAAAGAGGTTACTACAATTAGTGATTATTACAGTGATTACTAGTCAAGCTAATTAACACATTAATTAGCTCACATAGTTACATATGTGTGTGTAGTAAGAACATTTAAGATCTCCTCTTTTAGCAAATTTCAAGTATATATGACAGAATTACTAACTGTAGTCATCATGCTATACATTAGATCTCCAGAATTTATTCATCTTGTATAAAACATGTGCACTGAAATTTTTGTACCCTTCGGTCAGCATCTTCCCATTTTTTCCTGTCCCTCGTGACTACCATTCTATTTTCTGCTTCTATGAGTTTGACTCTTTAAAATTTCTCATATAAGTGAGATCATGTAGTATTTGTCTTTCTGTGCCTTGCTTATTTCACTAAGTATAATGTTCTCTGGTTTCAACCCAATGACAGTGTAGGGGAGGCAAAACTTTTTTTTTATCCTTTCAGCTCCCCCTCCCCCAATCTGGGTCTGAGAATTAAATTAACATAAGATAGATCAACAGGAGAAAAGTATACAGATTTATTTAATATAAGTTTTATGTGACACAGAAGCCCCTCATAAAGATATGAAGACCCAAAGACACAGAGTTGAATGCTTACATACTCAGTAGAACAAAAAATAGTAACTTGTGTCCCAGTGACTCAGGAAATTGAGTATCATGAGTTTGAGGCCAGCCTCAGCAACTTAGTGAGACTCTGTCTCAAAATAAAAAAGGCTAGGGATGTAATTCAGTGGTAAAGTGTCCTTGGGTTCAATCCCCAGTACCCTCCTGCCCTCCCAAAAAAAGTAACTTGTGAAAAAACAACCAAATTATATGAGGAGACTCAAATGATAAGAAGTATTTTAGCAAGGTCTGTACAAAATTTTCTCCGTTTCAGCCTCTCGTCCTCAGTAAGAATGTTGATTCCCTTTAGTATCAGGAGAGTATCTTTCATGTGGGAATTTCATCTCCTGCTTTTAAGATATGAAAGTTTAGAATGATTTTCAAGTGCCTTTAACTCACAATTATCAATATGCCAGAATGGCCTGTTTTTTACTTCTTCAACGGATTTCTTCATTTTTTAAGGCTGAATAAGATTCTACTTTACATGTGCTTGCACATATATTTGACCCTCTGCAGCCCTGTATCCAACAGATTGATGGAACTGGGGATGTAACTCAGTGGTAGAGCATTTGCTTAGCATGCACAGATCCCTAGATTTGCTCCCCATTACTTCAGTGAGCAAACAAAACAGAAACAAAAAATCCCCACCAAAAATATTCAAGATACTGAAGATTGTAAATATTTGGAGGGGGGGGGACAAAAAAACTTGCATCTGTACCAAACATGTATAGACTCTTTCTTGTTGTTACGGTACAACATGTATGGTATAACAGCTATTTATGTAGCATTTGCATTGTGTTAAGCATTATAAGTGATCTAGAGATCATCTGAAATATATGGTAGGAAAAAAAAGTATATGGTAGGATTACATGGGTTATATGTAAATACTATGCCCTTTTACATAATAAGGTAATTGGGTATCTGTGCTTTTAGTTATCTGTAGGGATTGGGTATTTTAGAACCAATTCCCCACAGATAACTATACTATATTTTCATTACTCATTGATGGACACACCTAAGTTGATTTCATATCTTAGCTATTATAAAAAATTCTTCAAAGAACATGGTGGTAAAACATCTCTGACATACTGATTTCATTTTCTTTGAATGTTTACCCAGAAGTGGGATTGTTGGAGCACATGGTAGATCTGTGTTTAATTCTGGAAGAATCTTTATAGTGTTTTTTTTTTTTTTTTTGTGGTACTGGGGATTGAACTCAGGGGCACTTGACCACTGGGCCACATCCCCAGCCCTTTTTTGTGTTTTTTTTTTTTTTTTTTTTTTTTTTATTAGAGACAGGGTCTCACTGAGTTGCTAAGTGCCTCGCCATTGCTGAGGCTGGCTTTGAACTCACGATCCTCCTGCCTCAGCCTCCCAAAGTGCTAGGATTACAGGCGTGCGCCACCACGCCGGCTTATAGTGTTTTTTCATAATGGTTGTACCACTTCCCACCAACAGTGTTAAAAGGGTTTTCTTTTGTGTACTTTCTTGTCAACACTTGCTGTCCATTGTCTCTATGTGAGTAGTCATTACAAGGTGTAAAATGATATCTCATTGTGGTAGTTTTTCTTCTAATTAGTTATACATGACAGTAGAATGCACTTTGACATATCATACATAAATGGAGTGTAACTTCTTGTTCTTCTGGTTGTACACGATGTAGAATCACATTGGTTGTGTAGCCATATATGCACATAGGTTAATAATGTCCGATTAATTCTATGATCCTTCCTACCTTCATACCTCTTCCCTTCCCTTCACTTCCCTCTGCCTAATCCATACTAACTCTATCCTTCCCTAGCCCTGCCCCCATTATTTTGAATTAGCATCTACATATCAGAGAAAACATTTCACCTTTGGTTTTTTGGAATTGGCTTACTTCACTTAGCATGATATTCTTCACCTCTATCCATTTACCCGAAAATGCCATGATTTTATTCTCTTTTAATGCTGAGTAATATTCCATTGTGTATATATGCCACAGTTTCTTTATCCATTTGTCTATTGAAGGGCATCTATGTTGCTTCGACAGTTTAGCTATTTTGAATTGAGCTGCTATGAACATTGATGTGGCTGCATCACTATAGTATGCTGATTTTAAGTCCTCTGGGTATAAACCAAGGAGTGGGATAGCTGCGTCAAATGGTGGTTCCATTCCAAGTTTTCAAAGGAATATTCATACCACTTTTGATAATGGTTGCACCAATTTGCAGTTCCACCAGCAATGTATCTTTTTTTTTTTTGGGGGGGGGGTACCAAAAACAACCTCAGGGGTACTCAACCACTGAGCCACATCCCCAGCCCTATTTTGTATTTTATTTACTTGTATTTTATTCAGGGTCTCACTGAGTTGCTTAGCGCCTCACCATTGCTGAGGCTAGCTCGTGTCCTGTGTCTCAGCTGCTCCAGCTTCTGTGATTACAGGCCAGCGCCTGTATTGTGATTTCGATTAACATTTCTATAGTTGTTAGTGATGAGGAGCATTTATTCATATAACTGTTGGCTGGCTATCCATCAGTCTATATCTGTCTCTGTCTCTGTCTCTGTCTCTCTCTCTCTTTCTCTCTCTCTGTTTATATTATTTGGTGATGCTGATGATCAAACCCAAGGCCTCATGCATGTTTAGACAAGCACTCTTCCAATGAGCCATATCCCCAGTTCTACATGTGTTCTTTTGAAAAATGTTTATTTAGGGCCTTTGCCCACTTTTTAATTGGGTTATTTGTATTCTTGATATTGAGTTGTTTAAGTTCCTTAATTACTGAGTTATTTCTCAGTAATTTATTTATTTATTTGAGAAAAAAGAAAATTACATTTGTTTGGGGTTAATTAGGATTACAGTCTGGGAAAACAGAGTAAAGCAATCTTGAAAATGTGCTTTCCCTTCTCAGTAATTTAAAAAAAAAGTAGTTTATTGATGTATAATTTCTATACCATAAAATTCTCAGTTCAAGTTTTAGTAAATTTATACAGTTGTGCAACAACGATCTCACTCTGATTTTAGAACACTTTTATTTTCCAAAAATCTCCCTCTTGCCCATTTGTAGTCAATCCCTGCTCCTATCTCCAGCTCTAGGAACCACTTATCTGCTTTTTTGTCTCTATAGTTTTGCTGTTTCTAGAAATTTGACATTAATGGATTATGTGGTTTTTCTTGAGTCTGCCTCCTTTCATTTAGCATACACCTGTTTAGTAATTTGAATGAATGGATAAAGAGAAAATCTTTAAACTTGGAATCAGGATACTTGAATACTAGTGTCAGTACTGCCACCAAATGTATGAACTTGTGCAAGCCACTTTTCCCCTTTAGGCCTGTGTTTTTTTGTTCACAAAATTGAAGGAGCCCTAATTAGGAAGGGCTGTTGCAGCTAGCTGGAAGCCATAAGTTCCACCTGATATGTATGTGACGCACCTGTAGGCACCCGCAAAGCTGAAGGTATATAACCGGGTGAAAGCGGTCCGAGTTAGGAGAACGAATTCATTCGGTCAGTCGGGCAGTCACTTGGTCGGTCAGAAGAATCAGAGCGGCCAGAACGTAGGCAGAGTGGTTACAGAAGAGAAACCAGATAGAAGAAGTAATGACTGGTCAGAGTTAGGCCGAGGCTCCCAAGGAAGACAGAAGACAGAAGAAAGAAGAAGGAAGAAGGAAGAGAGAAGAAAGAAGCTCTAATCTTTCTCTAAGCTAAGCTCTATCTTTCTTTCTCTCTAAGACTCTAAGAAGAAGCTAAGAAGAAAGCTAAGCTCTATCTTTCTTTCTCTCTAAGACTCTAAGCTAAGAAGACAAGAAGAAAAGCTCGCTTTAATCTTTCTCTCTAAAAATCTTTCCTTCCTTCTCTAAGCTCTAAGAAAGTAGAAGTAAAAGTAGTAAAAGCTTAACTCTGCCTCCGAGAGTTTTTCCTCCCGGTTTTCGGTACCAGGTAGCTTACACAAAATGAATATTATATTCTCCTTTTCACAGATAGGTGGAAAATCATGGACCTTTTCCTAGAATGTACCTTAACTCTTTCCTTTAAATATAGTCATTTGTCTCCCCCTCCCCCCCATCCTTGTGAATCCAAAAATGAGGCTTATGTCTATGATGGTTTTAATGTTTGTATCTTCCCATGTTGAAATCTAATGGTATTAAGAGGTGGAGACTTGGGAAGATGATTAGGTCATGGGAAGGCAGGGCCCTCAGGGAAGGGGTTAGTGCTCATACAGAACATGTTTGAGGCCAATTTGTTCCCTCCTGCCATGTGAGGTACTATGGTACTATCTATGAAGCAGAGTGAACCCTCACCTGATACTGATGGAGCCTTGATCTTGGTCTTTCTATCATCCAGAATTGTGAGCAGTATGTTTCTGTTGTTTATAAATTACTCAGTCTAAGGTATTTTGTTATAGCATTCTGAGTAGATTAAGATATGGTCTAATAAATGATTCAGCAATGAACAAATTTGGGATTGTTTGTAAGAATCCAAATGGGTGATTAAACATTTTTTTGGGTGTTTCTTAATTTATGTGTACAAAATCATAGTTAATCAAATGCTTAGTTAATAAAGATTTTTGAAGAAAATAAAGTCAACAGTTGACTAATTCTCTTTGAGTTGGAGCTATTAGAAGTGTTTTAAACTTGTTATGAAGGTGAGAGAAAAATTATTCTTCTTTAGTTATTTTTTTATTTTGGTGGCAAAATGAGGGGTGGAGCAACTTTAGGTTAAGTTTGTGACAAGCTGGGCTCAAGGCAGCCAAATGGGATTAGACTGTTTTTCAGAGAGCAAAAGGAAATGGATGCAAGATTGTCCTAGAGGTAAAGCTGACAGGTAACATTCAAGTAAGAAGCTAGGACAGCCCAGTATGGTGGCACATGCCTGTAATCCCAGTGGCTCCAGAGACTGAGGCAGGAGGATTGCGAGGTTAAAGTCAGCTTCAGCAACAGCAAGTCATTAAGCCACTCGTGAGACCCTGAATAAAATACAAATAAATAAAATACAAAATAGGGCTGGGGATGTGGCTCAGTGGTCCAGTGCCCCTGAGTTCAATCCCTGGAAACCCACCCCCGCAAAAAAAACCAAACCAAACCAAACAAACAAAACAAGCTAGGACAAAAATATTCATATAAGGGCTTAAAAAAATAGGGTATGTGTGTATTTGTACATGTGTGTGTAAAAGGACTAAAAACTGACTGAATAGACTCATATCAGGTTTATGCCAAAAATGTGCACTTTCAGTACAGAGTAAAAAATAAAAAAGAAAGGCACTGAATAACAGCTAAATTTAAAGATCAGAGTGTTGTCACTACTCAAATATTCAATAATTTGACTCTTAGATAGCCTCAAGGTTTCTTATATTACCTATGATAGTGGGAAGTATGGCTATAAAATGATTGAAATCTATTTTTATCCCACATTTTAGAATGTGTGAGTAGTAAGCCACAGAGCAAATACTATGGAGAAGGGGAATAATCTATAAATATATTTTAATGATGATGTCATTACAGCAGCATAAGGAAATTTGTTTCATGTTTTATAGTCACATTTTCTGTTCAAAAGTAGTATTTCTAATATAGGTAAACCACTTTATGATAACCAGAAATATCCCCATATCAAACCTATATTTAATGTATAAAGATTTGTCACTTTTGACAGTATTGTAAAAGTTGTGTTAAGAATTTAAGGCAATTCCAAAAGTTGAATCCCAGAGCATTTTATGTAATGGCAGCATTCTAGTAGTAAGTGTAGAGCTTTCTAAAAGTAACTGTTTTTATGACAAGAATATTCTTTTGAATATATGATATACCATACTTATTTTAAATAAACACATATAAAGTACCTAAATACAAATTGTGTAATAGGAAAAATTCCAATGTGAAGGTAAAGAAACACCTCTTTTATAACTTCTAAGCCTTCAAAATATTAAAGACCACCATCATTCATATTTTCTCAGGGAATTTTTATTTTTTGTCATAATAAATGGGCAGCTGTCAGATGAAGAGAGCTATTTCTAGGATTAAAATTCCTTCTTCATATAGTTCTCTCAAATACTTGTTGTTAAGAAAATTGATATTAAAGAATTCTTGAGTAATCACTACTTTCATATTTATGCAGAAAATCAGAGCAAGTCTAGAACCACCTTAAAGCAGCAAGAATGATTTTATCTAAAAGTTTTGTTAAACAAAGAATAAATGGGGTTATGTACAACAGAACAGAAGACACAGACCATCATTACTTTAGACGAGATACAGAGGCTGGCTTCAAAAGAATAAGTCAGATTAAATAAATTAGAGAATTTGTGCTGCTCTACTAATTAATTGAAAATGAAATGAACAATTAATTAGAAAACGTGTTCCATTATACTTGGTTGTGTTGGTTGGCAGTTCTTTTTCACTTCCTGTAAGGGCCATTTCAGAACCCTTTCTAGGGCCTGATTCTAATATACTGCTCTTGGACTTTGTGGATTGTTCTAGTTAATCTCCTCTACCCCCCATGAGTTGAGTAAGGAGATTAAGACCATCCAGTATACTTCATCTTTGCTTTTTCTTTCTTTAATTTGTGTTAATTTCTCTTTCCTATTTGGTACCAGGGATGTGTCCTTTTTACCTCATGACTACCTATTTTATTTATTCTACATGCTAGAATGTGTAGCTCCATTTATTAGTTCTTCCATTCTTTTTTATCTCAGTCATCTCTAACAATATCTTTAATGACCTCCGTCATCTCTAACAATATCTTTAATGGCCTTTCCCCCTTTTCCTCCACCTCCTCCTTTTTTTTTTTTTTTTTTTTTTTTTTGGTACTGGGGATTGAACTCAGGGGCACTCGACCACTGGGCCACATCCCCAGCCCTCTTTTGTATTTTATTTAGAGACAGGGTCTCACTGAGTTGCTAAGTGCCTCACCATTGCTGAGACTGGCTTTGATCCTCTTGCCTCAGTCTCTCAAGTGCTGGGATTACAGGCATGCGTGGGTCATCTCCTCGTGGTGGGGTGGATAGTATGTGTGTTGTGTCAATTTTGTTACCTTCTTTTTCACAACAACTATTCTCTCTGTTGTTACCAGTGACTTTCTGAATCCCCAAATGGGGACTTTTGTAGTCTTCCTGCTTTGAATTTGTCACTATGAGCCCCTTGTCTTCCTCCATTCTTCTTATAACTTTGTAGTCCTCCTGGCTCTCCTATAGATCCTGGTTGCTACTCTTTTCATTTTATTTGCCTTATACTTGTTTCTCTAGCCCCTTTGCATTGCAATGGTAACTGTTCCTTTGGCTTCAGCAAGAGCACTTTTTGCAGATATAATACCTTTACCATAAGTTCCTGAACTTAAGTTTTCTCCTGGAGATTGCCACTTGATTGTCATGCCTCTAAACTCAACATGCCCCAATTTGAGTTTTTATTTCCTTCTAAAATGCACTTGTTCTTTTGAACTTTCCTTTCTCTATTATTGTCTTATCCTTCCTATTATCCAAACTTGAATTAGTCATTGAATCCTTGTCAGATCTATTCAGTTGTTAAACTATGTATTGTATTACTGCAGTGTTTGTCTATTTCATCTGCTCTTTTTATTTCATTTGTTACTCTAACAGTTCAGGTTCTTATTATTTGTAACATATAAATTAATAATTACAATTTGGTAATTGCTATGAAAGAAGGAGAGGAGGTAGAGGCACTTCTATTAGGGTGTGATGAGTGGGGTTGGTTTTATTGAAAGGAGGTAACATTTAAGCTTAGCATCAAAGAATAAATGAGGGCATTCTGGGCAGACAAACTGAGGAAAGTCTTTTTAGAAATGTATTATATGTTGTCAGCTTATGAGATTTTTGCCTTAATCCTACTGCAAGTATGTGTTTTTCCTTTTGGCATATGTTATTGCCTTCTTCAGATATTAGTATCAGTGAATGAGCATATAAAGCAGAGCAACACCTAGTAATATATATCTTTCTTTTTTTATTTGGAAGTGGAGATTGAACCCAGGCATGCTTAACTACTGAGTTACATCCCCAGCACCCCCTGATCCCATCCCCCTTTAAATATTTTTTAATTTTTATTTTATTTTTTAATTTTAAGACAGAATCTTGCTAAGTTGCTTAGGGCATAAGTTGCTGAGACTGGCTTTGAACTTGCTATCCTCCTGCCTCAGCCTCCCAAATTGCTGGGATTAAAGGTATGTGCCACCAGGCCTGAATCAGTTTTTATTACCTAGGTTTATTACCTAGTGAATCAATGGTAACATATAGGGTAGTGAAAAGTGAGCACTCCTGCATTGAAGATTTAAAATCTGACTAAAATTTGCATTGAAAGCTATCTTGAAGATTCCTGACTACTTGGAATATAAATGGGCAGCTGTTCTCAGTCTGTATATTTGTGGCTTTATTTTTTTATTTCTACCTCTTCACACGTGTGATTGGAGGGTTGGGTAATATATTTATATTAATAGCCACTAATCCTGAAAATAAATTAACTGAAGGCTACACCAAGTAAAGAGATAACTTACTATTTTTGCTTCCTTAGAGAAAAAATGAGAAGCATTAAGAAAACAATTCAGAAATAGCTTAGATAAAAAGGTGATTTATTGACTGTGTAAATAGGAAGTATAGTGGTAGAATAGTCTAGGAATTTAGATTACGTCTTCAGAATATTCTGTTTCCTGTCTTCATTTCTCTGTGTTGGTCTCTTATATAGTTAGGAAAGAGAAGCAGGGAAGGAAAAGCATTTTGAGCATTTTGTATTTTTTTTTTTTTTTGTGCTGAGCTATATCCCCAGCCCAAGCATTTTGCATTTTAACTACACAGAGGCAGCTATGTTATCTCTAGAAGATAGATATTTCTAAATTTAATAGTTTAAAACTCTTTCTTTCTCCCTCCCCCATTTAACATATTTTCTTTATTTGTCCATGCTTTTTTAAAAAAAAAAAATTTTCATTTTAAAGCTTATGTACAGTAAAATTCAATTTTGTGATGTGTAGTTCTTCGGGTTTTGGTAAATGCACCATCTTAATCAAAACAGAGTTCCTGCTACTGACTTTTTAGTTAGCCTTTCCCCATACCTTCAACTCCCAGTTACGCTGTTCCCATGGCTATTTTGCTTTTCCAGATTATCAGGTGAATGGCATTATAGCTATGTAAACATTTGGATCAGCCTCTTTTACTTAGAAAATACATTTGATGTTCATTCATGTTGTGTGTATCAATTGTTTGTTCCTTTTCATGCTGAGTAGTAATTCATAGTATGGATGTACCATGGTTTGTTTATTCATCTATTGAAAGACATTTGCATGTTTCTGTTTTTGGGTAGTTATAAATAAAGCTGTTATAAACATTCATGTAAGATTTTTGTGTGATCATAATTTTTCATTTTACTTGGATAAATACCTAGGAGTGGGATTGCTGGATCATATGGTAAATGTGTTTAATTTTGTAAGAAACTGCCAAATTGTTTTCTAGTATTTTGTATTCCCACCAACAATGTATGAGAGTTCTAGTTGGTCCATATCCTTGTTAGCAGTTTTTAAAAAATTGTTTGCTCTTTTAATAGGTATGGTTGTATGTCACATTTTCTTTGAGTGTATTTTTATGTGCTTTAGAATACCCTTCTTTAATATTTTCAGAGTGCTTATCTGCTTTTTTGAAAATCGGTTTTTTTAAAATAGTAAATGACCTTGACAAGGCTTTGATAAGTTGTTTTTCAAAATTAATTAATTAAAAAAACATTTTTTTCAGCAACATAGATGTTGAGACCAGTTGTCCCTGAATACTATAGGGGTATAGCTTAAGAAACAATTTACTTACTTACTTGCATGCTTTATTCATTTATATAGTACTAGGGATTGAACCCAGGGACGCTGTATCACTGAGTTATATCCCTGTCCCCTTTTTTTTCTTTTAAAAATGTTTATTTATTTAGTTGTACACAATGCCTTCATTTTTATGTGGTGCTAAGGATCAAACCTGGGCCACACATGTGCTAGGTGAGCGCTCTACTGCTGAGCCACAACCCTAGTGTCCCCCCTTTTTATCTTTTGAAACAGGTCTTGCTAAGTTGCTGAGGCTATCTTTGAAATTGCAGTCCTCCTTCCTCAAGACTCCCAAGTCTCTGGGATTACAGGTGTGCACTACTGTGCCCAGCAAGAAGCAACTTTATTTTGAGCAGGGAGAACAACAAACATTTGTTTTATTTCTGCTATATCACACAACTCCAGAGGACACCATTTATACTGGGGGGAAAAAAAGTTTCCAGGGGTTGTGCAATGTTGTAGTCCTGGCTGTATATATATATTTGCATTCCTTATCTAGGATTATTGATAATTAAGCTCCTTGGGAAAGTTCTGTACTGTCAAATGATGCATTTAACAAGTATTTTTCATTTTTGTTGAGGAGCTGGTTCTAAAGAAATACTCTATAGGATCAGACTTGGGAGAAAGAGAGGCCTATTTTAGATATTCCATTTAATTGTTTTACTGTATGAGTGACCTTGGGCATCTTATCTAGCCTCTTTGAGCCATTTCTTTATCAGAAAAACAGGGTTGATAATATCTCCTATTTATAGATGAGGTAGAAATGATAAATAATGCATGCAAACTACCTGATGCAGAGTAGACCTCTACAAGTTGCAGCTGCTTTTACTTTTATTTCTTGCCACTACTTTGTGCTGATTACTCAACCAGCATATTAAGCAAAAGCTTAGGTTTCCAGAAAGGCAGAGAACATACAATTTGAAAGAAAATTAAAAACATTTACTATATAATGTTTTAAAAGCTTATTGAAATAGTAACCAGGATATTTATAAGAATTTTATTGGAGTAACTTAATCTTAGTTGTTATTTTGAATATAATAGGGAGGAAGTTGGGGATTTGGCTGAGTAACAGAGCATGTGTGAGGCTCTGGGTTCAGTCCTCAGCACTGCAAAACAAAACAAAAGATTATAGGCAGAAAGGGTAATATTATTTATATTTCCTGACTTTGGAACCTGTAAAGATCTTAATCTGGTCTTAGCACTACCACCAGGGCTGTCTCCATATCATGTCTGTGTTAGAGAAAGACTATGAAATATATAACCTAATGTTTAGGGTCTTAAAAATGCAATTTACTTGCTTGAGATGAAGGTGCTTGCATGAACACTCATTTGAATCATTAGGTCTCCCCAGACTATTTTAGGTCCTAGGTGATTTTATAATTTTTTTTTGGTACCAGGGATTGAACTCAGGTGTACTCAACCACTGGGCCACATCCCCAGCCTTTTTTGTATTTTATTAGAGACAGGGTCTCACTGAGTTGCTAAGTGCCTCTCCATTGCAGAGGCTGGCTTTGAACCCATGATCCTCCTGCCTCAGCCTCCCAAGTGCTGGGATTATAGGCATGAGCCACCCTGCCCGGTGGCAAGATTTTTTAAACTTTATAATTTGTTTATGATTATTCTTTTTGTTATTACCCATAGTGATTATAGTAAAATCCTTGATATAGAAAGGAAGGAGAACTGTGGAAAGTAGATATGCTTTATGGGTGCAGGGAGAGAAGTTTCCCAAATAATGGAGTAGGTGTTAAGAGATTCTGAATATGTGAAGTAATTTAAAAGTGTTTACTGTAGAATTAGACACACTGTGTGTATATCCCAGCTACTTGGGAGGCTGAGGTAGGAGGATTGCTTGAGCCCATGCCTGGGCAACAGAAGGAGCCTTATTTCAAAAACTGGAAAGGAAAGTCTTACCTGTATGAATGTTTATGTAGTATAGTGCTTTTGTTTCCTTGTTTGGTTTCTAACTACCTACCTTGGTGTTTTCTGTGTATTCGATATGTTGGTTTTTATACCTTTGTATAGTCAGGGTGTTTTATAACTTCCAGCCAAATTAGTTTTTTTCCCTCATATGGACTTTCGTAAAAATATGGCAGAAAAGTAAGAAATATTATTAAAGGTCCTTGTCATCTTTTTCCATTTCAAGTAAGTGATACATTAAGAATAGTCCAGCCTTAGCTAAGTGAAGTAAGCCAATCCCAAAAAACTAAAGGCCAAATGTTCTCTCTGATAAGTGGATGCTGATCCATAATGGGGGGTAGATGGGGCTTGGGAAAAAAGGAGGAACTTTTATTGGGCAAAGGGGAGGGAGAGGAGAACAGGAGACATGGGGGCAGGGAAGACAGTGGAATGAGATAGACATCATTATCCTCAGTACATGTATGACTGTGCATCATGTACAACCAGAGAAATGAAAAGTTGTGCTGCAACTGTGTACAATAAATCAAATGCATTCTGCTGTCATATATGCCTAATTAAAATAAATAAATAAATTTTAAAAAAGAAAAAAAAAAAAAAGAATAGTCTAGCCTTGGCAGGCATGGTGGTATACACCTGTAATCCCATTGACTTTGGGAGACCAAGGCGGAAGTTTTGCAGTTTGAGGCCAGCTTTGGCAACTTAGTGAGACCCAATCTCAAAGAATAAAAAGGACTGGGATATAGGTCCGTAGTGCAGTGTCGTGGGTTCAATCCCTAGTTTAAAAAAAAAAAAAAAAAAAAAAAAAAAAAACTAAACAAAAAATCCAAAACATAACAACAACAACAACAAGTCCAACATTTTCTTTTTTCTTTTTTTTTTTTTTTTTTGGTACCGGGGATTGAACTCAGGGGCATTCAACCACTGGGCCACATCCCCAGTTCTTTTTTATATTTTATTAGAGACAGGGTCTCACTGAGTTGCTAAGTACCTCGCCTTTGCTGAATCTGGCTTTGAATTCAGATCCTCCTGCCTCAGCCTCCTAAGTGCTGGGATTAGATTACATTACCCTGCTAAAAGCCCAACATTTTTCCAGTTTGACCTACCATGGCAGAGATTATAAGTTTTTTTCCAAATTTATCAGGTTAACAAAATTTAGTATTTACTAGGTTGTACTGGCTAGAAGACCAAGTTTCTGAGGTTCTTTTGCAGCTAGGTATAACCTTATTGATTAAGTTCTCATCAATGACATGGAAATTTAAACACAATGACGTGTTTAAAGGGACTGGTATACTCTTCCCCTATCCCCTGCGGTGGTATACTCTTATTTATCTTTCTCTCCACTTGCCAACTTAGATCATGAAAATGCGGCTATACTTTAGGAATGGTAGAATAGAGGGCTGGGAAGATCATGTATATTGATGTTATGATAGAGTAGCCCAGGACTACTATTTTCAGTTTATGTTGGAGAAAAATAAACTTCTATTTTGTTTAAACCATAGTTGTTATGAGTTTTTCTGTCACATCCCCCATACTTCCATTGTGAGGCAACTCTCCTTCTTCCCCTTTTTGGTCTGTTGTTGAACTCTTGGCATAATTTCACTTCTATGCTTCTAAATCCCTGAAGTCTCTTGCTCACTATATTTTCTACAATGTTTATTCACAGGCACAGTATTGCTGTTAGAAGCTGCTTTGCATGCTAGTTAATATTGCTGCTGAAATTTTAATTACTTAAACTTTAGACAGGAATATACAGGGGTGTGTAAATGTAGAGATTTTATTTCCTAATGAAAAATATTAATTCCTGATGAAAAAGGTTAATGATTAATGAATTAGTTCCTAATGAAAAAAATTAGTTAGATTTGTATATCTGGAATTATTAATGAAAAATTACCAGAATTATTAATTATTGGAGTTTTTAGAATTTGAAAATTTTGGAATTATTAAAAATTATTGGAACTGATGAGACATATTTGTTCTCATAAAACTTAGAATTCCTGCAAAACATTTGATTTGTATTGCCTGCCTTTGATAAAAACCTTGTTTTCTAACGTTGTCAGTCAGTTATAGAAAATAACTTTTACCTCCTAATTATCCAAAAACTGTCTTTTTAAGATGAGTTCATATGGACTTTTATCAAAAAATAAAAGATAACAAGTATTGGTGAAGATGTGAACAAAAGGGAACACTTGTTGTACACTGTTGGTGGGAATATAAATTAGTACAACCATTGTGGAAAACTATGAAAATTTCTCAAAAACTTAAAAATAGACCTGGGAATTTAGCTCAGTGATAAGGTGTTTGGTGAGGCTGTGAGTTCAACCCCTAGCACTGCAAAGAAACAAAGAAACAAAAAACAAAAACAAAAACCAAACCAAACCAAAACAAAAACAGAATTAACATGTGTTAGCAGTTCTCCTTATGGTTGAATATCTAAGGGAGATGAAAGCAGTTGAAAAGATATATTTATTATCACATTATTCATAGTAGTTAAGTTTGGAATCAACCTAATTGCCTGCCAATAGAATGGATAAAGAAAATATGGTGTGTATACACAATGTAATACCATTTAGCCTTAAAAAAGGGAGGAAATCCTGTTATTTCCAAGAATATAGATGAACCTGGTGGATATTCTACTAAGTGAAATTGGCAAGGCACAGGAAGAAAAATGTATGATTTCATTTACATGTGGACTCCAAAGTCAAATTCAGCAGAGAGTAGAGTGGTTACCAGGGACTAAGGGTGGGGAAGAAATGGGGTGATGCTCTTTAAAGTGTACAAAGTTACAGAGTGCAAAGTAGCGGATACTTGTTATGAGCAAGTTCTGGAGATCTAAGTACAGTATAGTGACTGTAGTTAACACATACTTGAAAATTCCTTGGGGGATAGATATTTTTTGTAGTTGTAGGTGGATAGCATGCCTTTATTTTTTTTTATTTTTGTATGTAGTGCTAAGGATCGAACCCAGTGCCTCACACATGCTGGGCAAGTGCTCTACCACTGCCCCAGCCCCAGCCTGGGGAAAAGATCTTAAATATTCTTACCACACACACACAAAAAAATGATGGCTGTATGAGGTGATGGATATGTTAATTAGCTTGGTTTAATCATTCCATGATATGTGTGTGTGTGTGTGTGTGTGTGTGTGTAGATATCACATTGTACACTATAAGCTGGGTATGGTAGCATGTCCCAACTACTCAGGAGATTGGATAGGAGGATCTTTTTGAGCCCAGGAGTTCAAGGCCAGCCTGGCAAAAGGGTGAGACTTATTCTCTTGTGCCCAGGTATTTCTATGTGTATGTGATAACTATATATCTATATCTATATATCTATATCTACACTGCCCCAGCCCCACAAAAATCTTTTTATTTGTATAGGTGATTATGTTAAAGCTTGGTTTAATCATTTTTGTGTGTGTGTGTGTGTGTGTGGGTGCTATCACAGATGGATGTCCCAACTTCAGGAGATTAGGACATCTCAGGATCACTGGCAAAAGGGTGAGACTACATCCAGGTATTTCTATGTGTATGTGATAACTATATATCCTATAGCTACCTATTTTTTTATAATTTAAAAAGTTACTTTTTGGGGGGAGACAGGGTCTCACTGAGCTACATGATTTTGTATTTTTTTCAGGGTCCATTGATGTGATAACTTTATATCTATATCTATAATATCTATTATCTACACTCTTCACAATTTTTATTTTTATAATTTAAAAAGTTTTCAATCAGGGCCTCATTGAATAAGTTGCTGAGGCTAGTTTTGAACTCTCTATCCTCCTGCCTCGGCCTTCTAAGCTGCTAGGATTACAGGTGCACACCACCACACCCAGTTTAGGGAGACTGATGTCTCAAAATAAAACTAAAAGAGCTGGTGGTATAGCACTTGCCCAGCATGTGTGAGGCCCCAGTATCATCAAAATTAAAAAATTGGTGATTTCACAATGATGAAATTAGAAGAAAATTCATACATTGAGTTGATAGTCATTTGAAAAAAAATGCTAGCTGATTCTTTGTAAAAGAAAATATAAAAATGAGTTTAAAAATCAGAAAAAATTAAAAAAACAAAGCAACCCTAAATGTTTAGAAAACTCTAGATGTTTAGGAAAAAACATCATCTGGTAAACTGGTAAATAATCAGGCATTTATTCTGCCATTCTTTGTGAATTCTACTATTCAGTAGACAAACAGATGAGAATATTATATTGCAATATTCTAAGATAAAAAAGAAATAATTTAGAATATCACCATTTTGTAATCCAATAAATTAATGGCTCTAGGCATTATCAATGGCTGCTAACATCAGAAAGAGTCATCCAGATAAATAAGTGCCTCTTGATGAAATACAACAGTACCTACAGGCATGCCAAAGAGATCATACCTGATTCTCATCAAGCCTCTGGATCCAGTGAAAATCTTCCAAGGCATATTAAAATACATAGGAACATGCTAAAATGATTCCATTCTTCTCAGCAAAAGAAACAATCAGCAGAATCCAGTTCATGAGAAACGCTACAAGTCAAGCTGTCCAGGGTTTAATTGCTAAACTATAAGGAAAAGAAAGACATGAGTGGGGAAATCTACATATCAAGAAAGCCAAAAGACATACCAAATTCAAAAATATAGGTAAGATTAAATTCTAGTGTCTACAGATAAGAACTTGG
Source organism: Tamias sibiricus (assembly GCA_025594165.1). NCBI lineage: Eukaryota > Metazoa > Chordata > Mammalia > Rodentia > Sciuridae > Tamias > Tamias sibiricus. Next base: position 43,637,110 of record CM046659.1, on the reverse strand, counting down.
ATGATAAAAATAAGAATTAACATAAAAATCAAAATAATGGTTATTATTGGGGATGGAAGTGGTTATGATTAACGTAGTGGACATAGAAAGCTTCTGGGGTGCATGACAAGTTTTACATATCAGCCTGGGCAATGGTTATAATTGTGTTCATCTTTTAAAACACTGGAAATGTTGGTTTTATGCAGATTTCCTGGCGCTTTATTTTATAGTAGAGCAGTTTTTTAAAAGAAATAATGCCTGAGCATGGTGCACAGTTAAAATTTTAGCCTACCAGAATCTCACTGTAACAGATTCTTGCCAATACAAGTCATCTAATACCTCTGTGTTTCAGTTTCCTCATGTGTAAAAGAGGGAAAAATAATACATCATGATTATGATCATAATATGGGCTAAATATTTAGCAAAGTGCCCACTCAAAAGTATTATTTTAATAAATGATAGTTAGTACCTATTCAAAAATGGGAAGCTAGTAAGGCACAGTGGTGCATGCCTGTAATTCCAGCCATTCAGGAGGCTAAGGCAAGAGGACAACAACTTTGAGGCCAGCCTGGGTAACTCAGTGAGACCATAACTCAAAATAAAATTTTTAGAAAGATAAGGAATATAATTCAGTGGTATTATCCATTGAAATGTTTGCATAGAATGACTACAATTCTAATTCTTTTAACATAAAATGTTTTATAATCCCAGAATTAGAAAGCCGAGGCAGGAGGATTGCTTGAGCCCAGGAATTCAAGACCAACTTATGCAGCATAGCAAGACCCTATTTAAAAAAAAAAAAAAAAAGGGGGGGAAAGGAAAAAAATAGGCCCAAATTTTCATCACGTTGGATTAGGCCCCAACTTTCTTAACAAGACTCCTAAAGTGCAAGAAATAAAATCAAGAATTAATAATGGATTCAAACTAAAATCTTCTCAGCAAAAGATGCAATCAATGAGGTAAAGAGAGAGCCTACATTTTGGGAGCAAATTTTTGCCACATGCACATCAGATAGAGCACTAATCTCCAGGATATACAAAGAACTCAAAAAACAACACCAACAAACAAACAAACAAAAAACCCCAATCAATAAATGAGCTAAGGAGCTGAACAAACGCTTCTCAGAAGAAGCTATGCAATTGATCAACAAATACATGAAAAAATGTTCAACATCTCTAATAAGTAGAGAAATGCAAATCAAAACTACTCTAAAATTTCATCTCATGCCAGTCAGAATGGCAGTTATCAAGAATACAAACAACAATAAGTGTTGGCGAGGATGTGGGGGGAAAGGCATACTCATACATTGCTGGTGGGACTGCAAATTAGTACAACCTCTCTGGAAAGCAGTATGGAAATTCCTTTGAAAACTTGGAATGGAACCACCATTTGACCCAGCTATCCCACTCCTTGGTTTATACCCAGAGGACTTAAAATCAGTATACTATAGTGATGCAGCCACATCAATGTTCATAGCAGCTCAATTCAAAATAGCTAAACTGTTGAAGCAACTTAGATGCCCTTCAATAGACAAATGGATAAAGAAACTGTGGTATATATATACTATGGAATATTACTCAGCATTAAAAGAGAATAAAATCATGGCATTTTCAGGTAAATGGATAGAGGTGGAGAATATCATGCTAAGTGAAGTAAGCCAGTCCCCCAAAACCAAAGGCCGAATGTTCTCTTGATAAGTGGATGCTGATCCATAATGAGGGGAGGATGGGAAAAATGGAGGAACTTTGGGCAAAGGGGAGTAAGGGGAAGGGAGTGGGTATGGAAAGATGGTGGAATGAGATGGACATCATTACCCTAGGTACATATGGTGTGATGCTATATCATGTACAATCAGAGAAATGATAAGTTGTGCTGCAGTTATGTACAGTGAATCAAAATGCATTCTGCTGCCATATGTACCTAATTAAAATAAGTAAATAAATTAAAAAAATTATGATTGCCACATATCACAACATGGATGAACCTGGAGGACAACATTCTACATAAAATATGCAACACTGCATGGTTTCACTTGTATGTGGGATCTGAAAAGTTGAACTCTTAACACCGGGCGGTAACTGCCCTTCTGTTTCTGAGAATGCCATATAAATGGAAAAATGGAGCCAACCTAGGGCACAGCTGCATATGCCTATAATCTCAGAGTTTTTGGAGCTAAGGCAGGGGGCTGGCCTCAGTGATTTAGCAAGACTGTTTTTTAAATAGGGCTGGGGATATAGCTGGGTTCAATTCCCAGTACCTCAAAAGGAAAGGAAAAAATGAGATTGACTTCTTTCACAAAACATAATGCCTTTGAGATTTATCCAAGTTCTTCCATGTATCAACAATTAATTCCTTTTTATTACTGAAAAGTATTCCATTGTATGAAACACCATAGCTTATCCATTCATGCATTGACATTGTTTTTTTTATTTTATTTCTGTTTTTGACAATTATGAACATGAGTTCCATTTCTCTTCAGTAAATACCTAGGAGTGGGATTGCTGGTCCACATGGTAATTTAAAAGGAACTGCCAAATCCCTTAAGCAGTGTCCGAGCTTTCTAGTAGTTCTGCCTCCTTGCCAGCTTGGTATTAAGGTTTGTTTTGTTTTGTTTTGTTTTAGTATTCTATAGGTATGTAATGGTATCTCATGATTTTAATTCATATTTTCTACTGGCTAATATGTTTAAATATTCAACTTTAAAAAATCTATTACATTTAATTCTACTTGTCAAAGGACTATGTTTAATATTTTAGCACTCAGCCTACTAAAGGAATAAAATGTTTTCATAAACTAAACTAGGCTTGATGTCTTTTCAGAACCATTCACAACACTAGAGATTTCAAATTGGCCTCACAAGCAATAAGAGAAAGTTTATGCAAAGTTCTTCAGTTTATTAAGCATAAAATGTACTAAAATAAATTCAATCTGTATTAAAGTTTTGTGGTAATTTAAAATTTAATTTATTGAGAAAATTAAATAGCTTCCCTCCTTTACACACTGAGGATTGAATCTAGGGCCTTGTACCCACTATGCAAATTCTCTTACTACTGAGCTACATCTTCAGCTATGAATAGCTTCTTTTCACAAATGTGCCTATTTCCACAAGTATTAATTGCTCAAACATTTAGTCAGTGCCTATTTTCTGTTAGGTACTATCCTAAACCTTAAGCCTACAAATATTACCAAGTCAAAGGACCTTAACCTCAAGGAGTTTATATTACTTAAGATTTTAAAAAATTAACTTCTTTTTGGACATAACTTTCCTGTGTTCATATATGAATATACAACCAGTGTAACTCCATACCATGTACAACCACAAGAGTGAGAAGGTACACTCCATATGTGTATAATATATCAAAATACACTCTGCTGTCATGTATATCTATAAGGAATAGAAATAATAATTAAAAAAATAAAAAATAAATTCTAAGTTTTTAAAAATAGCCTTCAAGAAATATAAATTGTTAACAAATATGTGAAAAAATGTTCAATCAACATCACTAGCCATCAGGGAAATGCAAATCAAAACCATAATAAGATTTCATCTCACCCTAGTCAGAGTGGCTATTCTCAAAAAAAGAAAAAAAAAATTCTGGTAAGGATGCAGAGAAAAGGGAATTCTTACACACCTCTTGTAGGAATGTAAATTAGTACAACCATTATGGAGAACATCATGAAAATTTCTCAAAAAACTAAAAATGCCTACCATATGATCTAGTTATCTCACTTCTAAGTACATATCCAAAGGAAATGAAATGACCATATAAAAAACAAACAAACAAACAACAACAAAACACTTTCACACCCAAGTTTATTGCAGCACTATTTACAACAGCCAAGATATGGATGGAATCAACATAGGTATTCACTAACAGACAAATGGATAAATACAATGTGGTATATATACATAATGAAATATTATTCAGTTACAAAAGGAAAAAGTGAAATCCTGTCATTTACAGCAAAATGGAAGGAACTGGAGAACATTATGTTAGAACACAGCACATAACACTCTCACATGTGTAAAAGCTAAAAAAGCTGATTTCACAGTAGAAGAGATCAAAGTAGAAAGAGCAGAATTGTAATTATTAGAGGCTAGGAAGGGTAAAGAAGAAGAATAAGAAGGAAAAAAAAGAAGGTAGATAATGGGTACCAAAATAAGAGTTAGATAAAAGTTCAATTGGGCACAGTAGTGTGTGTCTATTATCCCAGCTACTCAGGAGGATGAGGCAGGAGGATCACTTGAGCCTAAGAGTTCAAGACCAGCCTGGGCAATAGAGCCAGACTCCATCTCAAAAAATAAATAAGTCAAAAATAAAAAGGAGTAAGTTCAAGTATTCTACAGCCAAATAGGGTGACTGTGGTTTATAATAATATAACCTGTTACATATTTTATTAAGAAGTAGAGCAAGGCATGGTGGTACACATATGTAATCCCAGTAGCTCAGGAGGCTGAGGCAGGAGGATGGCAAGTTCGAAGCCAGCCTCAGCAACTTGGTGAGGCCCTAAGACTCTGCCTTTAAAAAAAAAAAAAGAAGGAAGGCTATTGAAGGCTCCAAACACAAAAAAATGATAAGGAAATGGAAATGCTAATTATGCTGATTTGAATAGCATATAATGTATATGTGAATTAAAATAACACTGTACCCCACAAAGTACAATTATTATGTTAATTTTAAAAAGAACATAAGACTTTATTTTTTTAGAACTGTTTTAGATTTATAAAAAATTCTGAAGATTGTATAATACAGGAGTTCCCATATCCTACCCCTATCCAGTTTTTCATGTTGCTAACATCTTACACTAGTATGGTATATTTGCTACACTTTATGAACTAATACTGCTAAATACTAACTAAAGCCCATAGTTTATTCAGATATCCTTAGCTTTCATAAAATGTCCTTTTATTGTTCTAGTATCCTATCCAGGATACCATAATGTATATAGCTGTCCTGTCTCTTTAAAATCCTCCTGGGTGTAACAGTTTTGATGACCTTCACAGTTTTGAAAAACACTAGTCAGGATTTTTGTGGGCTGTACCTCCATACTGTACTCATTTTTAAACTTAAAATACTTTACTCATCAAATAAATCTCAGTGAACCAAAGCTTAGTTCAAATTTCAATGTATTAATCAAAACTAATAGGAAATTGTCACTATTCTAAGGTGCAATACAAATTGCATTAAATAGACATCTGTATTTCAACATTACTAATCGCTCCTAACTCTATAAACATAGTATATATAGATCTCCATATATCAGGTAGGGAAAGGAACCAATTCCAACCGTTATAAAGAAAATTAGAATTATCTGTACCTGTAAATAATATCTTTCTACTTTTCCAAGATGTCTTGTAAATAAGAAATTATCCACTAAATATCTATGTAAAATACACTTTTTCTGTATAACTTGCTTACATTTATTCATTTTTTCCTCATTAAATTACAGGTGTTGTTTTGAATATATTATGAAATGTTTTGTTATCTTGCATCTGAAATAATTACTAAAAGATTGCACAGTTATAAATTTGTGCACAGATAAGGAAGTTTCTTCTCAATCTCATTTAGGTGAAGGAATTTCTCATTTATAAGTGAAAAATCTGGACTTTCCCCTAATTCTTCCTAGGGTACCTCATTTGTTGCTTTTATTGGTTCTTTTTGGACCCTAATAAAAATCTCATTAATGCCTGTGAATTTCATACCAGCCACAGGTGTCATAAAATTTGAAAATTATGGGGCTGGGATTGTGGCTCAGCGGTAGAGTGCTCGCCTAGCACGTGCGCGGCCCGGGTTCGATCCTCAGCACCATGTATAAATAAAACGCATTGAATAAAACGCATTGTGTAAAACTAAAGCAAATAAATAAATATTTAAAAAAATTTGAAAATTAGAAAGCAAAACAAAAAAGAACTTTAAATAGAAAAGTTATATCATTTTTTCAGCAAGAGGGATTCTAGATGGATCTAAAAAAATAATTTTTTAGCCCGGCATGGTGGCGCATGCCTGTTATTCCAGAAGCTCGGGAGGCTGAGACAGGAAGATCACGAGTTCAAAGCCAGCCTCAGCAATGGCAAAACTAAGCAATTCAGTGAGACCCTGTCTCTAAATAAAATACAAAATAGGGCTGGGGATGTAGTTCAGTGCTTGAGTGTGCTCCTGAGTTCAATCTCTGGTAGCCACCGCAATCCACACTCCCCCCCATCCCCCGCCGCCCCAATTAACTTTTTAAATTAAAAAATAAAAAATTTAAAATTTTTATATAGATAGGTAGATATATAGATATCATGTACACATAGAAAACACTGGGTTCAATCTCCAGTCCAAAAATAAATAAATAAAAGTTTCCCTAAATTGCTCAGGCTATTCTAGAACTTGTAATCTTCCAGCCTCAATCTCCTGAATAACTGTTATTGGGGGTATATACCACTGTGCCTAGTAAAATCCCAAGGATTTTAAAGCCATGAGAGAATGATAAAGACACTACCAGGGGCATTTTCCTGGAACAAAAATTCCAGATGAATAAACTTCACTTTATGAAAATATTTCAAAGCAGAATTTTTTTTTTCCCCCACATTACATTTTACCTGACATTTGGCACAATGATGAACAGGTAGAAGGTTGTATGTGTAGGATTAATAAAAGGGTTTCTAAGCTAGTTAAATTCTGCTCTGACATGCAGGTGATAACTCTGTAGTGTGGTCACTTTCCTTTTCTTGCAGAAACTATTTTATTCTAGATACCATTCTCTGTGGGAGGACTATATCTTAGGGCAGGAGGTCAGGATAGTCTTTTGGTGGCCTCCAATGAATATTACACAACAGAACCTGGATACAATGAGAAATGGAGCAGCAATTAAAAGATAGCTTCTGCTATAGTAAATGACCTACCATCTTCAACCATAAAGTAGCATATCACATATAGAGTCAATAGTGTGCATGGAAAAGAATGTTTCCTTGAGAGTTGCTGGAAAGTGCCAGGACTATTTTTTTTTTTTTTTTTGGTGGTACTGGGGATTGAACCCAGGGCCTTGTGCATGTGAGGCAAGAACTCTACCAACTGAGCTATATCCCCAGCCCCAGTGTCAGGACTTTTGTTGTCTTTAGGTTTTTTATTTTTAAGGATCATGGTGGCGTTACGGAGTTGTATGTATTTGGATTTAATCCATTGTAATCACTGTGCTTAATGAACTCAAATTGCCTTTTTTTGGAAGTCTCTTTAAATGAAGTTCTGAATTCTTTTTATTTGACTCTACTAGTCTTTGATAGCTTTCTTGTTATTGGTATGACAAGTTGTGCCAGGTTTATTTTGTAAATTTTTTGTTGATTCTGTGGCAATGTTCATTTCTACAAAAATCTTCACAATGGAGATTATTATATAATAGAGTTAATATTAGGTAAAGAAGAGTTCCATTTAGAGCCACCAGTAAAAAGAATTTTGATTTGACTTAAAACTTGGAACATAATAGTAGTTTAATAAATATTTGCTGGATGTGTGTTAGCATGTGAATAATTTAAAATTAAGGTCCATGATTTGTACCCTTCTCTTCCTTCCTTCCCCCCACAGTGCTTGGCTCCTAGTTGATCAGTGAATGTAGTGAAATGAGTAAGATCATGGTTTTGATAGCATATCTCAATCTACCATAGCATACCTCAATCTTGTATGACTTGGAAAAAAGAAATAACTTTATCAAACTTTCTTCTTTATAAAATGGGTTGACAACTAGCTCAAAGGGTTAAGAGATTTAAGTGAAGTTATTTAATTTAAATCAACCAACATAGTGTCTGATACATTATATATGTGTACTAGAACCTATGTATAATGATTGTTACTGAGTGTATACTTTCTTTCTTTCTTTTTTTTGGTGGTGCTGGGGATTGAACCCAGAGCTTTGTGCTTGTGAGGCAAGCACACTACCCAGCCCCCTATACTTTCTTTAACTGCATGTCTAATTATATTTTTTTTATTGACTATCAATGTAAAATAAAATGCATAGATTATATAAACTAATTGATGGGTGCGATCTATTTAGCAGGATTGATAACAAAAAATAACTTGGTAGTACAGATTTCCTGTTCCAAATGAATGAAAAGATAGTAGTTGCTTCTGTTAATAGTTTTAAACTATAATATTTGCCAAATGGGCTGTTAAGCATTATATTTATAGTTTTATACTCCTGATATGGAAATAGACAAAAGGAAAGTAAAAGATGTGTTTTCTACAGCATGTCAAGTTAATTTGTGATACATTTAGTTTAGACATACAAACACCTAAGAATTAAGTGTTCTATAGAATAGAGTTGCCAATATGGAGGTTTTATGCTTTACTCAGTTTAAATTACTTTGGAAGTGAGTGATACCTGCTTGGAGGAATGCCATCTCTTATGTGATCATGCACATTCTCCAGTAGGAACCATTGTTTTTTTTTTTGTTTGTTTGTTTGTTTTTTTGGTACCAGGGATTGAACGCAGGGGCACTTGATCACTGGGCCACATCCCCAGCCCTTTTTTGTATTTTTATTAGAGACAGGGTCTCACTGAGTTGCTAAGTGCCTGGCCATTGCTGACGCTGGCTTTGAAGTCAGCGATCCTCCTACCTCAGCCTCCCAAGTGCTGGGATTACAGGCGTGTACCACCACGCCCGGCTAGAAATCATTGTTTTATCTTCTCTTTGATCCTGGATTCTGCTGCTGAATAATGACCTCTCTGCAAAGCTGCCATTCTACTAGGCATATCAGGGACATTTCTGTTCTCACTGACAAACAGGCTAATGAATTCCTCGGACATTTTGGAATTCAGAATATTAATACAAACCTACACATACTCATATATTTCTCTGAATTTTTAAATGATAGGTAGGTGTAATTGATAAATTACTATGTAGTTCTAAATGTGGATGAGTTGGGGGATAGAAATACCATTTGTAGTGTTGTTTTCACATAAAGGGAAAGTACATTGTAAATTCGGGAACAATTTGTTCATTCTTGGTAGCTTGCTTCTTTTTTTTTTTTTTTAAGCTTGCTTCTTTTTACATACAAGAAACACACAGGTAACAAGCATGAAATGTTTGGGATATTTACTAGCTTTACAGTAATCATCCAGGATTATATATCTGAATCTGGGGTTAAACCATGAATTGCACATAATTTAGATTTTTGTGTAATTGAGACAGAATGATAGTGTTTTAGTTATTCATGCTCTCATAATGAACTATCACAGACTGGATAATCCATAAAGAACAGAGATTTATGGAAATTTATTTCTCACAGTTCTGGAGAGTGAAGCCCAAGATCAAGGTGCTGGCATTTGGTGTTTCATGAGGGCCTTCCTTCTGTATCCACATATGGTGGAAGGGACAGAAGAGCAAAGAAAAGGGGATAATGCAGTGTCCCTGCAAAGTGGAGGAGCAGTAGAGAATGAACCCACTCCTTCAAGCATATAAGGGTCCTAATCCCATCCAAGAGGACTCTACTCTCATGACTTAATCATCTCTGCTCCACTTGATTTTTTTTTTTTTTGGTCCTGGGGATTGAACTCAGATGAGCCACATCCCCACTCTTTTTTTTGGTACTATATTTAGGGACAGTTCTTGCTGAATTGCTTGGTGCCTTGCTAAATTGCTGAGGCTGGCTTTGAACTGGTGATCCTCCTGCTGTGGCCTTCCGAGCCGCTGGGATTATGGGCTTTCACCACCTCACCCAGCAAGCCTCTTCTTCTTCTTCTTCTTCTTCTTCTTTTTTTTAAGTATTTATTATTTATTTATTTATTTATTATTTATTGCTTTAGTTGTACACAATGCCTTTTTATTTTTACGTAGTGCTTAGGATTGAACCCGCCCGCACGTGCTGCCCCAAGGCTCCACTTCTTTTTTTTTTTTTTTTTTTTTTTTAAATATTTTTATTTATTTGCTTTTAGTTGTACACAATATGTTTTATTCAATGCGTGTTATTTGTACGTGGTGCTGAGGATCGAACCCGGGTCGCCCATGTGCTAGGCGAGTGCTCTACCACTGAGCCACAATCCCAGCCCCGGCTCCACTTCTTAATACCTCATTTGCTATAATTTTTAATCAGTGTAACCTGGTAGAATGGAAAAAAACTGGTTTTGGAGTCAGATCTGAGTTCAAATTCTAGCCCCAGTATTTTGTTTACTGAGTTTGCTTTCTCAACTTCAAAATGCTGATAAAAATTACAGGGTTGTTAAGAGTTTTAAATGATTTAGCAGTAGTCCTTTAGCAGTAGTATATTTAGACAGTGCACTTGGTACACATTAAATACTTAATAGCATACCATTAGATCTCTAATTCCTTTTAGTTGGTTCTTTACTAACTTGACATGCATTAAATGATCATTTTATTGAGCTACAGCATAGAATTAAGTTTTCAAAGTCATAATAGTAAATAGGTGTGATAATAAATGTTGATCTTTCTTTGACCGTGTTAAATGATGGCTGACTTTTCTAATTTTTAACTTTATAATGTTCACAAAAACATTTAGATACTACTAATAAATTAATAAATAGCAAGAAAAACAATGACTGTTTTTTCATCAAATTATTGTAGTAATCTTTGCATTGGCAAGAGTTTTTTTTTTTTTTAAATATTTATTTATTTACTTTAGTTGTACACAATGCAATGCATTTATGTGTATGTGGTGCTGAGGATCGAACCGGGCCCGCGCACGTGCGAGGCGAGTGCTCTGCCGCTGAGCCACAACCCCAGCCCGTGGCAAGAGTTTTATGGAGATATTGGCTATACTTTTATTTCTTGTTACGAAATAAACATTTTAAATGCATATATTATATACTTCCAAGATTCAAATGTGGTTTATCTATGGCCAATACTCACCTAAAATGCTGTTTCAATGAAAATGAAGTTGAAACCTTAGAATGTAGATGAATTTGATAATTGTTTTTATATGAACCTGGAGATAAGAATGTAAATGAGCTGGCTTAATATGTTTGTGGACCATTTTCAGGTTAATAAGCCTAAGAAAAATTTAATAAAAAGAAGAATAATGCTCCTGATCTTGAGCACTAAAAATGGTCTGTGAGGAAATTTTTCTCAGTTATCAAATGCTTCATTTAATAAATGGTATTAGATGGTAAATATGAAAGGCCTAGAGAAAAATTGTTGACAAGTATCACGTACTTACCTTGTATAGTCATTTTTGTGGAAAATCGAGTTAGGAGATTATTTACTCTTCCCTACCTGTCCTTTCTGGCTTCTCTTCTCTTATTTCCACCTCACCCCTTCTCCTTCCTTTCTTTCTTTTCTTTTTTTCTTTCTGCCCTTATCAACCCATTCTTTTCCCTCCCTTTCTTTCTACCAGTTGTCCCGGAGGTATTTTTAGCCTAGGAAGCATTTCAGACATATTAAAAAGTACAGTAAATCTTATAGCTGACTTTATTTACCACTGAAATTAAGCAAATAGTAACTTTTTTTGTAGGACTTCATTGGTTCTTCTTCTTCTTCTTCTTTTTTTTTAAGCATTCTTTGCTTTTTTTTTTTTAACACGTTTATTTTATGTATTTATTTTTATGAGGTGCTGAGAATCGATCCCAGTGCCTCACATGTGCTAGGCAAGCACTCTGCCACTGAACCCCAGCCCCTAGCCATGTTCTTCTTTTATACAAGTACAAGCAGAAGAACAGAAATTCTTGACTTTTGTTGCTCTATCTTCCACTCTTTGAATAATGCCTAGCTTATAATAAGTAGGTGCCCAACAAAGTATATATTTAAAATGATCAACAAAGGAAAACTAATAGAACCAATAAGAATAACAAAAAATATTAAGCATCAAGGCAGGAGTGTTTGAAAAAGAGGGAGAGATTTTTAATAAACCTTGAAAGCAGTTCATGGGTCCTTGGTAACCTGGGTAGTCACCAAAACATTAGTTTTTACCTTAGTACATACCACAGGAGAATGTTGATATTTAAGGCACACGTTCTGGAGACAGATTGACTGGGTTCAGATCCCATTTTTCACTTAACTTTGTGACATTGGGCAAATCTCATGTTGTTTCAGTTTCCTTTTCTGTAAAGTGGAGATGAAACTAAGGGTTGTAAAAATTAAAATGTGTTAATTTATGTGAAAAAAGTACTTACAACGTCTGGCTTATAATGAGTGCTAAATAGTTGTTGCCTTCTAGTATTATTACTATCAAATGACCCAGGCACTGCATGTTGACCACAACATGTCCACTCGTTGTGGACTCTCAGTTTGGCAAAAGGTGATTTCTGTTTTGTGCAGTGTCTGTTGGTATGAAGTGTCTTACAAACTTTGTAACTGAGGATGCAATCTCATTTTTTCCATGTTAGCAAAGATAATACTTTTAAATTTTCTCTTGCTTTTAAATTTATTGACTTTTTAAAAAGAGTGGTATCAATATAACCTCACTGGTAGGTAATAATTATAATATGATGATATTATATCAGTGAAAATTAAGCAGTGTTTTTTTAAAGGCCAAAATATATTCTTGTTGATATTTCATTTATATAGATTCTTATCCTGAAATCATGGCAGATTTTGTTTACTCATGATAGTTTTATGTAGATCTGAAAAGATGATCATAACAGTTGCCATATGGAATTATTAACTTATGCCTTTAACATCAGCATAGGAGGGAAAAAGCTGATAGTTTTTTCTTTTTTGAACTTTAAATGTATTCCATCCCATCCAAAATCACTGAGCATTTCTATGTTAATGATGTATCAGGAATAGAGAAATTCACAATAAGTAGATATTTATTGAGGAAAGATAATTCTTTAAGATAAATAGCAGTGTTTAGTTAGTTTTATTTTAAAATATATTTGTTTTATTTGTACTGAATTGCATGGGAGCTATGTGATGACCTGGCAGTCAATTTTATTTCTTGTTTCTTATTCTAAAAGGTTAGAAGTTTTCTGGCAGACCATTCTATTGCTCTAATAGTCCTGGTTCTCAAACTTATGTTCTTCTTTTTTTTTTTATTATTATTTATTTATTTTAGTTGTACACAATGCCTTTATTTATTTTTACGTGGTGCTGAGGGTTGAACCCAGGCTGAGCATGTGCTAAGCGAGCGCTCCACTGCTGAGTCACAAACCCAGCCCCTCAAACTTATGTTCTTAAGACCCATTTTACATTCTTAAAATTACTGTGTTTTTGAGTTGTTTATTTTATTAGAAATTAAAACATAATTATTAAGTGATCACAAGAACGATGACTTCCTTTATTTGGTTTATTTCAATGTTTTAATAAATTTTTGTTTTAATATATCTACCGACTATTTATATCTCTTTGTGATATCTTCAGTATTTTAGGATTACAATATATATCCTTAACTGTTCAGTTCTCTTAGAGTTAATATTGTTTCATTTCCCATTAAAATTTAGAAATTGTGGGCTGGGGTTGTGGCTCAGCGGCAGAGCGCTCGCCTCACACGTGTGCTGCCCGAGTTCGATCCTCAGCACCACGTAAAAATAAAGGCATTGTGTACAACTAAAGCAAATAAATAAATATTTAAAAAAAAATTTAGAAATTGTACAACCATACAGGTCCATTTACTCCCTGTCTTTTGCTTCATATTAATAGTTGTTCTGTGTTTTATATCTGTGTGTGCATCATTAGAAATCCCACAAAACATTGTTACACTATTTGTTTCATATGGTCATATGTATTTTAAAGAAACTAAGAACAATTATTTACCCATATATTTATTGTTTCTGATGATATTCTTGTCTTACTGAAGATTCAAGTTTTGATCTAGTATTGTTTTTCTTCAACCTGAAGAACTTCCTTTAGTAGTTCTTCTCAGTGGAGGCCTGCTGACAATAAATTCTCTTAGTTCTTTCATCTGCAAGTATTTTTGTTTTGCTTTTGCTTTTGAAGGTCATTTTGACAGTTCTTTTAGCAAGGTGTTGTTCTGTTATTTTTTATGAAAAGTCCTTGGTTTTAATTTTTTTTTAAAAAAATATTTATTTATTTGCTTTAGTTGTACACAATGCCTTTGTTTTTAGGTAGTGCTGGGAATCGAACCCGCCTGCGCACGTGCTAGGCGAGCGCTCTACCTCTGAGCTACAACCCCAGCCCCTTGGTTTTAATTTGTATATGACACGTATCTCTATAGTTTCTTCAAGATACCCCGTTTCTTTCAGGTTTGTTAGTGGTTTGACTATACTGGGCTTAGGTGTGGCTTACTTATGTTTTATACTTAGGATTAGCAGAAGTTCTTGCCACTGTAAGTTTGTGTTTATTATCAGATCTAGGGAAATTTTTAGTCATTGTTTCTTCAAATAATTTTTACTTATCACTTGCATTCTGGGATATAAATGTTAGAGTTTTTTTTTTTTTTTTTTTTTTTTTTTTTTTTTAATTTTCAGGACCCTGAGACTGTTTATTTTCTTTTTTCAACTATTTTGTTCTTCTGAATGGACAGTTTCTTTTAATCTATACCCAGATTCACTGACTTTTTCCTATCATCTTCAATTTGTCTTAGGTCCATCCAGTTATTTTTTAAAAATTTCAGATATTTTTCCTGTTACAAAATTTCTATTTGCTTCTTTTATGGTTTCCTTTCCCTATGAGTATGTATTTTCTTTTATTCATTGATCGTAATTATTATAGCTGTTTTAAAATGCTTGTCTGCTAGTAACAACATCTGGTTCCACAAAGTCAGTATCTATGGTTTGTTTATTTGGTATCATTTTCCTGGCCTTTGTATGTTAATGTAAATTGATAACATGCTTTGTGGTATGTATATAGTGGATTTTGTTTTATTTATTCAAAAAGAGTATCTGTTTTTGTGTTAGCAGATAATTAATTTGGTTGTATTATTGTAAACTCTGTATCTTAGAGTGCATTTCAACTCTCAGTTTAGTTGTTTTTATCATTAGGTAGAGTCCCCAGCTTAGGTGTAGTTCCCTGCAGTTCATTGGTCGTTTAGTAGGCTTGCTACAGATTTGAGCAGAGTTAACATAGAATTTAAGACCTCCACATTTGGCCCTTTCCTTTCTGTGACTTCCCTCCTCATTTTCCATTATTGGTGATTGCCTTGAGTACTTCTCTGGTTCTCTGGAAAATAAAATGGCAAATAAAAAACTGTGTTTTTTTTTTTTTTTTTTTAAATATTTATTTATTTGCTTTAGTTATACACAATGAGTTTATTTGTACGTGGTGCTGAGGATCGAACCCGGGCCGCGCACATGTTAGGCGAGCGCTCTACCGCTGAGCCACAATCCCAGCCCAAAACTGTGGTTTTCTATTAGAAATTTTAGCTACTTTGTGTGGCTGCTGATTGTGGCCTGACATGCTATCTGCAATGTGTTTGGAAATTTACCACTTGTCATTCTCTCATTCTAAATATATATACTGCCATCCAGGATCTGTGTGCTTTTGTTCATGGCCCTGTCTTCAAGAAGTAGTAATTGTATGTATTTTGTTGAATTGTTATCTGCAGGAGGATTAGAATAGTTCAAGCTTATTCTGCCATACTGGTTATAGAACTCTTGTGGAACTCTCTCTCTCTCTCTCTTTTTTTTTTTCCCCAAGATGCATAGTCTCTGATGTTTTTTTAAAGGTGAGGACAAATTATTATTACTTTAAAATTAGATTACAACCAGTTTTGTTGGCATTAAAGTTAGAGGCATTTTAAATTTGAATAATGACTATATATCAAAACTCAGATAAGTTTGGCAAAAATAGGAATAGTTTTCCAGTAATTACAGATCAGAAGGCAGAAATCAATTTATGGAAACATAGACAAAACTCATTTGTGATTGTGTCACAAATTTAAACTTCGGTAGTGCATTAGTAAACAACATTAATAGCTTCACTTTGAGATTTTTAAATTGGTTCTTTTTAGTTATACATGACAATAAATCCATTTTGACATAAAAGCATGGAATATATCTTGTTCTAATTCAGTCCCTAATACCTCTCCCTCCCCTCCACCCTTACTGTCTTCCCTCTACTTCCCTCTACCTTTCTGCCATAGTTATTTTTTAAAATTAATTTCTTGTGGATGTACATGATGATGAAATTCATTGTGATATGTTCATGTATATACATAGGAAAGTTAGGTCAGATTCATTCCACATTTTTTTTCTCATTCTCCCTTCCTTCCTTCCATTCCTTTTTGTCTATTCCACTGAACTTCTGTTCTTTTTAAAAACTTTTTACACCCCACCCCATTCTGGATTAGCTTCTACATACAAGAGTGAACATTTGACCTTTATATACAAATGGAGTATTACTCAGCCATAAAGAAAAATGACTTTATGACGTTTACTGGTAAATGGATGGATCTGTGCTAAGTGAAATAAGCCAGTCACAAAAACCAGAGGTTGAATATTTTTGTTTTGAGATTTCACAGCTGTTTCTTGAAAAAAATCTTATAACCTGTGCAAATAAATTAGTCTTCCATGTGTAGCGCACACTTAAAATTTCTTCACTGTACAAATACAAAACACCTACCATAGTGGCAGGTCAAAATATCTACTTTTATAACAAAACTATAATGTAAATTTCAAGTCTGAACAATATACACATAATATCTGGTATGCATTATTTATAAAATGTAAAATATAATACAAGCTGTTTGTATGTAGCTTTTAAAACTCATCTTTTGCACCTGTATGTTGCAACAAGGCAAATGTTCATTTCTGTACCAGTTTTCTTTATTGAAATCTGAAATTTTAAGTTTGAATTTTTAGGAGTGTTTTAAAATGTACTTCAGCTCCCTAATTTGGTTGGAATTTTCAACAGTGCTTCCCATACTATTACTAGGAGGCTTTGAAAGAACACTAGAAGAAGATGGATGACTATACTTGGCCACAGCATAAGTTTCCTTTTGGCTTAGTCAGTTAGAAATACTGATTTCTTCAAATGCATATTTTAAATGTCCTTAGTATTTTTATAATTTTTCCCCTTTACATCTAGATTCTATCAGACAAGACAAAATCCTGCCAAAAGTTATTTGCACTCCTTTTTTGCAGAGGTGATCTTGGTTAGTGGCAAATGATATTTGCTTTTTTGTGTGTTGATCTTTGGTTGTTCACACAACTGCATACTGTGAACAAGCTAGCTGTGGGAAAGGCAATTTTTTTCTGATTTTCCCATTTTCGATTTTAAAACCTCTTCAAAGAAGGAGAAACTGTCGCTGTTCCTGTCAACTTTAAAAGCCCGACTAGGTATGTTGGATCCATAGCAAGCAGAACCCCAGTTGGATTGGGCGTCCTACACTGGGCTCACATCTGGTCAAAAAGCCAAAGAAATCAAGTCCACCCTTTTCTGGCTACTCCCAACTTGGCCCTGCCACCTTCATAAACGCCAGAGCCTCACTGATTTTTATTTATTAATGTTTTACAGTCGTTTATGTAACTTTAATTTCATGTTCAGATTTGGCCAGGGAGCCCCTACTAAGCTTGTTTTTGTGTCTTTGCATATGTGTTTATCTTTTGGAATGTATGCTTTTCTAGTCTTCGAACTTGCTTTCAGGCACAAAACTATCTCCTGCGCTCACATTTTACACTTTCCTTGCCAAATATAGGAACAAGATTTTGTTACCAAGATCTGGGAGCCAAGATAATTTTTTTCAGGTGTATCATTGATTCTAAAGACCTCTTGTTGGACAAAGCTAAGATATACTGCTTTTTTTAAAAAAAATGTAAATTTATATCTACATTCCAATTTAACACTAGGGTTTATTTTGTCTTAACTTTATTTATTTATTTTTGGTACCGGGGATTGAACTCAGGGGATTGAACTCAGGGGATTGAACTCAGGGGCACTCGACCACTGGGCCACATCCCCAGCCCTTTTTTTAATTTTATTAGAGACAGGGTCTCACTGAGTTGCTAAGTTCCTCTCCATTGCTGAGGCTGGCTTTGAACCCATGATCCTCCTGCCTCAGCCTCCCAAGTGCTGGGATTACAGGTGTGCACCACCGCGCCCGGCCCTGTCTTAACTTTTTAAAATTTTGTATTTCATGTTTTTGCCACCATACTAAAAGTTTTAGTTTCTAATAATGTATTTACTTATTTCTTTTATTCAACAAGATGTGAAATGTTTTCTTTTTCAAACCACAATACCACCATTCTCATAAAATTGAATGAATTTCAAGATTTAACAATTATTTTTTTTCCCCCTTAGAATACACCCTGTAGCCAGGGCACTATCTTTGAAAGTTATTTTAAATTATTCTATTTTGTGTGGTTATTTTAATCCAGTGTAAGTATAGGTTTGTTTTCTTTTTATTCCTCTGGATTTAATTTACTTTTGAATATGTAAAACATTCACTTAGTGCAAATAGCAAAACTATCCCATAAGATATGAGTCTGTTTTTATCCCCATTTCCTCCCCCCTCATTCCTTTCCTTCTCATGCCTTTTCATGTAACTCTTTAGTTTTAAGTATTTTTTTCTGTTTTTTTTTTTTTTTTTTTTTTTTTAGAAAACCGAAATATATCTAGTTTGTTTTTTGTTAAAAGTTGGAATACCACATATTTTATCTTGTTCTGTACATTGCTTTTATATTTATGACAGGATATCCTCAAGAGTCCTCCACATCAGTGCATAAAAATCTTCTTACTCTTTTGTATAGCTGTATAATGTCCCTTGTATTTATGTAAAAAAGTTTATTCAATCAGGTTTTATTGAGGTCTTTCTTTCTTTCTTTATTTTTTTGTGCCGGGGATCGAACTCAGGGGCACTTGACAACTGAGCCACATCCCCAGCCCTATTTTTGTGTTTTATTTAGAGACAGGGTCCCACTGAATTGCTTAGTGCCTCTCTTTAGCTGAGGCTGGCTTTGAACTCTCAATCCTCCTGCCTCAGCCTCCTGAGCCACTGGGATTATAGGCAGGCACCACTGTTCCTGGCATGTACTGGGGTATTTTCTAATCTTTCCCTTTCCAAATAATGTCTCAAGGAACAATGGTCTATATTTATTCGTGAAAGTTTATCTTCAGGATGTTCACAGGGTAAGGAAATTTTTGAGTCAGAGCCTAAAATTATTGCTGTCCAGTAGATATTGTGAGCCATATTTGACTAATACAAATTTTAAATTACACATTAAAAATTATGATGTTTTAACTAAATTATATATCCAGACATTATCACATGATATCCAAAGTATCATTCCCAATGTCCAACATAAATATTATTAACATGCAATCAGTATAAAATTTATCAATGTATTTTAATTTTATTTGGTATTACATCTTGAAAATCTGGGATGTACTTTATACTTCTAACCCATTTGGTTTTGGACCAGCAACAACTCAGTGCATAGTAGTGCTTATTTAACAGCCACATATTTTTTGACAGTTTGTTTTCTGCCTTTGCTCCCCTCACCCCAGTATAAACCTTAAAATCCATTCTTATTGTTGTATTTATCAGTTAAAAGTAATATTGTGTTAGCGTTACATCACTATGGTCAAATACTTGACAAGAACAACTTAGAGGAAAAGCTTATTTAGATCTCACCATTTCAGAAGTTCTGTTTATAGTATGCACCTCCTTTTTCCTGGGCCAGAGGTAAGGCATACATCATAGTGAAAGGCTCTTGCAGAGGAAAGTTATTCAGCTCTTGGCAGCTGGGAAGCAGAGGGTGAGAGCCAGAAGGGTCAGGGTCAAGGTATAATTCCCAAGGGTACACCCCCAGTGACTTCCTCCCTCTAAGCACATCCCACCTGTCAGTAATCCATTGAAATCATTAATTCATCAGGTGGATTAATCCTCTGATGAGGTTATAGCTCTATAATATAATCATTTCACCTCTGAACATTGCTATCAGGAATAATGTTCATAAAACATGAGCTTTTAGGGGGACATTTGTAGATTCAAACAATAGCATATATTTTTTGCATTTTGATTTTGAGTCACTGCTAGGCTTTCCTGATTCCCAGGTTATTACTGAATTCATTCATATTTTCATCTAGGACTTCCTTTTTCCTGGATGGGGGTGGGGAGTGGGGGTGGGAGGCTTTCTGATTCATCTGGAAATTTATCTTTCTTTTGGTAGGTATGTTTTACAAATTTTGAGTTTTCCATTTCATTAATAGAGCACTTTTTTTTTTTTTTTTTTGAGCAGGAGAGCTTTTTCATTGTTACTGCTTTTCATATTTTCATTCATACTGCTTTATTGCACTGTGATAAGAGGAATCTAGTTTGCATTGTTTCTACTCTATTTAGCTTATTGAGATTCATGGCCTCCTGTGGTCAATTTTTGTGAATAGTCCCTGTGTTGTTTTCTCTATCAGAGTACGAAGTTCAATATAATAAATTTAGTATTAGATTATTGATTACATTTCTTAGGTCTTCTATTGCTTTACCTACTATTCTATTTCTATTAATTTCTCAATTCATCTCCTATAGATTTTTTCTTTTTTGTGTGTGTGTGGTACCGGGGATTGAACTCAGGGGCACTCGACCACTGTGTCACATCCCCAGCCCTTTTTTGTATTTTATTAGAGACTGGGTCTCACTGAGTTGCTAAGTGCCTCGCCATTGCTGAGGCTGGCTTTGAACTCCCGATCCTCCTGCCTCAGCCTCCCAAAGTGCTGGGATTACAGGCGTACGTCACCGCGCTCGGCTTAGATTTTTTCTTTATAAAGCTTATGATTGTGCTATCCGATGAATTGAAAATATTTATAACTGATTTATTTTCCTTACTGTTAATTTGGGTTTTAGCATACCTTTGTCTTGGTATGTACTTTTTGACCTGAATTTTAACTTGTCAGTTATTAAGAATATAATCAGTGCTTTCTTTTTGATAGTATTTGTTATACTTTTGTTCATTTCCTTTTTAAAAACATTTTCCAATTACTTTCTTTCAGGAGTGTGTCTTTACATAGAGCATACATTTTCATGAACCAATCTGAACAACTTTCTTCTTTTAGTAGAAGAGTTAAGTCCTTTACATTTTTTATTGATAACTGATATGCTTGATCTTAACTCTTAATTATTTATTATGTTTTCTATGTATATTTGTTCACTTTGTGTCCCATTGTTTTCATTGCTCTTAAAAAAGTCTTTCTTTGGAATTTGTTTTGATATTTTGCATATTTATCTGAAAAACTAAAGAGATTAATTAATATTTCATTAATTGTGACAAATGTATCATAATAATTCAAGATATGAACAGTAAAGGGACCTAGGTGCATGGTATATTATTAAAACTCTGTTTTTGCAAGTTTTGTTTATGTAAAACTGTTCTACAAATTAAAAAAATATTTAATGTAATGGTGCTGAAGGTGTCCTGAATTGGCGTTGGAAAAAAAATTAATATGAGTTTATTGTTTAACTTAGTAAATATCAGCTGTTTTTTTTTTTTTTTCAGTTTACAGTAAGTCAGGAAAGTGTAATCATTGTACATTTGATGTTGAAGATTTGTAGGCAAACATCTCTTATAACAAGCAAAATGAGTATTGGAATAGAAAGGAATTTTTAAAACAAAAGATTAAAGAAAAACTTTGTTTCTGCTACTGGTTATTCAAATGATATTTTGATGAAATTATTTAGAATGTTGTTGGTATGTTTAGTTGCAAATGGTAAAGGTTTATTTAAAGATAAGATGAAAAACTTTAATGGTTCCTAGAAGGTGGTAATTCAGGCTTTAAATCCCAAAATTTTGCACCAGAGGGTTTTTTTTTTTTTTAAAGAATTTATCTTAATTTCTTTATTACAGAAGAATAACTAGAAGTCTAGGGACATGATATGTCATATCTAAGATCATGTAGTAAATTGATATTTAGATATGGGACTAGAAACTAAACCTCTTCATTGTGGTGTCACGATTCTTTTCCTTAAGGCAAAAATGTCTTCTTGCAACTTACTGTTTAACTTGGATCCTGTACTCCTTGTGTCCTTCTTAAATTAGTGTAGCTAAGACAATGTTACACATGTATGTTGACATTTTTAAAAAGGCACGGAAACACAAGTGTTTTCTTCAACATCATAGACATATGATAATCCTAAGACCCTGACCTGTTAAAATTCTTTTTTCTTGTTTGGTATGCTAGTTTGAAGATTGTAGCAAAAACAAAAACAAACAAAAAAAAACAAAACAAAAACAAAACACACACACACACACACACACAAAAAAAAAAAAAAAAAAAAAAAGAAAAAGGAAAAAAAAAAGCTAATTATTAAGAATGATAGAATGGGTGAAAACCCTCAAAACCCCAGATGATGACTGGATGTTTGGTGTGTAGTGGTGGTGGGGTGCTGAAATAATATGGGGTAAGAGTTGATGAAAAGCCAGGTGCGGTGGTGGTGGTGCACGCCTGTAATCCCAGCACTTGGGAGGCTGAGGCAGGAGGATCACAAGTTCAAAGCCAGCCTCAGCAATGGCGAGGCACTTAGCAACTCAGTGAGACCCTGTCTCTAATAAAATACAAAAAAAAAAAAAAAAAAAAAAAAAAAAAAGTTGATGAAAGCTTCTAGGAGAGCACTAGAACCTGGGGGACAGAGAAAAGGAGGCTGTGGAACTACCATCAAACTCCTGCATATCATAAGGTTCATTTGTTTTGTTCCATTCTTAAAGCATGCCGCCACCTGCCAACTAAGATTTAGGATAATCATAGATAATAATGAAATAAAAATCATTTGATATGTGCAAGACATTTCTGTTTTGCATAGTCCTCTTAAATACTATCCTACTTGATGATGGGCTTGGGCCGATGGAAATTTCCGTGTCCTGAGAAGCAGACTTGTTTCATTTTCCCTGGGCAGGAGCCAGTAAGCTTAAAGGTCGCTCTATTCCCTGGGCAAAGAGCCAGTAGCTTTAAAGGTTGCTCTGGTACACCCCCCACCAGAAATCCCAACTTAAGCTCCTGCCCGTCTGGAGCTCAAACAACAACAACTCTTCCCTGCTGAGAGGAGGCAGCCACCGCACTAACCCCAGGCAACCCACAGCCTCCAGCCCCATGGAAGCCAGCCCGGCTGACAGCTCCAGAGGCTCGCTCCCTGCTCTGGCCCACCGTGCTCCTTGCCGTTGCCCCGCTGCCCGCTCCAACTGCAGTGCCCTGACCATATTGTTGGGTCTTGTTTTTTAAATCCAACCTGCCATCTATATGTTTTGATTGATGAGTTTAGGCCATTTATGTTGTTATTGAGATATAATTTGTATTCCCAGTGATTTTTGTTTATTTCTGTTTTTCAAGTTTATATTAGTTTTTTTCTTTGAAAAATATTTTTTAGTTGTGTGATACAATACTTTTATTTATTTATTTAGCACCAGGGATTGAACTCAGGGGCACTTGACCACTGGGCCACATCCCCAGCCCCTTTTTTTTGTATTTTATTAGAGACAGGGTCTCACTGAGTTGCTAAGTGCCTTGCCATTGCTGAGGCTGCCTTTGAACTCGCAATCCTCCTGCCTCAGCCTTTCAAGTGCTGGGATTACAGGCACCACTGCGCCCGGCTTTTTTATTTATTTTTATGTTGTGCTGAGGATCGAACCCAACACCTTGCATATGCTAGGCAAATGTTCTACCGCTGATCCACAACCCCAGCCCCTGTATTAGTAGTTTTTTCTTTGATTGACTGTTGCTTCAATGTACGTCCTCCCTTTACTGGTTTTCACTTTTATTTTCATTTCATCTTCATGGAATATTTTGCTGAGAATATTCTGTCGTGCAGGCTTTCTAGTAATGAATTCTTTTAAGCTTTGTGTATCATAAAAGGTTTTAATTTCATCTTCAAATCTGAAGTTTAATTTTGCTGGGTATAGAATTCTTGCTTGAGATCCATTTTCTTTCAGAGGTTGGAATATATTATTTTAAGACCTCATAGCTTTGAGGGTCTGGGTTGAGAAATCAGCAGAGATCTGAATTGGTTTCGCCCTAAATATAAGGTGACATTTTTCTCTGGCAGTCTTTAAAATTTTATCCTTATTCTGTATGGTGGGCATTTTCATAATAATGTGCCTTGGTGTGGTGGTCTGTTGTAATTTTGTACATTTGGGGTTCTGTAAGCCTCCTGTATTTGATTTTCCGTTTCATATTTTAGGTTTGGGAAATTTTCTGATATTATTTCATTGAAGAGATTATGCATTCCTTTGGTTTGTGTCTCCACAACTTCATCTGTTCCAATAAATCTTAAATTTGATTTTTTCTCGTTATCCCATATTTCTTGGAAGTTCTGTTCATGTTCTCTTAACACCTTCTCTTCATGGTCATCTTTATTTTTATGATTATATATTTTGTATTCATTGCCTGAAGTTCTGTCTTCTAAGTGGCCTCAACTTTTGGTGATGCTTTCCATTGAATTTTTAATTTGGTTTATTGATTCCTTCATATTTGGGGATTTTGGCTTTTTTTTTTTTATAAGAATCTTTATCTATTTATTGAAGTCTTCTTTCACCTCCTGGATTTTATCTCTGATTTCACTCTTTACATCATCCTTTACCTCATGCATCAGTTTAAGTATGTACATTCTGAACTCCTTCTCTGACATTTCTTCCACTGTGGTGTCTGTGGATTCTATTATTGGCACATCTTGGTTTGTTTGGGGGTGATCGTTCCCATGTTTTTTCATGTTGTTTGTGTGTCTACCCATCTTGCAGTGTGGATCTGAGGCACGCTATAAGTCTGTAGACTTTTACAGTGTCCCTGAAGGTTTCCAGTACCTTACCTTTAATGGGGAGACAAATAATAACAGCAACCAATGCAAACAATAATATGGCCTTAAACTAAATAGCTCTTACTACAACGTCTACAGTTTTGCCTCAGTAAACAGAAATGATGTGTTCAATTATTGCCTACAATAAAGACTGTAAGTTTGCTAAAGGGTTTACAATTTCAAATGATAGACAAAGAGAGAATAGAAGTGTAGGATGTGATGTTTATGAGGAAGAAGAGGTGAAGAGAGGAGTAATTTATAGAAAGAGTGAAAGAGGGAATAATAGAAGTTGTTTGTTAGCAGGAGAAAAGAGAAAGAGAAGGGAAATATAGGTGTGAGAAAAAATACATAAAATAAATATTAAAAAAATAAAAAATAGAAAAGAGTATACGTAAAAGAGGGGAAGGGGTTATGGCTCAGTGGTAGAGTAGTTGCCTGGCATGTATGAGGCATGGGTTCCACCTCAGCACCACATATGAATGAATGAATGAATAAATAAATAAATAAAGGTATAACTAAAAAAATTTTTTTTTTTAAAAAAAGGAGTATAAATAAAAGGATATAAAACAAAACTGAAAATATACTATTCAGACATTCTAGTCCTTAATAAACTGATGTGTGAAAAATAATTGGTTTCGAAAATGCTAAAAATTTGAGAGGGGAAATAAAAGAAAGAAAAACTTGATGAAAAACTGACTAATTGTTTCTGTTGGAGTTCAGAAGTTTCTCAGCTTCTCATCTCAGCAGTTAGGTGGGGTTCTCTGGAGTTTGAGGCTTGCTCCACCCTCAGGGTCAGTGGGATTGTTAAAATAAGAGGGTTAATCCTTGAGTTGGAAACTTCCTGGAGATTCTGTGTAGGCTTAGGTATATTCCATTTTCTTTGCTGAATGCCAACTGATCTGGAGATTTTAAGTCAGCACACTCCCAGGGCCCAGTAATTTCTGGTCCCCGCTGAAAGACTGCACCTCAGGAATGAATCTCCTTTGGATTTCCATGCTATGGTGTAGGAGCCTGTTCTTTGCCTACTATGTCGCCTGTGGATTCCTGGTCTCTGATTCAGTCTCCAAACTCAATTTCTCCCTACTATACCCTTTCAAATTCCTGGTCAGGCACTTCTGTCCCAGCCAGTCTTAAGGACTGGGCACTGGGACAGGTGAATCAGCAATGAAGCCATGTTCTGGACTGAGTGGGTCTGTGTGGCTAAATGGTGAGTGGGGCTGTTTGGGGCTGGCCCATGTCAGGCTCCCAGCTGTTTTGTTCCAGGTGCATCAAGGCCAGCAGCAGGACCTGTGGGCTGACTGCGAAGTGATTGATGGGCCAGGGAGAAGACAGGGAGGGTTGGGAGACTGGGCAGCTGGTGGGCCCTTTTTGGTGTTGGACTGATGCCAGACCTGGTGGGACCCAGTGACTGGTGGATGCCAGTCTGGGAAGGGAGTTGGGGACCAGGATGGTGCCAGGACCCAGTGAGTGCCAGCCCTTATGGGCCCGGGAACTAGAAAGGTGCCAGACTGGCTGGCTGGGCAAGGTGAGAGGAAAATGCCTTCAAACCCTTTTCCAACCTTTGGACTCTGACCCATTGTAGCCAGCCCCCTCAGTTCCCACAAGCCTCAGGACTCAAGGGTACTGGGGAGAGTCCGGCTCTCTCCAGCCTCTCCAACCTGTGTTCCATTGTGTGAAATGCTCCCAGTTTCTGACTTTCTTCAAGTTTGCTAGGCTCAGACAGGCCCACACCAATCTAGCTGCAAACTTATGCATCTGCGTTTCACGTTTCCTGCAAACAGTTATAATAAAACTTCAGGAAGTTTTACTTGTTCCCAATTTGTATACCTTTTATACACTTTTCTTATCTTACTTATCTTACTGCATTAGGTGGGATGTAAAATATGATATTGAATTGGGGTGGTAAGAAGGGAAATCTTTGCCTTGTTTCTTTCTTTTAAAAAAATGTTTATTTATTTAGTTGTACACAATGCCTTTATTTATTTTTATGTGGTGCTGAGGATCGAACCCAGGCCACGCACGTGCTAGGCAAGCACTCTACCACTAAGCCACAGACCAGACCTGCCTTGTTTCTGATATTAGAGAAATTCCATTACTTAAATTTTCACCATTAGGTATGATGTTTGCTGTTGTAATTTTTTTTTTTGGTAGATATTCTTTATCAAGTTGAGAAAGTTCTTCTGTATTATTAGTTTCCTAGTTTTTAATCAAGAATGGGTATTGAATTTTGTCAAATATTTACAATGCATCTGTTGTTAGGATAAGAAATTTTCTGTTTCTTGGATTACCTTAATTGGTTTTTACATGCTGACTCTGTCTTGTATACTTGGAATAGATCTGGGTTGTGGTGTATTATTTGATTTGCTAATAATTTTTGTGAACTTGTTGCATTTATGTTAATGACAGAAAAATATCTGTAGTTTTTGTATAATGCTGTTTCCAGGCTTAGTGTCAGGGTTGTGCTGGCCTTAGAGAATGCCTTAGAAAGTGCTCCCTCTGCTTCTGTTTTCTGAAACAAATGGTAGAGAATTGGCTGTTCCCCTCCCCCCACCCCCTCTTAAATATTTGGTGTAATTCATCAGTAAACCATCTGGGCATAGTGCTTTTTGTTTTGGAATATTATTTGTTCAATATCTTTAATTGATAAAAGCCTGTTCTTCCTATATGTTTATTCTTATGTGACTTTTGGCAAATTGTGTCTTTCAAGGAATTGGTCCATTTTCATCTCAATTATTTAGTTTCTGGGTATAAAACCAGCTTTTAATTTTGTTGATTTGTAGGAGCTGTGTTTGGGGAGATGGCTATGATTGCGGTTGACTTCGGGCCATGGAGTTTTGGACATTGTCGCCTTCTGTAGTCTCACGAGACTTGGCCCGGGATCTCGAGAGACTTGGGCCGAGCGTGGAGCGGGTTGGGGCCATTTTTGGTTGTTGGTTGTTTGCTGGTGTGTGGTACGTGTTAGAGTTGTTAGAGCCTGACAGAATAAAGATCCTGTTTGTTTCCAGTCTGCCTCTGAACTTATTCCTGCGGCTTTGCTGCTCCAAGTGGCCATCGCTTCAGGCCGGCGACAGGTGGTGGCCCGTATGGGGACTTTGAAGCGGACAGGTAATAAAAAATCAACCTATTCCTAAGGCATTTAATGTATTTACAGATGGGTCCTCAAATGGTACTTCTGCAATAGTCACTAAAAAAGAAAATATGACTTACATAACTACACACAAATCAGCTCAACTAGTGGAATTGGAAGCTGTGGTAAGAGCTCTGAAAAATTTTAGGGACCAGCCCATAAACATTTTTTCAGATAGCCACTATATGTGCAAGCCGTCCCAAAATTAGAGTTAGCAGGACCAATAACACCTCATACTCCAGGCTTTAAATTGTTTTATCAAATACAAAAACTTCTGTGGGCAAGAAAAGAACCTCTATTCGTAGGCCATATTAGAGCACATACTAATTTGCCTGGTCCCCTCCATAAAGGTAATCAAAAGGCTGATAAACTTACAAAAAACTATATTTATACTTTCAGTGCTACAACAAGCTACTTTATTTCACTCCCAGTTTCACGTCAACAGCACCACCTTGCAACGTAGGTTTAAAATCACAAAGGAGAAAGCCAGAACAATTGTAAAAGATTGTAAATCTTGTATGACACATTTGCCCAATCCTCATTTCAGCATTAACCCTAGAGGATTAATGCCCAATCATTTGTGACAGATGTTACTCATGAGCCAAGTTTTGGAAAATTGCGATTTATTCATGTGACCATAGATACATGCTCAGGTATGATTTTTGCTTCCTTACATTCTGGAGAAAAAGTTAAAGATGTTACATCTCATTGTTTGCAAGCTTTTGCTACATTGGGCATCCCCAAAATACTTAAAACAGATAATGGCCCTGCATATACATCCTCATCTTTCAAACAGTTTTGCGCAAAATTCAATATATCCCACAAAACAGACATCCCATACAATCCTCAAGGTCAGGGCATTATTGAAAGAGCAAACTGCACACTAAAAGTTATGTTATTAAAACAGAAAAAAAAAAACAAAACAAAACTGGAAAAATCCTAAAGACAGATTGGCAGTTGCCTTGTTTACTTTAAATTTTTTAACTTTAGACTCTAATGGTTATTCTATTGGAGACAGACATTGGAATCCACACCAACAACATAAACCTTTGGTTTACTAGAAAGATGTTCTTTCAGGTACATGGAAGGGTCCAGATCCAGTATTTGGGAGAGAGGATCTGTTTGTGTTTTTCCAAAACACGAATTTTCTCCAATATAGATACCATCTAGATTAATAAAACAGGTACCACATCAAAAAGATCAAGATAAAGTTGTTGAAGAATCAAGATTAATAAAAAAAGTACAAAATCAAGAGGACCAAGATGAAGATATGAAACGATTCCCTCAAAAAAGTCCTTCAAAATATTTCAGAACTTAAGTGTCATTCCTCCTGGCCGGGACGAGGAGATGTCTCTTTAGTGTGCACACAATTGTATTTTTTTTTCTTTTTATACATGTCTTTATGTCTGTACATTTGTCTACATTTCATGTTAATGTGACGTTACAAATATATGTTTATGTTTGTATGTCTGTCCAGTGTGACGTCACAAATAACAAAGCGCTTATATAAAAAAAAAAATATATATATATATAGATCCAAATAACTTTAATTCATTTTAGGTTAAGAGTATTCAATTTAAGTAAATAATTTTATAAATAAAGGTACTTTCAATTTTAATTTATAGGTGTCCCTGGGACTTCTCTTTAACAAACAATATGACTAGTGCTATATAACCTGATATTTTGATGTTTTAACATAAGATTGTTTATTTGTTATTAACTTCATTTGTTTAATAGCTCATTAATTTCAATTATCTCAACAGGTAAAAGATTGCTGTATATACAGAGACTCGAGGATTCCAGCTAACAAATTATTTCTCCAAAGTGCCTTTACCTTTTCTTTAATCTATCTTTAATGCAGTAAATACCCTCAGTCTTTCTTTGTTTTGTTCTAAATATGATATTTTGCCAACTTATGTTTGTAGAAGCTCAACCAGTGATGTGTGTGAACAAAAATCAACTTTAATTTTCTAATCTAATTATTCTATTTTGTAGTTTGACAACTCGCCTCTTGACTCAGTGCTGCAATAGCACTGCCTTTCCTTTAATAATTGATGCTTGAGTTTCTAGGTAGCGGGCCCTGAAGATTTGCCGGTGGCATTGTCTAGACATAAAAAAGACGTCTGCTGCTACAGCTGCAGGGATTGCGGTCGCCACAAGCATCCCTGCTGCTCAAGCATCAAACAACCTCACCAACAGTGTGGCCTCTGCTTTACATGCATGGGGCCTCCTACATCAACGTGTTATAACAAATGGACATTTTGATCTTTCATTGTTTGGGACTTTACGGGACAATGCCTTGCGGATATTTGTCTAGAGAATTCAGTGTGTTACTTGATGAAACTTAAGACAGCTGATTTGTTTAAACAATTTGATATGCTATACAATTTGGCTTGTCACCAAAAGGCTTGTCGCCTTAAAGCCGCACCATCTCTTCACAATTAGACGGCTGTTAGTCATCATACGCAGTCAATCCTGAAAGGCTCCATTAGATGGCTGGTTAGCCAATGACGGGTAAGGTCCCCAGAGGGGGACAACCTAAAACAGGCACAGTCGCACGGGACAGTCTCATGTGGCCGACATATCAACCTAAGACAAGAGTCAAGGGCACAGCCTTGATTCTCCGATGACGGGTAAAAATGTTGGTTGCACATAGACGTCCTAGACCATCCCCTCTTTTAAAACAAAAGGGGGGAAATGCAGGAGCCCTGTTTGGGGAGATGGCTATGATTGCGGTTGACTTCGGGCCATGGAGTTTTGGACATTGCCGCCTTCCGTAGTCTCACAAGACTTGGCCCGGGATCTTGAGAGACTTGGGCCGAGCGTGGAGTGGGTCGGGGCCATTTTTGGTTGTTGGTTATTTGCTGGTGTGTGGTACGTGTTAGAGTTGTTAGAGCCAGAGAGAGAAACTGACAGAATAAAGATCCTGTTTGTTTCCAGTCTGCCTCTGAACTCATTCCTGCGGCTTTGCTGTTCCAAGCGGCCATCGCTTTAGGTGGTGACATTGATTTTTAAAAATCTTCTTTTTTTCTGTTTCACTGATTTCTATTCATAATTTTATTATTTATTTATTTATTTTTGGCTTACTTTGAATTTAGTTTGTTTTTCATATTCTAGTTTCCTAAGGTAGAAAGAGATGATTTTTGTCTTTTTCTTATATTTTAGTACTGCATTTAAAGCTGTAAGGTACCCTTTAAGTACTGCTTTGTTGCATCCCACAAATTTGATTTTATTTTGATCTTAATATAAAATGGGGCTGGGGTTGTGGCTCAGCGGTAGAGCACTTGCCCTAGCATGTGGGTGGCCCAGGATCGATCCTTAGCACCACGTAAAAATACAGGCATTGTGTACGACTAAAACAAATAAATAAATATTTCAAAAATATATATATAATTAAAAATATCATGTAATTTCTCAAAATTTCTTTAATGATTGTTTTAATTAATTTCCAAATATTTTGGAAGTTTCTAGCTATCTTTTTATCCTTTTACTGATTTCTACTGTAATTCTTTGTAGTGTGAGAGCATTTTTAGTATAAAATCTTTTTTTGGTGAGGGGGTGGTGTTGGGCATTGAACCCAGGGCTTCATGAATGCTAGGCATGGACTCTTAACACTGAGCTTTACCCTTTGCTCTGAGGTCTGTTCTTTTAAATTTATGAAGATGTGTTTTATGACTCAGAATGTGGTGTATTTTGGTGAAATGTTCCCCATGAACTTGAGAAGAATGTTTATTCTGTTATGTTTCTGGATGAGGTGATCTGCAAATGTCAGATATATCCATTTAATTGATGGTGTTATCAATCCTACAATATCTTATTAATTTTCTGTCTCTATCGATTATTGTGTTAGTGAATATGTATATTTCTTCTTATAGTTCTATCAGTCTTGACCTTGTGTATTTCAACATTATGTTGTAAGGAAAGTCATATCTTTTTGCAGAATTAATCCTCTGCTTTTCGTAATGCCATTTTTCATTGCTGATAGTTTTTCTTGTTCTGAAGTCTGCTCTTTCTGAAATTAATATAGCTATTCCAGCTTTCTTGTGGTTAGTTCTAGCATGGTGTATCTTTTACTACCTCTTGACTTTTCATCTGAGTCTTTTTATTTAGAGAGGGATTTTTTTGGACAACACATAATTGGATCTTGTCTTACAATTCGGTTCTATAATTTCTGTCATTTAATCACTATATTTAGATCATTGATGTTTAAAGTAATTGTCAACAAGTTGAATTAATATCTGCCATATTCATGACTGGTTCCTATTCATTGCTCACTTGCTTGTTTTCTTTGTCTTTGTCTCAAACTTTTTCTGCTTTGTCTTGTTTTAACTGAGCATTTTATGTGAATTCATTTTTTCTTCTGTTTTCGTGTATCATGTATACTTATTAAAAGTTGTTTTGGGATGCTTGGATGTAGCTCAGTGGTAGAACACTTGACTCATGTGTATGAGGTCCTGAATTTGATACTTAGCACATAATTTTTTTTTAATGGATAACCCATAGTTTATAATTATGTTTACAACTAATCCAAGTTTACCTTCCAAATAACACTATATATACTGCTTCATGGGTAGTGCAGATACCCGCTATTGATTTGTGGGTGTTGATCTGGTTTCCTGCTGTTTTGTTAAATTCATTTATTTATAAGCTCTAAAAATCTTCTGGTGGAGGTTTTTTTTGTTTTGTTTTGTTTTGTTTTGTTTTTTAAATCTAGTAGTTATAGGATCATATTGCCAGCAAATAAATAGTTGGACTTCTTTTCCTATTTTTATCCCTTTGATTTCCTTTTCTTGCGTGATTCCTCTGGCTAATGTTTTGAGGACTATATAGAATAGGAGTGGTGAGAGTCGACAGCCTTGTCTTATTCCTGAATTTAGTGGAAATGCTTTTAGTTTTTCTTCATTTAGTATGATGTTGGCTTTGGGTTAGTCATAAATGGCATTTATGATTTTGAGGTAAGTTCCTTTGATTCCTAGCTTTTCAGGCAGTTTTAACATGAGTGAGTATTAGACTGGTGTTAATTCTGTAAAGTTCTGGTAGAATTCAGCTGAGAATCCAGTGGGTCCAAGGCTTTTCTTTTTTGGAAGAAAAATGTTTTAGTTTCATTACTTGGTATTTCTATTTAGGATTTATATATCTTCCTGGTTCCATGTGTCTAGAAATTTGTCCAAGTCTTCCAGATTTTCCAGTTTATCGTTATGTAAATTTTCAAAATAGAAATCCTTTGGATTTCAGAGGGATCTGTGGTGTATCTACTTTTTCATTTCTGATCTTGTTGATTTGCTTCTTTCTCTTTCTTGGCTGGTTTGGCTAAGTGTTTGTCAATTTTATTTACCTTTTCAAAGAACCAACTTTTCTTCCTTAAATTGATCCTGTGTATTGTTTTCTTATTTTCAATTTTATTGATTTGGACTCTGACCTTAATTATTTCCAGTTTTCTAGGTTAGTTTATTCTTCAGAAAGACTTAATATTTCTTGAAAAGCAAGTTAACTAGATTTCATTTCCCTCAAGTTTTGTTTGTCTGAACAAGTCTTTTATTTCTCAATCACTTCTAAAGGATAATTCTAGCTTAGTGGTTTTTTTTTTTTTTTTTTTCTTCTTTGACTACTTGAAATAGTCACACATTCTTTTTTGCTTATATGATTTCTTTTTTTTTTTAATTTTTAGTTGTAGTTGGACACAATATCTTTATTTTTTTTTGTTTATTTTTATGTGGTATTGAGGATTGAACCCAGCACCTCACATGTGCTAGGCAAGCGCTCTACTGCTGAGCCACAATCCCAGCACTGCTTATATGATTTCTGAAGAGAAAGTTTGATGTAATACATGTCCTTTTCCCTTAATACCAGGGGTGTTTTTTGTTTTGTTTCATTTGTTTCTTGCCTCTTTCAAGATTTTCTCTTTGTCTAATTTTTGGGAATTTTATATCATGCACCTTTGTGTAACTATTTTGGTATTTTTACTCCTTGGTGTTTTCTGATCATCCTGGTTCTGTTACTGTCACTTGAAGACATTTTTAACTATTTGTTACAGTGCAGCATTTTCTTTTCATTTTTTTCTTAAGAGTTTCCATCTCTCTGCTAATAGTATCCATCTGTTTTTCTATATTGCCTACTTTTTCCATTAGGGCTGTTAGTATATTTGCTGCCAGGTTGTGTTTACTGTTTGCTAAAATTTCTTTTAATGTCCTTGTTTTTGTTTGCTTTGTTGTCTTTGGATTCTTGTGGAGAGTTCTTAAATGGGGTCTGAGGCTTGTAGTTCTTTTAGTTGTAATCTCCTGTTACTATACAGGAGTTTTATTGATTCAGTGATAAGAGGAGAGTGGTGAGAGAGAAAGTTCTATAGTCCTGTTATTAGATGCCATTCTTGTGAGCCTGGGTTGGGTATCTCTTCCCCAGTAACAAAGGATAGATGGGACTGGAACTGCCTGTTTTCCTTCATTTAGGTTGATGGGACACTGTAAAACCTAGTAAGTAGGTAGGCAATCTAAAATTCCAGTTGGTTAAGTTCTTTTAAAATAGTTTTCTTTTTGGAAATTGCCTTTTATGAAGGACACAAAGCTTTTGGTATATTTCAAAATGGTTCCTCTTTTCCTCCCCTGCTGTATAGAGAATGATATTTTTCTCTCAAAACCCACAGGTAGATAGAGCTAATAGAGCTCAAAACCTGATAGAGTTCATAAGTGTGAGGATCCTTCTAGGATTGGGTCCTCACAGTTTTTTTTTTTTTTTTTTTTTTAAACTATCAAGCTAGTCTTACTGAGCTATTAGCAATTTGTCAACTGTAGTTTAAAGTGTTCCTCCTGAGCCTGGCTCTAGGCAAGGGCCTCTGCTCCCTGCCCATTGTGATTCCTTGTATCTGTCTACCTTGGTCTCCAGGTTTCAGGGCAGCAGTTTGCTCTCTGACCTCAATTCTGTGATAGATCTACGAAGAGCTATTGATTATCAGTGTTTTTCTTATTGTGAGGATGAAAGTGATAAATTCCAAGCTCTTTGTGTTTGGACCTGCTCGAGAGTTGGTTTTTGAAAACCTGTTTTTGACAATTTTTAATGTAAAGACTTGCTTTATAATATTCTTTCATGTGGCAATATTATTTATGAGGAATTTTATTTTCTTCTGACATCAGGTTTCCACATTTTGGGGCAGTATATTCTAATTTGCAAGAAAGATTAAAGATCTTTTTCAGAAGAAAGTGATCCCTTGAACTAGTGAGGTGATCAGCCCATTTACTGTTCTTCTGTTTATAAAAGTAGTTTTGGAGCAACAGACACCTTTTTCCCTATGTTTGGTTTCAGTTTTATATTCTTAGACCATACCAAAAAGAAACAAAACAAAACAAAACACCAAAACCAAAAAACTTCATTTTTATAGCATGTCTGAGTGTAGGCTCAGGCCAGTTTTACTAATTTTACTTCAGATAACTATACTGATGATGCTGAGCATGGTTATTAAAGCCATGTGTGATACTTTAGATTTATTGAACCAATTAATTATATTACTCATTTATATTGGGTTTCTTAATTATTAGTGAATTGCCCACTAAATGTTTTTGTGAAGATAGAATAGGGTAATGCAATCCTAATATTTTCTGTGATGTGATAAAAAGAATTCATGAGTTTATTCCTTCAATATCTTGGTGGAAGTTGAGATAGAAAAAAAAAAAAGAGATTTATATAAATTAAATGTAAACCTTCACATTAAAAAGCCACTACACTATAGATAAAGAGCTTTGTATTGAAATAATTATTCTTCACCCCCCCCCAAATCTAACATGACTATAGTTGCCATGTTGATGTTAAATGCAGATTTTTGTTTGCTTGTATTTTTGTATGATTGTAATTTATTTATTTATTTTTAAAATATTTATTTATTTGCTTTAATTGTACACAATGCCTTTATTTTTATGTGATGCTGAGGATCGAACCTGGGCTGCGCAACCTGCTAGGCAAGCCCTCTACCGCTGAGCCACAACCCCAGCCCATAATTTATTTTTAAATAAAGTTTTTTTCTTTATTCAGTTGGTAGTGTTTCCTGTTCTGCTACATTGTATTTTTAACCATAATGCTTTTTTCATTGCATGGTTGGTCAGATTGACTGTTTATTGTACTTAGGGAGGTGATACGTATCCTGGTGCGTTTAGCTTTTCCTTGTCCTTTGATATTGCTTTTTTGTGTTTGTACCATGTTCTTGACTGAAGTTTCATCATAGGTCCCAGTCTGTTTCCCTCTATTGTTCTTCTCCTATTTTCTTTTTAAGGGCGTTTTATTATTTTTCTCCTACAGGGAAAATTTAACTTTTCCCCCTAATTTTTGAAAAATGGAATTCTTTTTTTTTTTTTCCTTAAATGATTAGAAAACGATGCCTTAAGACTTATATAGGAAACCCCTGCTTGCTTATGTAGACTATGTGAATGGTATATATATATATATATATATATATATATATATTTTTTTTTTTTTTTTTTGGTACTGGGATTGAACTCAGGGGCACTCGGCCACTGGGCCACATCCCCAGCCCTTTTCTTTGTATTTTTTATTTTAGAGACAGGGTCTCACTGAGTTGCTAAGTGCCTCGCCATTGCTGAGGCTGGCTTTGAACTCGCGATCCTCCTGCCTCAGCCTCCCAAAGTGCTGGGATTACAGGCGTGCGCCACCATGCCCGGCTTGAATGGTATATATTATCCTATCCTTTCATCTTCGGTCTGTGGGCATCATTTCCTATGAGATGAGTCTCTTGAAGGCAGCATATTGTTGGTTCCTTTTTTAAAATCCAGTCCACCAGCCTATGTCTTTTGATTGGTGAGTTTAGGCCATTAACATTGAGGGTTATTATTGAGACATGATTTGTATTACCAGTCATTTTTGTTTATTTTTGGTATTTAGCTTGACTTGGTTTCTCCTTTGGTTGGTATTTCCTTTATTGTAGTTCTTTCCTTTGTAGATTTTTATTGTTGTTATTCATTTCCTTCTCGTGGAATATTTTGCCAAGAATGCTCTGTAGTGCATGCTTTCTTGTTATGAATTCTTTTAGCTTTTGTTTATCATGGAAAGTTTTTATTTCACCATCAAATCTGAAGCTTAATTTTGCTGGATATAAGATTCTTGTTTGGCATCCATTATCTTTTAGTGCGTGGTATATGTTGTTCTAGGATCTCCTGGCTTTGAGGGTCTGGGTTAAAAAATCTGCTGATATCTGAATTGGTCTTCCCCTATAGGTAATCTGATTTTTCTCTCCTGCAGCCTTTAAAATTCTATCTTTATTCTGTATGCTAGGCATTTTCATTGTAATGTGTCTTGGTGTAGATCTGTTGTAATTTTGTACATTTGGTGACCTATAGGCCTCTTGCATTTGATTTTCCAATTCATTCTTCATGTTTGGGAAATTTTCTGATATTATTTCATTGCAGAGATTGTGCATTCCTTTGGTTTGAATCTCTCAACCTTCCTCTATTCCAATAAATCTTAAATTTGTTCTTTTGATGGTATCCCCTAATTCTTAGATATTCTGTTCATGGTTTCTTTTATCTGTGAGGTCAACTTTATTTTCAAGATTGTATATTTTGTCTTCATTGTCTGAGGTCCTGTCTTCCAAGTGATCTAGTCTGTTGGCGATGCTATCTATTGAGTTTTTAAATGACCAGCCTGTGGTCCTTTTTTTTGGTACCTAGGATTGAACTCAAGGGCACTTGACCACTGAGCCACATCCCCAGCCTTTTTGTATTTTATTAGAGACAGGGTCTCACACTGAGTTGCTAAGTGCCTCGCCCTTACTGAGGCTGGCTTTGAAGTCTGGATCCTCTTGCCTCAGCCTCCCAAGTGCTGGGATTACAGGCGTGTGCCACCGCACCCGGCTCTATTGAGTTTTTAAAATGGCTTATTGTTTCTCCCATTTCAAGGATTTCTGCCCCCCCCCCAAGAATCTCTATCTCTTTCTTAAAGTAATCTCTTGCAACCTGTATTTGCTGTCTTATCTCTTTGTTGGAGAGATCGATTTTTGCCTGTATCTGCTCACTTAGTTTGTTCTTTAATTCACAAATTGTTTTAGTTATGTATATTCAGAATTCCTTCTCTGACATTTCACCTACTGCGCAATCTATGAAGTCTGTTGTTGTAGTATCTTGGTTTGTTTGGGGCGTTTTCCTCCCTTGTTTTCTCATGATGTCTATGTGTCTTCCTCTCTTGCAGTGTAGATCCCCAAGGTATTACAGCTTCTGCCCTATTGTCTGTGGTGTCCCTACAGGTTACCAATACGTTACTTTTAAGGAAGAGATCAGTATTATAGCATGCAATGTACCCAACATTGTAGCCACATATCAGTTAGCTTATATTTTTACAATTACAGTTTTGTCACTATAATCAGAAATGATGACATTAGTTATCTTATACCATATAGTCAATAGGTGTGCGTAATGGCTTACAGTTTCTAATAGTAGAGGGTGGGACTGGGGGTTGGCTGAGACGTTTATGAGGTAGGATGTGAAAAAATAGAGGTATTAAATTATTTGACTAGTGAGAAGGGTAATTAAAAGAAGGTGATTGTTAGTAGGAGAAACAAGAGATAGGCATCCCTATGCAAGACTCACTGTTAGCTCAACAACAGGATAACTGTTAGCACCTCTAATAGAGAAACTTCTGGTGCAGCCAGCCCACAGGGACCTTGGTGACATCTTACTAGGTCCTTATTGTTGTCCCTTGATAGAAGCAGCGCTTATCCCAGTTTCAAGGCAGTGGCAACCTCAAGCCTAGAATTATCCTGATGTTGGGCTGTGCAGCTATGCTTTGGTGAGTAAGGAACCCCAGTGTGGAGTGCCTCTCCATGTGGGCGGGGGGTGCGTCTCTGGGTTGTGGTCCCAGGGCAGGCCTCTCTCTCTGGTTCTTCTTCTGTTCTTCTCCAGGCCTCAGTGTGGTGGGCCAAGCGGGCAATTGGGCCCACCTCTCCAGATTTCCTCTGGGTGCTGTCCCTATGCCCTAATTCTTTATGCATAATCTGCAGCAACTTTTGAGCTACCATCAATAAATTTTCATTGTAAATTGTACACCAGATGATTAAAGGTACACCCCAGATAGTATCTATTTTGAGATTTTGGAACAATAGCTTTACTATGCTTTAGGTTCTAAGTTGCTGAGGGAATTACAGAACAAAAAGAAGATAAATCTTTTTTTTTTTTTTTTTTGGCACTCAGGATTGAACCTAGGGGCACTCAACCACTGAGCCACATCCCCAGGCCCTTCTTTTTATAATTTATTTAGAGACAGGGTCTTGTTAATTTGCTTAGGGCCTCGCTAAGTTGCTGAGGCTGGCAGTCCTCCTGCCTTAGCTTCCCAAGCTGCTGAGATTACAGGTATGTGCCGCCACACCTGGCACAAGAAGATAAATCTATTTAAAATAAAGTTTTTTTTTTTTTTTTTAAATTATGCCACCAGTTAGTAATGACTTATAATGTTGAAAAATTCTTAAAAACCCTAGGAGAGTTATACTTATGAAATAGAGTTACGAAATAGTTTATTATATACATTTTGTATTTTGGGGATTTAAAAAAGGTGTTGCTTAGGGAAAAGGGTGACTTAAAAACAGCAACTTTGATTTTTTTTGTGTATCAATAAGTTACTTGACAATTTAATTGTAGTTGAACACTGAGTTTTAAATTATTGTACCTAGATCCTAAAGGACGTTTTATATAACACTCAGTAAATAGAGTAGTAGTTTTCATGTGTTAAGTTAAAAAACTGAATTTCTACAGTGATAGCATTGTATGATGACATGTTACCCTAGAGATTATTAGTAGACAGTCTCAGAGCTTTTCCTGATCACCCAGTCTAAAATAAGCATAGTTATATTATTTGTATAACACTATTATGCCCCTGTTTATGTGTGTATGTTTATATATGTTTCTATTCCTTATTTACTGTTTTCATTTATTTTATTGGTTTGATTCTGTTTTAGAGGGAAGGAGTGCCAGGGTTCAGATTTGAGTGAGATGTGAGTAGATTTTTAGGTAATTCAATTTTGTAAAGACTATGCCAGGAAAATCTATTTGCATTGTAAAGGAATACATTTTAACACTTAAGAATTAAGAACTCATTAGTTTTACAGCTTGATGATTTTCATCATTGTATTCTAATAAAGGAAAGTAGAAATGATAATAATTAAGTTGAGAATTTAAGAGATTTTTAAAAAATGTACATTTATTTTTTTTTAAACATTTATTTGCTTTAGTTGTACACAGTGCCTTTATTTTTTTACGTGGTGCTGGGGATCGAACCCGGGCTGCGCACGTGCTAGGTGAGTGCTCTACTGCTGAGCCACCACCCCAGCCCCTCAAGAGATTTTTGATTTGGGGAAATTATAATACATTTGTAATAAAAGTTATAATATTAAAAATTTAGAAGTACTATGAAATTTTATTTCATTTTAGAAATACCATGAAATACTATGAAAGCACCAAAACCTAAAACGGCCAAAGGAAAATTTCTGAAATAGAACTTTATTCCATAATCTGGAGGAAAATGGGTATAAATTAAGTAATAAATAGGGTAGGTATTGCCAATGGA
This sequence comes from Tamias sibiricus, assembly GCA_025594165.1. Classification (NCBI taxonomy): domain Eukaryota; kingdom Metazoa; phylum Chordata; class Mammalia; order Rodentia; family Sciuridae; genus Tamias; species Tamias sibiricus. Next base: position 43,596,853 of record CM046659.1, on the reverse strand, counting down.
GGTCAAACAGTGGCTAAATGTTGTTAGCTAGGATATATGTTCTTGAGCAGATGTTCAGTGGAGGAACTCAGATGCAATAATACTTGGAACCTACTATTGAGTTAGCTTTGGTTCTGAGATCACCTTGACCAACTGAGATCACCTTGACCAATTTAGTCAATGATTTTTTTCCTACCTAAACACATAAGATTAAAAAAAAAGAAATAAGATAAAAAAAAAAAATAGGAGGACAGAACTCAAATCCTGGTGAATACCAAAGCCACAGTTCATGCACCCTGCAGAATTGCCATTTGCTGCAATTGCCATCAGTTACTTTTAAAATTGTGGCTCGTTCCATTCGCCTCATTAGCTACCACAAACCCCGAAAGAACATATGTTCTCTTACAGCATCAACTAACCCTGGATTCAAAAGATCAAGGCTGTTGGTACAAAAAAATAGTCAGACCTGAGAGGAATTTAACAATCCTCAGGAAGAGTATCTCAAAAGGGGTCAGTGGCGCCTCTCTTGGCATTCGTCAGGGCATCTCGGGGTCATCTTAAATTTCTTTCAGGTCATTTTGTGTTTGCCAGAATCTGTGACAGACACAGTCATAACAAACAGTTTAAAGATCTAATTAGTTTTTACTTATGGTTTTAAAATTGGACATTTATATATTTTCCATGTTCTATATATTTATTTTGAGTTACTGTATATACAATTCTGAAGAGTTTACTTTTCCTCTTAAAGAAGTCTGTATTTCTTGCTGGGCGCGGTGGTGCATGCCTGTAATTCCAGTAGCTCAGGAGGTTGAGACAGGAGGCTCATGAGTTCAAAGCCAGCCTCACCTACAGCGAGGTGCTAAGCAACTCAGTGAGACCCTGTCTCTAAATAAAAAATACAAAATAGGGCTGGGGATGTGGCTCAGCGGTTGAGTGCCCCTGAGTTCAATTCCTGGTACCAAAAAAAAAAAAAAAAAAAAAAAAAGTTTGTATTTCTTCATTATATAAAGTTATGAGGTTATGAGATTAGAAAAGAGTTATCAAAATTTTTTTCTTTGGGGCTAGTGATCACAGATCTTTCTTGTATCAGTGGCACTGAAAATTTATTATTTGATGTAAAGAAACTCTTGAAATTGCCTTTTTTTTTTTTTTTTTTTTTTTGTATCTTCAGGGAATGAAAGGGATGGATAAAATTTCCCTCTTAACAATATATATAAGAAAATGACTTATTCTAGACTTTATTTTAGGCTTTTATTTTTTAAGATTTTTTAAACCTCTTAATACATTTAAAATTAGTGTACACTTAATGCATTAGTTTGCCTCCAGGCTAAATTAAATTGATTGTGCTTTTAATACAGAATATGACATAAAATTAATAGTTTAATGTCTGTCCCTTAAAATAACCTTCATGGGTTGGGGATGCAGCTCAGTGGTAGAGTACTTGCCTTACATGCTCAAGGCCAACATCACTAAATCAATACTCAGTGATTAAAATAATCTTTCTTGGGGAGGAGAGATATTGATCAGGTTAGTAAAATAATAAATAAATTATTAAGTCTATTATATATGGCTTTTTAATAAGACCAAAATAAATATTTTCATAAGTGATACTGTAAATATCAAGTAATCCCTTTAAGAAGAATAAATATAAATTAACGCTAAATAGTTGCTCATGTGGGTAGCATTGTTTGGTAAGTATTGACTGTGAACTTTGTAAGGGGATTTTTGTGTGTTCTGCATAGTGCTTGGCAGGTAGGAAGTTACTCAGTAAATAGTGAATGATAAATAACTGCTATCTTATTAGTTTGGTGGTTTTAAAGAAGGTGGGGGAACACAGGAATAGGAAACAGAGGTTTGCCTTAGCTGTGATAGTGGTTAAGGGACCAGAAATCATAAAGACTGCTAAGATGGTAGCCACTCGGCACATATGGCTATATAAAGTAAGCAAAATAAAAAATTTAATTCTTTGCTGACATTAACAATATTTCAAGCGCTTGGTGGTTATAAATGGCTAATGGCTACCATATTTATATTTTTTTTTGAAGAGGATAAGTTTTTTATTTTTTTATTTTTTGTATTGGGGAGTGAATCCAGGGGCACTTAACCATTGAGCCACATCCTGAGCCTCTCCCACCCCCCTTTTTGTTTTTTAATTTAGAGACAGGGTCTCATTGAGTTACTCAGGGCCTTGCTAAGTTGCTGAGGCTGGCTTTGAACTTGTGATCCTCTTGCCTCAGCCTCCCAAGCTGCTGGGATTTCATGCATTCCCCCCCCCCCCCACGATAGGGATTTTAATATGGCAATGACAACTATGGCAGGAGAGAGAGAAAACAGCCCCCGCCCAGAACCCCCCCCCCCCCAGCCGGCAGGGACATGATATAGTCCCCAAGGGGACACACACACACACACACACACACACAATCCCCCCTAAGTAACTACTTCTTCACTAGGTCATGCTTCCTAATCCTACAGATTCTATCAGCTCCCCATAATGCCATCAAATTGGCAATCCACTGATGAGATTACAGCCTTCACAATCCAGTCACTTCCAAAAAGCTCTACCTCTGAACATTGCTACATTACTGAATCTTCAATATATTAGCCTTTGGAAGACATTTCAGATCCAAACCATAATAAATGCCTTCACTAGCCTGCTGCCATGTAGTAGCTGAATTGCAGGATCCTCTACAATCACAGGACGAGTTGCTCCCATGGCTACCATATTGGATGGTATGGATATAGAACAATGAGGATTGCAGATATGTAATATAGGCAAATATTTTCTCATAGATTTTAATGATGCAGGTAATTTACAGTTTTAAACACAAGATACTCAGATGGTAGCCTTTAGTAAAACATTTATTTTGTGAAATTTTTTGGTTCTATTGCATAAATATCTATAAATATATACACATATGTAAGCAGTTATATTTATTTTGTAATATTTTTCTTTTGACAACAAAGAGAACATGAAATCTGTTAACTTACAAATATAAAATGAAAATCACCTTTAAGACTTTTTTCTACAAATGTTTTGGGAATATGAGGACTTTTAAAACATCCCATTTAGCTTTTAATGTGTTTGGGTTAAACATGTTAATGTATTTGTTGGTATAGTAATAGGTTTACAAAAGTTGCTAAAGAGATGTTACTTCCTTTCATACATGTATTCATTCTTTGCGGCATGGTTCCCAAACTGGATGATACAAGGATTCCTGGAGGAGCTCTTAAGAAAAAGAGATATCTACTATATATATAAATGTACACAAAGAATTTTATCTATTTTTTTGTTAGCATTAATTTATTAAGATAGTATTGTTGGCTCAAAGTATTTAATTATTTTTGAGATATTTGATTCATAAAACAAGTCCTTTTCAGAAAAGTTGTACCAACTGCCACACTTACTTTTTCCTCACGTTTTCTTTATCACTAGGTATTCTTGTGCTTTTAATGTTTCTCTATTGATGAAAAAGATTCCTTACTTTACTTTGTATTTCTTTGATTATGAGTAAGATTCAGCATTTTCATAATTTATTTGATATCTGCATTTCTTTCCCCCTTCCTTCCTTCCTCCCTCCCGATTGTTCCTTTTTATTTAAAATTTAAAAATCATAATAAGGATGCATAACAACTTACCATTACTATTTTTAAGTAAATGTATAGTGCAATAGTATTAAGTTCATTCACATTTCTGTGCAATTGTCGCCACCGTTCGTCTACAGAACTTTTTCACCATGCAGAACTAAAACTCAATACCCATTAAATAATGACTTCCCAAGGCCTTCTCCCCTACTCCTGGAAAGAACAATTCTAATTTCAGTCTGTACTAATTTTGTCTATTCTAAGTACTTCATTGGAGGAGAATCATCCTGTATTTATGACTTTTATTTCACTTAACATAATGTTGATGCAAGTATAGGTATGCAAGCTGGGCGTGGTGGCACATGCTTGTAATTCCAGCGACTCAGGAGGCTGAGCAGGAGGATTGCAAGTTCAACCCCAGCCTCAACAATTTAGTGAGGCCCTGTCTCTAATAAAATATAAAAATGGGCTGGGTTGGTGTTTAAGCATCCCTGGGTTTAATCCCCGGTACCAAAAAACCATTACCACCACCGCCGCCACCACCACCACCACCACCAACAACAAAAACATAGTATACAGATATCTTTGCTTTCAGTTCTTTTGTGAAAATTCCCAGAAGTAGAATTGCTGGATTATGTGGTGATTCTCTTTTTAACTTTTTTTAGGAAACATTGTACTGTTTTCCAAGTTGGACATACTATTTAAAATTTCCACCAGCACTGCATAGGGTTCTCATATTTCCACATCTGCACTAATACTTATGATTTTCTTTTATTTTGATAGTAGGCTTCTTAATTGATCTGAAGTTGTATCTTATTATGATTTTGACCTGCATTTCTATAATGATTGGTGATATTATCTTTTCATGTACTCATTGGCTATTTGTATAACTTCTTTGTGGAAATGTCCAAGTTCTTTGCATGTTTTCAAATCAGGTTATTGTTTGGTTGTTGAGTTTTAAGCATTCTCTCTGTAGTCTGGATATTAATCTCATGGACTCTTAAGTGATTTATATATCTCTAACATATACTTTTAGACTTTAACATAGTGTATATTTTGGGGGCAGTTAAGAGAGTGTGGCTTTTTAAAAAAATGTTTTTATTTTGTGGTGTGATTGGCATGTAAAACATGGTACATATTTGAAGTGTACAATTTGATTAATTATCTGTCAACCCATTGTTACAATTAAGATAGTGAACATACTCATTACCTTAAAAATTTTTCTCCCTGCTTCTTTGTAATTTCTTCCCTCACTACTTTTGTCTTTCCATCCTGTCAGGCTCTGTCACTGTTAGGTAGTGTATTTTTTTAAAGTTTTCAAATATGAGATTTGTAATTCTTGGGGCAGGAGTTAGCTTTTTTCACTCTGCATAATATTTGAGATTCACCCATGTTGTTGCATGTATCATTACTTTTTATTGCTGAGTAACATTCTCTTGTTTGATATAGCAGTCTGTGTCTAATCTGGAAATAAAAATAATATGATATAGTAAATTAAACAGGAAGTGTAATTAGAATTATTAACTGTGACAAAAGAGTAAGATATAAAGAAACTTTATGTGGTACCATAGGGAGAATATCCAAGGATGTCAAATTTGGAAGGCATTCAGACCTTTGTTTGAGAAGATACAGTTCAGTCTGTTGGATAGTAGGGAAGTTTGTGGTTTGGACAGTCTCAAGGTAGTCTGACATTGCTGGGCAACTATACCAAGAAAGCTTAACAAATTTGGTGCTTATGTTAAAGTGTGAATACTTAAAGTGATGCAGTTCATTATACAGTATATATTGAAGGGTGCATTCAAAGCTGAGGGACAATATAATGGATACATAGATATACCACAGTTTCTTTTTGATCTTGTCAGTTTGGGATTCTGAATGCCTCCTATATCTGAACGTCCATTTCATTCTAAAGTTTTGAAAATTTTTCTTTAATGATTTACCTGAAGAGATTGTCCATGCCATTAGCCTGCATCTCATAATCCTCTTCAATTTCAATAATTCTTAAATTTGGTCTCCTAATGTTGTCCCAGAGTTCATGTATATTCTGATCATTGTTACTTTTCTTTTATGCTGTGTGAATGTTCAAGGTTGGCTACTTTGTCTACTAGCTCAGAGATTCTACCCTCAGCATGGTCTATTCTATTTGATTTTCAACTGAACATTTTATTTGATTTCTTATGTCATTCATTTCCAAGATTTCTGTTTTGTTCTTTCCTGGGATCTCTATTTCCCTTTCATATCCTGTGTTGGTATAATTATTTTTTGAATTCTTTGATCTTTTATTCACTTAATGTCTTCGGAGTCAATTGTTGGTGAATTATGAACTTTAGGAGGCATTGTATTACCTTGTATTTTCATATTTCTTGTGTTTGGTTTTGTACATCTGTTGGGATGGCTTTCTCTTTCACTTTCATGTGTGGATCTTTGTAGGGCATGATCTTCTTTTCCCAAGTGTCCTAGAGTGATCTAGATTGAGTTCCCACATATAGGTGTGGTATCCACAGGTTTTGTGTTAACTCTATTGATACTGCAGAAGCAGTGGATGTCTGTGGATACTGCAGAAGCAGTGGATGTCTGTGAGTGGGACCTGAGGACCCACCCTATCCATTCCTACTTGGGGCTTGATTGTTAATTGGGTTTTTGTCTCTTCTGTTCTTTGTATTAAAGTATTAATGAAGTTTCAGAGTCATCAGTTTGTATATGGGGCAAGGTGTGCTGTCTTTCGGTTGAATTTAGTTCAGCAGTACAGTCTCTACCCTGTGAATTTGTAGTATCCTAGTAGATTCTGAGCAGCTCTCAGAAAAGGGGCAAACAAACAATAGTAACAACCAATGCAAACAATATACAGCATTAAAATAAATTTCCAGGCCTCCTACCACACTAATTACAATAAAAATAGGAAAGGTGGCATCAGCAATTGCCAACAGCAAAACAGTAAATAACCATGAACTAGATGTTGTTAAAGTAAATGGCAAGTGTCAACTATGTCATCATACCAGTAATAATTACAATAACATGTTTGGTAGGGGCAGTAGTTATGGAAAACAACTAGTTCTAAAAGATGGTAAAAATACATTTGCTAAGAGAAAAGAAAACGTGTTTTGAAGATAGAAGAGAGTTTACAATGTTCAAAATGTGAACAGAGAGAATGTAGAAGAGATGTAGCAAGTGATGGTTACCAAGAAGGGGGAAAAGGGGCTGGGGCTGTAGCTCAGTGGCAGAGCACTTGCCTAGCATGTGTGAGACATTGGGTTCAATTCTTAACACCACATAAAAATAAACAAATAAAGTATAAAGGCATTCTGTCTGTCTACAACTACAAAAATTTTTTTAAAAATGGGGGTGTGAAAAAAATAGGAAAAACAAAAAGGGAAAGAAAAAGAACAAGAGAATTTGGTTCTAAGTGGGAGAAGAAAGATGAGAAGGAGAAATAAACAAAACAAAAATAAACAAACCCCAAACCCTAACCTTCAAAAAGCAAAGCCGGGAAAAATGACATTAAAACATTCTAAAAATGAGTTAAAAAAATAAGCAAGTACATACATGTATATGTTCATGAACCAGCCAGCATAGAAAGAACATGAGCATGCATGTGCACAAAAGGAAAAAGATTTTAATGAGAAATATAATATTTGTCTCCACTTAGTTGTTCAAAACAGTTGATGAGAATGGATGGTCACTGCCTGTGTCCTACTGTCCTTCTTGTGCTATGGAGAGAGAGGGGGAAAAGGGAGTAGAGTACACATGTGCACATGCTTGTGTGTACCTCTTTTTGTTTGCTTATTGAGCTGTCAGTTGGAGCAGCCTAAAACTGGAGTTTTGTTGGAACAGACCAGATTGATACATTCCCTGGATGGTGTTCCTAAGGAGTTCTGTGAGGGGAGTTGTGTTTGCTGGGGCTTAAGTCTAATTAGGCTTTCAGGGCTTTGTTGGATGGTGTCTGCTCTGGAGAGATTAGATCAACATACCCCTAGGTGTGAGATGCCAATCTCTGCTAGTAGTCTGGATCTTAAGAGTTTCCCAATAATTCAGTTTATGGGGCAGTGAGCCAATCCTGTGCACACACTGCTGCCCATGTACCCAGCCTTTGGGGTCCTAGTTCCTGAGTGTATTCACACCTGCCTCTTCAGATGCCCGACCCTCTTCAGCTGGTCCTGTGAACTGCCAGACTCAAAGGGAAAATGAGTTGGACCCCCTTTCATTTTTCTGACTTGAATCCCCCAAGTACAATTTTCTTTGTGACTATTTAATGTATGTTAGGTACAACCTAGGCCACATATGAGGTGCTTGGCAGGACAGTGTGGCATTATTTGCTATGATCTGTTGGACTTCCATAGCAGCAAGTTGCCATGTGGCCTTGTGAAGATGCCACCTGCCTTTTTCATTTGCCAGTTGAGAAATACAGAGCACTTTTCAAACGCTAGTTTGCTGTGCAGCCTCTTGGATCAGCCAAATTCAGGTTGCTTTTCTGATCTATGGGGTTTTCTGTGCCAAATCTCCATTATGTTTCTCTCTCTGTATTATCCCTCCTCTCTGTGGTGAATCAGTGCTGCTGCCACTTGCGAAACCACCACAAGTTTGACTACAGTGTATTCTTTCTTGTTCTTTGTTCAATGCATCCTAGTTTCTAAGGCACTCTGTCCAAAGTTGAATTTTAGAGTAATCCCTCTTTCACCTATATCACTGAGAAGCAGTACTTATGCTTCCTCTGATCTGCCACTTTGAATCGCCTCTTCTGTTGTTTTCTTCTGTATGTCTTATAGTTGTATGTTTAGTATTACAATGCATTTCATTTTGTTGTTTTAATTTTTGAGGGAAGATCTCACTATGTTGCTTAAGCTGGCCTTGAACTTGGAATCCTCCTTTTATATGGAATGAAGATTGAATGGCAGTTCCTTTTTTTGGGGTGGGGCATAGGTAGATTATTTCATTGTTCTTACAAAATTTGTTGAAATGGCTATTCTTTTGACTTTTGTCAGAAGTCAGTTGACTATACATATGTAAGTTTATTTGACTCCCTATTTTGTTCCATTCATCTCTTTGCCTGTCTTGATGCCACTACCATACTGATTACTGTGGCTTTTATGAAATCAGGTACGTTAACCCATCCAACTCGTTCTTCTTTTTCATAATTATTTTGCATTTGTGTTGGTTATCAAATTATTGCCCCTCAGCTCTAAATTGTACCCTTTGTGTGCTGTATGAAAATGAATCAGGTCTTTAAAATGTTACTCATTTGCCAACAGGCACAATGATAAGATTTGTCAATAGAGAATACTGGAAAGACACTGCAGAGAAGTTGTTCTCTTTTTTCTATTCCATCTGCTTGCTTAGTGGACTCCTAGCATCATACTTAACTTCCTCAGTGTCAGCCTACATGACCTCCACGCTGTACAGATTTTTCAGGGTACACATCTTCACCAGAACTAGGCTCCTACAGTGCCCAGAGGGCAGCCGTACCCAGCAGCCAGGCATCCAGTGCTAATAGCGTTTCCTGTACCTTCCCTCATGTAGGTTTATAACAGTGTTTTGGTGGCACACTTCTGTGTCAACAGCTTTTACTACTACCCTAGAGAATGGATTTCTGTTAAGTTGCTCATGGAAGGTTTCTGGCACATTATGCTGTGAAGCTCTAGAGCAGCTTTTCTACTTTTTAGGTGGGACTGTGTCTTCTCCAACAAGATCTAGATCTCAGCTCTGGGATGGTTTATGGGTTGGGGAACGCTCTTCCTTTGAAATTCTTATTCCTAGGAAGTATTGGCTTCTCATGTATTAGAGCCCTTTATATTTTTCATTAGTTAATTGTTTCTCCAACCACTGAAGTTAACGATTCTTTACACTAAACTTTGCTTTTTATACAGTGTGGCTTCTCTTTCCTGATTGTCTTTGCATTTTTATATGAATTTTAGACTTAGTTTGTGAATATATAGTAAAGCCTACTGAGATTTGATTAGAATTATTTTTTATTAGAATTATTGGAGACAGTTGATATCATAACAATGTATAGTCTTCTGACCCATCAGTAAGATATCTCTGTTTATTTAGATGTTCAGTATGTTTCAGCAGTGTTAAGTGGTTTTCAGTGTATACTGATCTTCCCACATTTTGTCACATTTATCCCTAAGTATTTTATATTTTTGATTTTTTTACAAATGGTATTAAAATCATTTTCTAACTATTCTTTGCTCATATGTAAAAGTGAAGTTGGTTTTTGTATATTGGCATTGTATCCTGTAACTTTACTAAACTTACTTATTAGTTCTGGTGACTTTTTACAGATTCCACTGGATTTTCAACATAGACAAGCATATATTTGTGAATAAAGAGAGTTTTATTTCTTCCATTCCAATCTGGATGACTTTTCGTTTTGTTTGACTTCACTGGGTACCTCTTGTAGTGTATAATGTTGAATAGAAATGGTAAGAATGGACATCTTAATCTTGTTTCTGATCTTAGGGGGAAAGTACTTATTCTTTCACAATCAAGTATGATATTAATCGTAAAGTTTTAAAGATGTCCTTTATTAGATCGAGGAAATTCCTTTTTATTCCTAATTTGCAAAAACTTAAAAAAAAAAAAAAGTCAGGAATGGAGATTGAATTTTGTCACCTTTTTTTTTTTGCCGCCTGCAGCTGCTGCCGCCTGCAGCAACCATACCGCGGGAAGGAATTCGGAGGCAGATTAGGAATGAGTAGGTTCTTTATTCTGCTTTCTCTTCTGACTTCCCTTTCCAACTCCAACAACCCTCCAACTCCAACTCCAACCACCTCTCTCGCCAGCCCTACCTGGTTAAATACTCTTCACCTTAACAAGTATACATGTGTCACAAGCTCAACTTACAGGTGCATCACACAGTGTTCACGGGCACAGAAAGATTCTTAGTTGATTACATTAAGGTCAGGAGAAAACAATTAAATGCCTCCTCTTTTGCGCTCAGCCAGCCGCCATCTTAGCTACCTCCTCATTAAGGCTCTTACATTTCCCCCCTTTTGTTTTAAAAGAGGGATAGCTTAAATGGATGGGTGACGACCATCACCACATCAGGATCGACTGTGCCTGTCTTAGGCGTCCACATGTGCAACGAACATTCTTACCCGTCATTGGATAATCAAGGCTGTGCCCTTGACTCCTGTCTTAGGTTGATATATCGGCCACATGAGACTTTCCCATCATTGACTACCAGCTGTCCAATCGAGTCTTTACCACATCAGGATCGACTGTGTCTGTATTAGGTGTCCACATGTGCAACCAACATTCTTACCCGTCATTGGATAATCAAGGCTGTGCCCTTGACTCCTGTCTTAGGTTGATAAGTCGGCCACATGAGACTTTCCTGTCATTGACTACCAGTCGTCTGATCATGAGGAGATGCTCCGGTTCTAAGGGGGCAAGCTTTTTGCTGACGAGCCAAGTTCCATTAAATAGCCTACTAAGTTCTTTTAGACAAATCAGGTGTCCCAAGTTCCATTAAGTAATACACTGCGTTCTCTAGACAAATCAGCTGCCCTATCAAGGTTAAGAAAAGGGATACCCACAAGACATTGTCCTGTGTAATGTACTAAACATAGAAAGAGCTTTCAAAATGTCCACTTGCTAAAACGTTGATCTAGGAGGCCTCGTGCATGCAGAGCAGAGGCCATACTGCTGGTGAAGTTGTTTGATGCTTGAGCAGCAGGGATGCTTGTAGCGATTGTGATCCCTGCAGCTGTAGCAGCAGCCGCCGTCTCTTTTTTGTCTAGACAATGCCACTGGCAAATCTTCAGGGCCCGCTGAGACTGGCATAGGGATGTACCTAGAAACTCAAGCAACAATCATTAGAGGGAAGGCAGTGCCGTTCCAGCACTAAGTCAGGAAGCGAGTTGTAGGAGTGCAATACAAACTAAAAAATAGAATTATTAGATCTTCAGGTATCTGAAGTTGATCTCTGCTCACACACATTGCTGCTTGAGCTCCCACGAACATTAGCTGGCAAAACATCACATTCTGAACAGATTAAAGAAAGACTGAGGGTATTTAGCTGACAAAATATTACATTTAAGATAGATTAAAGAAAAGCTAAGAGCATTTGAGAAAAATAATTTGTTAGCTGGAACTTTTGAGCCTCTGCATACACAGCAACCTTCCATGAATATACCTGTTGAAACAACTGAAATTAATCAGCTATTTAACAAATAAAGTTAAATAAACAATCCCATGTCAAATACCTAAAATATCAGGTTGAACAGTATTAGTCATATTCCTTGCTGAAGAGAAGTCCTAGAGATACTTATAAATTAAGTTTGAAGGTACCTTCATTTTTTATAAGTTTTCCCAATTTGAATATAATTAATTTAAATGAATTGAAGTTATTTGGATCTTTTTTTAAAAAAATATTTATTTATTTACTTTAGTTGTACACAATGCAATACATTTATGTTTACATGGTGCTGAGGATCGAACCCAGGCCGCGCACGTGCGAGACGAGCGCTCTGCCGCTGAGCCACAATCCCAGCCCTGGATCTTTTTTTTATATTAATTTTCATGAGCGCTCGGTTTTTGTTATTTGTGACATCACATTGGACAGACGCACAAACATAAAGACATATATTTGTGATGTCACATTTACATGAAATCTAGACAAGTGCACAGACATAAAGACATATATAAAAAAGAAAAACACAATTGTGTGCACACTAAAGAGAGATTCCTCTTATCCCGGCCGGGAGGAATGAGACTTAAGTTGTGAATTAATTGAAGAAAAAAGCATGCAGCTTAAAAATTTCTTAGCTGAAAAGGCAAAGATGAGGTTCCTTTGTCGGAAAAGAGACAAAACTCGCGCAGGTGCACGGATTGATACCTCTTTTAAGGGAATCATTCCACAACTACTTGATCTTGGCCCTTTTGATTTGGCACTTGTTTTGTTAATCTTGATTCTGCAACAACTTCATCTTGGCCTTTTTGATTTGGTACCTGTTTTATTAATCTTGATGGTATCCATACCTGCAAGGATTCATGCTGTGGAAAAATACAAACAGATCCTCTCCCCCAAATTGATACTGGGTCTGGGCCCTTCCATGTGCCTGAAAGAACATCCTTAAAGTAAACCAAAGGTTTATGTTGTTGATGTGGATTCTAGCATCTGTCTCCAGCCTAATATCCTTTGGAATCCAAAGTTAAAAAATTTAAAGTAAAAAGGGCAATGGCTAATCTGTCTTTAGGATTTGTCCAATTTCCTTCTTTTTGTTTCAAAAGCATAATTTTGAGTGTGTGATTAGCTCGTTCAATTATACCTTGGCCTTGAGGATTATACGGAATACCAGTCTTATGAAGTATACTAAATTTTGCGCAAAACTGTTTGAAAAATGAAGACGTATATGCAGGGCCATTGTCTGTTTTAAGCATTTTGGGAATGCCCAATGCAGCAAAAGCTTGTAAACAATGAGATGTAACATCTTTAACTTTTTCTCCAGCATGTAAGGAAGCAAAAATCATGCCTGAGCATGTATCTATGGTCACATGAATAAATCGCAATTTTCCAAAACTTGGCTCATGAGTGACATCCATCTGCCACAAATGATTGGGCATTAATCCTCTTGGGTTAACCCCATAATGTGGATTGGGCAAATGTGTCACACAAGATTGACAAGCCTTCACAATTGTTCGAGCTTGATCTTTAGTTATTTTGAATCTTTGTTGTAAAGTAGTACTATTAACATGAAATTGATAATGGAACGAGGTAGCTTGTTGGACTGCTGAAAATATGAAGATTGTTTGAGTGAGGGCATCGGCCTTTTGATTACCTTCATGGAGAGGACCAGGCAAATTAGTATGAGCTCTGATATGTCCAATAAACAAAGGTTCTTTACATTCCCATAGAAGGTTTTGAATTTGAAAAAACAATTTAAAGGCTGGAGTATGAGGTGCTATTGGACCTGCTAGCTCCAATTTAGGGACAGCATGTTCAATATAGTGGTTGTCTGAAAAAATATTTATGGGCTGTTCTTTAAAACTTTCAAGAGCTATAATAATATCTTCTAGCTCAACCCATTGAGCTGACTTATGGGCAGTAATATGAATCATATTTTCTTTTTGAGTGACTACTGTAGCAGTACCTTTAGAGGACCCATCTGTAAATACATTTAATGCCTTAGGAATAGGTTGATTTTTTTTTATTACCTGTGGAAATATAATGGGATGATTGATACAAAAAGATAGTATAGGAGACTTCAGAAGATAGTTATCAATATTTGCAGAAGTAGAGCATCTAGCTATAGCCCAATCATTATCATTGAAGCATAAATATTCAAACTGTGATGATGAATAGGGAGTAATAATAGTAGCGGGGTGAATGCCAAATATTTTAGTAGAAGTCATAAGTCCTTGAAGAATAAGTTTAGCCACCATGGAGGTATAAGACTCAATTGTACTTTTAGGAGAGATGGGCAAATGTATCCATAATAAAGGCCCCTGTTGTCAATATACTTCTGTGGGTGTATATTGTGAAGAAATAATGATCAATATCAGCGGTTGAGTAAAATCAATTCTATCACAGTGGGATCCCTCAATGGCCTTTTCTACCAACTTTAAAGCTTCCCTAGCATCAGAAGTCAATGTTCACGGTGAAGATGGATCAGGGTTGCCGCGAAGGATATCAAATAAGGGTTTTAATTGTCCAGTAGTGAGGCTTACTGTAGGGCGAAGCCAATTAATGTCTCCCAGCAATTTTTGAAAATCGTTAAGAGTAGCTAGATGTTCCTTATTTATTAAGATTTTTTGAGGCCTAATAAAAGTATCCATAATTTGGAATCCTAGATTTCTTCTAGCTGTTTCAACACAGAACTCTTGGAATTGAGACCTCCACATCAAGTATCGTCCCCCGCTCAATACTGCCTTACATAAGCCTTTCCAATCTGAAGGAGTTAAATTCAAGGTATTAAGGGCTTCAAGCATACTTATGGTTAAAGGAGCTTGGGGTCTATATGTCATTGTTGCTTCTTTAAAATTTTTTATAGTTTTGAAATCTAAAGGTACATGGCATGGTACCTTTGCTCGTTTTGATTTTCAAGTACTGGCAGATCCCAATGTCCCTGCGAGTTTTGACACTCAAGGGCACGCAAGCGCTCAGACCGTTAATCTCTGCTTCAAGGGCATGCAAGTGCTTAGACATACCCCTCATAGTTTCTGTAATTGATTCAACCCATGGGGGAGCAGAGGACACAAGTGGTTCCTCCACTTGACGGTCCCTTATCTTGGTCCTCTTTAATTTACTTTTGTTCATTTTATCGGAATTACTTTTACTTAAATTCTCCTCACTAGTACTATTCTTACTGCTCCTAACTGACTCAGCGGAGGAGGCTGTGTTTTCATGGTCACTTTTACTTGACTCCTCTTCACTACTACTACTTTCACTGGTGGTAACATCCTGAGTCCCAGGTTCAATTGAGAGCACGTATTCTTTAGCTATCTCTAATAAATCTAGAATAGCTGTAGCAGCTCGGATTTTTGTCATTTTTGAGCCCACACTAATACTATCCTTACTGGTCCTAACTGACTCAGCGGAGGCTATGCTTTCATGATCACTTTCCTCCTCACTATTAACTGAGTCAGCTATATCAAATAATTCTTCCATAGCCTTTGTCACTCAGGCCTTAGTTATTTTTGAACCCATTTTAACTGCTCTGACTAGACTTCTGCGAGGCTCCTCGATTTTCTTACCGTGCCGATTCTGAATTCCCCGTACGGGCCACCACTTGTTGCTGCCTACAGCAACCATACCGCGGGAAGGAATTCGGAGGCAGATTAGGAATGAGTACTTTCTTTATTCTGCTTTCTCTTCTGATTTCTCTTTCCAACTCCAACAACCCTCCAACTCCAACTCCAACCACTCTCTCGCCAGCCCTACCTGGTTAAATACTCTTCACCTTAACAAGTATACACGTGTCACAAGCTCAACTTACAGGTGTGTCACACAGTGTTCACGGGCACAGAAATATTCTTAGTTGATTACATTAAGGTCAGGAGAAAACAATTAAACGCCTCCTCTTTTGCTCTCAGCCCGCTGCCATCTTAGCTATCTCCTCATTAAGGCTCTTACATGAGATGATTCCATGCTTCTTTTAGTTTATTATATTGGATTACATTGCTTGTTTTTTTTTTTCTTCTTTTTTTTTTTTTTTGTGTGGTACCGGGGATTGAACTCAGGGGCACTCGTCCACTGGGCCACATCCCCAGCCCTTTTTTGTATCTTATTAGAGATAGGGTCTCACTGAGTTGCTAAGTGCCTCGCCATTGCTGAGGCTGGCTTTGAACTTGCGATCCTCCTGCCTCAGACTCCCAAAGTGCTGGGATTACAGGCGTGCGCCACCGCGCCTGGCTGCTTGACTTTTTTAAACCAATTGTATAGTCCTGAAATAGCTACATTTAGTTATTATGTGTATTAGCTGCTTGATAAGCCCTATGGTTCACTGATGCTCCCTTCATTCTTTTTGTATTCTTTTCCCTGTTTTATTTTTGTATAGCTTCTACTGCATTTTTTCAAATTCACCATTTTTTTCTTCTTCAGTGTCACCTGTTGATTCTGTGTATTTTCATCAGACCTTGTAATTTTCATCTCTAGAAGTTTAAATTAGATCTTTTTTTCCTAATGTTTTAAATATATGAAATACATTTAAAATACCTTTTTTCATTGTTGGTTCTGGGGATCCAACCTAAGACCTTGTGTATACTAGGCAAGCACTTTGCTACTGAGTTACATCCACAATCCTAAAATAATTTTTTTTTTTTTTTTTTTTTTTAAAACAGGTATTGAACTCAGGTTACTTAACCACTGAGCCCTTTTTATATTGAGACAGAATCTCCCTAAGTTGCTTAGGGCCTCCCTAAATTGCTGAGGCTGGTCTTGAACTTGAACTTGTGTTCCTTTTGTCTGAGCCACCTAAGCCTCTGGGATTACAGGTGTATACCACCGGGTTCAGCTAAAATAACCTTTAATGCTAATTCTAACTGTTAGTTCTCCGTTGGTGGTTTAGGTACATTGTTTTCTTATGATTCTTGTTTTCCTGCCTCTTTTTATGCCTGGTAATATTTATTTATTTACTCAAATTCCTAGGCTCATGTGATCCTCCTGGCTCATAGCCTCCTGAGTAGTTGGGATTATAGGCACCTGCCACTTTTACGTTGGATGACAACTTTTAGGTTGGATGACAGATGTGAGTCTTATATTTATTTAGGTTGATAGATGTTTTTTGTAGTGTTCGAAACATTTTTGAGTTTTGTCTGGGATATAGTTATTTGGAGACAGTTTGAGGCTTACTTTTATGATTTGTTAGGTGGCCTAGAGCTATGTTCATTCTACAGCTAATTATTCCTCACTACTGAGGCATGACCTTCCTAAGAACTCTACTCAATATCCCTTAAATTAAGAGGTTTTTCAATTATTTCAGGTTGTTCTTTTCTCAGAGATTTGCAGAAGAAGCACTGAGTAGCTTGTTAGTAGTTGTCTTACCCGAGTGAGCTGATCAGTACTATGCTGAATGTTGGAATGGCTCTTCTGCAGATCTCTTGAGTTTTTTCCTTAGTGTAGCTTTCTCCTGGGGTAGGTGCCTGGATGTTTATGGATTTCAGTTCTTCTTTCTCACCAACTTTGGGGAGTTAATCAATTCACCTAACTCTTATCTTGATTTTTGTTCCCTATGCTTTAGACTGAAAAGTCTCTAATGGTGGTAAGCTGGGGCAATCATAGGGTTTACATTATTTTCTCTCTCTCTGGAATCATCATTCTTTGTTGCTTGGTGTCCAGTTTCTTTTCTTTTCCTTTCCACATTTTTTATTGGTGTATTATTATAGTTGTACATAATGATGGGATTTATTGTTAAACATTTATATATGCACACAATATCACAATACAATTTGTCCAGTATTACTATTTAACAATATCATTCCCCCTCCTTCATTTCCTCTGAACCCCTTATCCTTTTCCTGTACTGATCTTTTGGGGTTCATTAGATCCTCACCCTCCCTTCTACACCTTTCTTTTCCTTTTCCTCTCTAGCTTCCACATAAGAGAGAACACTTATGACCCTTGATCTTCTGAGTTTGACTTATTTTGCTTAATATAATGATCTCTAGTTCCATTCATTTTCCTGCAAATGATTTTGTATTTCTTTATGGCTGAATAAAACTCCCATGTATATATACCACATTTACTTATTCATTCATCTATTGATGGACAGTGGTTCCATAGTTGGTTAGTGTGAATTGTGCTGCTATAAACATTTGTATGTATTTATGACTATAGTATGATGGCCTTAATTCTTTAGGATTGGTACCAAGGAGTGATATAGTTGGGTCATATGGTGTAGTCTTTTGAGTAATCTCCATACTGATTTTCATAGCACTTATACTAATTTGCAGTCCTACCAGCAGTATAAAAGTTTTATCCTCTCCAGCATTTATTATTGTTTGTATTCTTGATGATTGCTGTTTTGACTGGTGGGAGATGCATTTCCCTAATTGATAATGATGTTGAACATTTTTTTTTTCATATATTTGTTGATCATTTGTATTTCTTCTTTTGAGAAGTGTCTGTTTAGTTCATTTTCTCATTTATTAATTGGGTTATTTCAGTTCATGGTGTCAAGGTTTTTGTGTTGTTTATATATTCTAAATATTAATCCTGTCAGAAGAGTAGCTAGAAAAGATTTTCTAACATTCTGTCTGTTCTCTCTGTACATTCTTTTTTTTTTTTTTTAAGATTTTTTAAAGATGGACACAATATCTTTATTTATTTATTTTTATGTGGCGCGAAGGATCACAGTGCTTCACACATGTGAGGCAAGAGCTCTACTGCTGAGCTATAACCCCAGCACCTCTTTACATTCTTCTTTAAAAAAAAAACCCAAAAAACAATATATATATATATAGATATACATATGTATATGTATATGTATATGTCTATATATATTTTTTAGTTGTAGGTGGACACAATACCTTTATTTTACTTATTTATATGTGGTGCTGAGGATTGAACCCAGAGCCTAGGTGAGCATTCTACCCGAGCCACAACCCCAGTCCCTCCTCTTTACAGTCTTAATTGTTTCCTTTGTTGTGCAGAAGGTTTTTAATTTGATGCCATCCCATTTGTTAATTCTTGTTATTATTTCCTGAGCTTTAGAGGTCCTAGTGAGAAAGTCATGGTCTATCCCTAAGTGTTGAATCTGTGTTTTCTTCTAGGAGTTGCATAGTTTCTGGTCTAATTCTGAGGTCTTTAATCCATTTTGAGTTGATTTTTGTGCAGGTCAGAGGAAAGAGTCTAGTTTCATTCTTATACGAAGGAGTAGTCAGTTTTCCCAGCACCTTTGTTAAAAAGGCTATCTTTTTTACAATATATGTTTTTGGCACCTTTGTCAAGGATCAGTTGATTATAGATGTGTGGGTTTGTCTCTGTCTTCTATTTTGTACCATATGCCAGTACTATGCAGTTATTGTTGATTAGCTTTGTGGTATAATTTGAAGTCAGGTATTGTGATGCCTCTGGCATAACTTTTTTGGCTTAGGATTGCTTTGTCTATTCTGGGTCTTTTATTATTTCAAATAAATTTTAGGACTCTGTTTATTGTTTTCATTGTAGAGTTCTTTCACCTCCTTAGAAACATTCTTGCTTTTGTTGTTTGTTTTTTTAATAAGGCTATTGTGAGTGGAGTTGTTGTTTTTTTTCTCAGCAGATTTATTGTTGGTATATAGGAAAGCTATTGATTTTGTATGTTGATTTTGTAACCTGCTGCTTTGTTGAATTTGTTCATTTAGCTCTAGCAGTCTCTTGGTGGCATTTTTTAAATCTTCTAAATATAAGATCAGATCATGTGCAAACAGTGATAATTTGACTTCTTGCTTTCCTATGTCTGTCTCTTTTATTGCCTTCTCTTGCCCAATTGCTTTGGCTAGAATATCTAGCACTATATTAAATACGAGTGATGAGAATGGACATCCTTGTCTTGTTCCAGATTTTTAAAGGAAATCCTTTCGGTTTTCCCCCATTTGACTTTTGAGGTTGACTTTGGATTTATCATGTATAGCCTTTATGATGTTAAGGTAGGTTCCTGCTATTCCTGCTCTCTTCAGTATTTTTTTTTGTCATGAATGGGTGCTGAATTTTGTCAAAGGCTTTCTTTGTGTCTATTTAGATGACTAAGCGATTTTTGTCTTTAATTCTATTTATGTGGTGAATTGCTTTTTATTGATTGCATATGTTGAACCATCCTTGCATCTCTGGGATAAAACCAATTTTGTCATGGTGTACAATTTTATTAATATGTTGTTGTGCACAATTTGCTAATATTTTATTGAGAATTTTTGCATCTAAGTTCATCAAGACTATTGACCTGTAGTGCTGTTTCCTTGAGGTGTCCTTCTCTGGTTTTGGTATGAGTATAATTCTGGCTTCATAGAATGAATGTGGAAGTGTTCCACTCTTTTTTATTTCATGGAATAATTTGAGGAGTGTTGGTATTAGTTCATTTTGAAAGTCGGGTAGAATTCAAGCCGAGAATCCAATTGGTTCTGTGCTCTTTTTTTTTGTTGTTGGTAGGCTTTTTATTACTGCTTCTATGACATTACATATTATTGATCTGCTTATGTTTTCTGTGTCTTCTAGATTGCATTTTGGCAGATTGTGTATGTCTAGAAATGTGTCCATTTCTTCTAGGTTTTCCAATGTATTAGAATATATGTTTTCAAAACCAGCGATTTGCCAGCTTTCTGTGACGTGTGTGATGATTTCTCCTTTTTCATCTCTAAATTTATTAATTTGGGTCTTATTTTTTATTTGGTTAATTTGGCTCAGGGCTTATTAATTTTGTTTATCTTTTCGGAGAACCAACTTTTGTTGATTCTTTTGTGTTATTTTTTATTCTCAAGTTTATTGAATTTTGTTTCTGATCTTAATTATTTCCTTCCTTTTACTAGTTTTGATATTGATTTGTTCCTTCCCCTCCACCCCGCCCCTCCAACAAGGACCTTAGATGCATAACTAGGCTGTTTATTTGGTATCTTTCTGATTTTCTTATGTAGGCACTCATACCTGTAAATGTTTCTCTTAGAGAACTGCCTTGTAGTGTTCTAGAGGTTCTGGTATGTTGTACTATTTTCATTTGATTCTAAGAATTTTAAAATTTCTTTTAAATACCCACTTATTCAAAAATGTATTTTCAATTTCCATGTGTTTCTTAGTTTCTGTAGGGTTTTGTCATGTTGATTTTTAATTTAATTTCATTATGATCTGATAAAATGCCAGAAAATTTATTTATTTTTGTATTTGCTTAGAGTTGCTTTGTGGCCTAGAATATGGTCTATTTTGGACACGGTTCCAGGGGCTGCTGAGAAGAAAGTGTATTCACATATTATTGGATGAAATATCTCAATATTCTATAGAAGTCTATTAAGTGCATATGATTGATATTAACTTGCAGGTTCAAAGAGACTTTAGTGAGTTTATGTCTGGATGACCTGTCTAATGGTGAGAGAGGTTTGCTGAACTCACCCAGTATTATTGTAGTAGCGTCTACCTGAGGTTTTCATTTGAGTACCATGTCTTTTATGTAATTAGTTGCATGTGCTTTTCTGTAGTATATATTTATTTCTGTTATATTTCTGTTATATCTTACTGTTGGATTGTTCCCTTTACCAGTATGAAGTGACCTTTTTTATTTGTTCTGATTAATTTTGGTTTGAAGTCTTCTTTGTTAGATATGAAAGTAGCTAATCCTGCTTGTTTTGGGGCTCCATTTGCATAGTACATCAGTTTTCATCCTTTCACTTTCAGCCTGTGACTGCCTGTGAGTGTCTTGCAAACAACATGTAGTTGGATCTTGTTTTTTAATCCATTCTTCAAGCCTATGTCTTTTTTTAAATGTACTTTTTATTTGTTCTTATTAGTTATACATGATAGCAGAATGTATTTTGACATTTACATATATGGGGTATAACTTCTCATTGTTCTGGTTGTACATGAATTACATTGAATTACATTGATTGTGTAATCATATATGCACATAGGATAGTAATGTCCAGTTCATTCTACTATCTTTACTATTCCCATTCCCTTACCTTACCTTCAAAACAACAAGAAAATCAAACAAAACATAACGCCCCGAGAGAGAGAGAAAGTTTTTATTCTTGAAAACGAAGATATTTTTCTCTACTGAGATGTTCAAAATATTCAACAAGAGTGGATGGTTAATGGCTATGCTCAAATGTTGTCCTTTCCATTTCTTCTTGGACTATGTACTGAGAGAGAGAGAGACAAACAGAGAGACTCTCTGAACTGTCGGTTGGAGTGGCCTAATACTAGCTCTCAGCTTCCCTTCTGACCACTATAAGGTAGAATGAAGTGGGAAGTACTCTTAGTTGGAGTTTTGTCTGAACAGACCAGGTTGGGAGTGGTGCAGAGTTCCACTGGAGGAGTTCCACCTGCTGGGGTTTAGGTCTAATCAGGCTTTGCAGGCTTTGTTGGGTAGTATCTGCTCTGGAGAAAGTAGATCAGCCCACCCCTAGGGCCTGGAAGTTGCCAATAGCTGTTAGTGGTTTGGATCTTAGATCTTCTTAAGAATTCTACTTGTGGGGCAGGGGAGCCAACTCTGCACACACTCTGCTGCCCAGGAACACACTGTTCCCAGGCTTAGTCCTTGATTGTATTCACACCAGCCTGTTCAGATGTCTGTTCAGATTCCTGACCTGCTTCAGCTATTCACATGAACTGCCAGACTCAAATGAGAAGTGAGTTGGACTCTCTTTTCTTATTCGAATCTATAATATAGTTATTAGCTTGTGGCCACCTCTCCTTGGCCTTGGCTCTTCCAGTCTAGTTGGGAAGTATGGAGCACTTTTCAAACACTAGTTCATGGTATGGTCTCTGGATCAGCTAAGTTCAGGCTGCTTCTCCTTTCCCTTTTCTTGTCCTCCCCTCCCCTCTCCTCCCTTCCACTTCACTTCTCCAGGGCACTTAACCACTAAGCCACATCCCTAGCCCTTTTTATTTTTTGAGACAGGGTCTTGCTGAGTTGCTGAGGTTGTCTTTGAATTTGTGATCCTCCTGCCTTAGCCCCCTCAGGTTGCTTTTCTGATCTCAAGGTTTTTTTTTTAATGTTTTTTTTTAATTTAAATTTAAATTTTAATTCATTTGTTCTAATCAGTTATACATGACAGCAGGATGCTCTTCAATTCATTGTATACAAATAAAACACAATTTTTTACTTCTCTGGTTGTACAAGAAGTAGGGTCACACCATTCGTGCAATCATACATGTACCTAGGGTAACGATGTCCATCTCATTCCATGATCTTTTCTATCCCCATGCTCCCTCCCCTCCCCTCCCCTTTGCTCAATCCAAAGTTCACCAGGGTTTTTTGCAGTTGGGTTTCTCTCTGTGTTCTCTCTCCCCTCTCTGGTGACCCAGCACCTCTGCTGCTGCTGCAACAGACTAGCTCAAATTCTTTTGATGTCCACTTTATTGAGAACTGCTGGTTTTTTTTTCCTCTTAATTTCTTTAGCTTTGTTTGCTGTTCTCATTTCAAGTGAGAGTAAAAACCTGGTTCCTCTTGTTACATCTTGACCTCCATATTTTATTTTTTATTTTTAAACACCATTAATTTTGGTTGTCAAAATAATTCTGGTTTGAGAGTTCCCATTTCCTTATGTTTCAGCCTCAACTAATGCAAGTGTCTGTTATGTATGAATTTATATTGGTAATTTTTTCTAGTAAGATGAATTCCTCTGAAGCAATTATTTGCATGTATAATACCAAAGTTTGACATTTTATTTCCTTATATACTTTCTATGTAATTAAAATATGAACTATAATGCATACTAGTAGAGTCTGATTATTGAACTGTGATAAGAAGAGTAAAGAAAAAACTGAGGATTGTCCAGGAAACATATCCAAATGAAATCTGTCAATTGATTTAATTGTAAAGTTATGTTTAGCATTACTGGATGGGAGACATCTATAGGATACTTAAGCCTCATTGGTGAAAGTATAGGAAGAGTTGGAAATGAGATGAATTATATGAGGAATATTTTAAAAGCCTGAAGGCTTACTGAAAGATTGAAAAATTCAACTAAATAGACCTAACAAAATTAAGGGGTCTCAGAAGAATGCAGTTTTTTCTTACAATAGTTTGAGGTAGAGCAGTGTAACTGATGGCTTTAGTTGATGGGAAAGAGTTGACATGGGATAATAGAGTTTAAATCTTGTATTTTCCACTTGATAACTGGGTAAACTTCTTAAATCAAGTTTCTTATTTCTCTTCCATAGAATTAGCATAAGAATATCCCAAATGTTATAGCGAAGATCAACTAGAATCAATTCCATAAAAGTGCACAACAGTACAGTTAGATGCTTAATAAATGTTTCTTTTTGTCTTATTATTTTTTAATAAATGATCGATAAATCCAGGTGTGGTAGAGCACTCTTATAATCCCAGTTACTTGGGAGACTGAGGCAGGAGGATCTCAAGTTCAGTAACAGTCTGGGAAACTTAATGAGATTCACTTAAAAAGAAAAAGGGTTGGGGATGTAACTCAGTGGTAGACAACCCCCAGTTCAATCCCCAGTACAAAATCAATAAAAATGAAATGACCAATGAAAGCTTTACTTTTATGTTACATATTTCCCTAGTGATTATGTGAACATAGAAACAGTGTTCATAGTCACCTTGGACCCCATGAAGGAAACAAAAATGACACAAATTCTTATGTTGATCTCCTAGAACTTTTCATAGTTTAAAAGCAAATAAACCAAAGCACTCTTAGTATAAGACTATATTGGAAAATGCTTGGTAGGAGAAGGGTCCTAGGGTAAAGGATGGGGATTTTTTTTTTTTTTAATAGAGCTATGATTGTCATGGTTGTTATGGTAGTAGTGAGGATAGACACGAGAGGACGGGGCATGGGGTGGGGGGATTATTAATTTTTCCAGTATCTTTTTTTTTTTTTTTTGTACCTGGGATTGTACTCAGGGACACTCGACCACTGGGGCCACAATCCCAGCCTTTTTTAATTTTATTTTATTTTATTAGAGACAGGGTCTCACTGAGTTGCTAAGTGCCTCGCCATTGCTGAGGCTGGCTTTGAACTCTGGATCTTCCTGCCTCAGCCTCCCAAGTGCTGGGATTACAGGCGTGCGCCACTGAGCCTGGCCTTTCCAGTATCTTCACAGTAAAATTTTCTGTCATTGACTGTCAATACCCTCCCCCCTCCAACACCTGTCTGTGACTCTTAACTCTGCAAATAGAATGGAGGGTTGGGATTATTTTGGTTATGATTTTAAACTCCTTATAGCTTTTGATTTTAGAAGTAAATGTCTTCTAAGTTTGAATTCCTTCAACTTAAAAGAACAAGAAATTAAATATTTTTTGGTGCTGAAAATTCTTCTTCTTTGCTGTCTGCCTTCTTTGTACTATCTTAGATTCTGCTACGCATGTGCTTTGTAGTAAAGGAAATGGTAATGTGATAATGAAAAGCTTCAGAGTAGACATATGGCTGGAAGGGAGATTTGAATAGGGTTTTGCAGCAGCTATTTTAGTTGATGACACATCTTCAACAAATTTCAGTCTTTTTTTTTTCCATTTTGTCTCATCTATCTGTGATGATTCTAGTAGAAGTCAAACGAGATCATTTTTGATAAGTTGGTTTGCAAAGGTACATGCATCCAACCTTTCAAAACTTATCTGTGTTTTTTAGGGAGTTCAGCTTGTTTCCAAGAGGATCAACTATTTTATCTTTTTAATGCACTACTGATTATCTTCAGCTGCTGCTTAACACTGTACATTCTTGAGTTTGGTAAATTGTCTATGCTCCTGTGGTTTTTTAAAAAGCCTGATGAGGTACTTCTTGACAACAGGTGAGCCAGTGACCTGTAAATATAATCTGTGCTTTAAATTAAATTATTATTATCCCTTTTGAACACATAAATCTTAATACCTGCTAGTTTGCCTCTTGCTTTGTGGTATCCTATACTACTTTTACTTATTTTTAATTTCAGTCCATGTTGATTAGAATCTATTGGTCCATGTTGATTAGCATCTGTGGAAGACATTGGCCTATTCATATAGTAGAAAAATATGAATATTTGGCCACCATGTTTAAGATTATTGGAGTATTTCTTCCTACCTTTACCTAGTGTGTTTCTTATTCTTTCGTTACCAAGCTCACTGTAAACCTTGCACTTTAAAAACTAACTTAAACAAGAAAAAAATGTGGAAGATAATATGTCTGCTGTTTCTACATAGATATATACTGACCATCGCTATGGAAAATATATTTGATTTACTCTAAGACTTTTAGGGCAGATGTGCCAGATGTGATGAATATTTTAGTATCATCATGTATTATTAAGTATTTTTCCATAAGTGATGAGAAAATTATTTATGATTTTCTTTTTGTTCAGCAAAATAGCAAAAGAATTTCAGTAACATTGCTTTCTCTTTTTGGTAGCCAGATGAAAGTAGAGAATGTTTATCTAAGACTAAGCAGTAAGTCACGGGTGACTTAAACCTTATTCTCCTTAATTTGTAATCTTTTGGTAATATAAAGCAAATATTTACTATTCTAGCTTTCTTTAATTTGAGGGGAATTATCCTTTTTAGTTCCATAGTTTATCTTAAATCATGAGGAATCTGCAAGCCTTCTTTATCCTTTTTTTATTTCTTCCCAAGGAAGTTTCTTCACTTACTCTTGATGTTTTTATAGAAATTCCTGTTACCCACGTATATAAATAAAAATATGCAGTTGAGAAAAATCTTAGTCATTAAGAGCATTTTGAAAATTACCAGATTAGTTATTTTAAGAGTTCCATAGATTTGTGATTTTTAAAAATAATTTCCCAAGCTGGGCGTGGTGGCGCACGCCTGTAATCCCAGCACTTGGGAGGCTGAGGCAGGAGGATTACGAGTTCAAAGCCAGCCTCAGCAATGGCGAGGCACTTAGCAACTCAGTGAGACCCTGTCTCTAATAAAATACAAAAAAGGGCTGGGGATGTGGCCCAGTGGTCAAGTGCCCCTGAGTTCAATCCCTGGTAAAAAAAAAAAAAAAAAAAAAAAAAATTCCCTTTTGAGTAAATAATTAACCGGGAAATAACTAGCATGCCGATTACATCTAAAATATAGTGCAGAAATGTGTCTTAAAATGTGTATAAGTTCCTTTCACTGCATGCTATAGTGTTTTTGAGTAAATACACAATTAGAAAATAATTTTGAAATGATTTAGAAAAGGATTTTATGTGTTGTTTATTGGTATCATATGTATTTGTCATTTGGTTCAAAGACTTGTTTCATACTTACATAAAATAGATGGCATGGTATGGGAGAAGAAACATAAAATGTAGGTTTCTGCATAAATACCAAAGGAAGAAATTCAGTGTATTTTTTCTTTAAAAAACATAAAAACTCCTAAACTCAGGGAAGCTGAAAATACTTTTTGCATTTATACAGCAATTCATACCTATTAGTTGCAGGTCAAAAACAAAACAAATTCATTATACAGTAAAAAATAGCTATGAAAAAGACTTCCTACCAAATTCTTTAGTTCATCAAAATCTACTTTAGTTTTTATTATTCTTTAAAAAAATATAATTAGGCAGTTCCAAGAAAAGCTTCAGAACATCTGTAATTACAGCTGCACATTTAGTCAAAATAGGGGTTTTAGAAGGTTCTTTACCTCTCTTTCGCATCTCTTTCCCTCACCCCAAATAACCCAAATTTAGTTGTAAAAGTTTTGGTAAGTTCAGGATTCCTGAAACTGGGTGCCATATGTGTAACTGCATGCAGATGTGAGATTACATGTGACTTTTTATTTAAGTTCCCAGAAACTTTTAGTTCACCTACTGCTCTATGCATACTTAAATATTTTTGTCAGCTTGTGTCTGCATTGGATTTTATAGATATACATGTATTCCACATAGTTCAGTGAGCTATCCTTTTTTTTTTTTTTTTTTTTTTAAATCAAGACCCAGGCATTTTCTAAAACTAATTTAGGGTGTAATAGTTTTTAATCTGAATTCGAACTAATCGTTGACATTATTTCAGGTTGGAAATATCTGTGAAAGCATATATCTATGGTTTTGAAAATATTTCTTCAAAGTGTACTTTGATAGAATTGCCTTTAGTCTCATTTTAACACAAATTTGGCCTCTTTTAATTTTTTTGGAACAAATACATTATAATACCTTAAAACTAAATACATATTTGTGGTAGCCCTCCTCTCCTCCTTTATAGCTTTATGATCTAGGAAATGGATGAAATTCTTTAAAAAAAAAAAATTTTTTTTCTTAGTTGTCAATGGACCTTTATTTTATTTATTTATATGTGGAGCTGAGAATTGAACTCAGTGCCTCACACATGCAGGTCAAAAACAAAACTCTACCAGTGAGCCACAACCCCAGCCCAGAAATGGATGGAATTGTAAGGTCTGAGGTTTGTTTTCCAGTTCATCAGTCAGGAACTGAATGTAAGGATTATGGGAGGACTGTGGCTAAAAGCAAGGTTTGGTGCCAAAATTCCCTTCCCAATAATTACCATCTCTTTTGCAGGTGCTTGTTATAATGAATATTGCTCATGGGATTATAACAGAATAACTTGAATTCTAACCAGAGTATTATAGTGTTATATATGCAGAGTCTGGTTCAAAATTATAGTGAATACCTATTCTAAACCCTTGTGAAGACAACTTTTTATGAGGTCCCAGACTTGATTACTTTCATAATGAGGAAGCTTTATATTATGTGATGCAAGCCACTTTCTTATGGGCTCTGGTTTTGGAATTTTTTTTTCCAGCTCCAAATGACCTCCTTCTTAATTTATTGTTATGTATTCTTTATTATTATTATTATTATTATTATTATTTTGGATATGCTACAGACTAGCATGGTAAGGAACCTGTTGATGGGACAGCTAGGAAGAGAAAGAAAATGATAGATAGGTTCAGGAAGCACGACAAAAAGGGAAATGATGGTAACAATAATGGCAGTCCTGGGTAATGGTCTAAATGCTTTTCTTATGTTATTTCACAACTTATGTAATTGTTATTTTAATGTTAAATGTTAGCCAAATGAAAATGTTAATTTAATATTTAATGATAATAGTACTTGGCCTTTGTACAGACAAGGAAACTGTGCTATAATAATGTATACAGTAGGAGGCAGGGTTAATGCTTGGCTTTTTGATTCTATGACCAGACCCTTAATATTACCACATATTGCCTCTTTGTAATAACCTGAAGGCCCCTTTTGGAAAAATTCATTACCTCCCTTTCTCTAACTGTGATAGTATTTAGAGACAAAAAGATTAAAATTTTTTAAAAAAATATTTATTTATTTGCTTTAATTGTACACAGTGCATTTATTTTTACGTGGTGCTGAGGATCAAACCCGGGCCACACACGTGCTAGGTGAGTGCCCTACTGTTGAGCCACATCCCAGCCCGAAGATTAAAATTTTGAAGCAAGTAACTTGGGTGAGATTTGCAGGTGGGTAGGAGGTGAAATATTAAGGTTGGATGAAGATACCAGAAAGGAAGGAACCTAGAAACAGATAAGTAAATTTAATCTTTGCATGTCAGGGGGAAAGGGAATTGTGATTTGTCTGTAATGATGACTTAAGATTTTAATGATGCTATATAAACATGAAAGCTTGATAGGGGAATAGTAAAAGTTTATGATCATTAGTTGATAGATTTGATCATCAGCACTGTTGAATAGAAATATAGTGTGAAACACATATAGTTTTAAACTTTCTGATAGCCATATTTAAAAAGTAAAAAGAAATTCATTTTAATTATTTAAGCTAGCATAAAGTATTATTTAAACAACTGATCAATACAAAAATATCATTAAGATAGTTTACCTTGTTTTATTCATACTAAGTCTTTGAAATCCATGTGGGTTTTATATTTATAGCATGCCTCAATTCAGAGTAGCCATATTTTATATGCTTAATGGCCACATTTGGCTACTGACTTTCTTTCTGGAGAATGTGTTTACATATCATTAGAATATAAAAGCTTGAAGTTCTTATGTTCATAAGAAATTTCTGAATAAATTCCAAGAAGATGGCTTATTCTTCCTGTCTGTATTGCAGACAGAGTAGAAGGGTACCTGGGGCTGAAAGGTATCTTTATCCAGGTATGTCTAGAGAATATGCTTAGGAGAGGAACATACTTTATATATTTATATTTAGTTAGAAGGAAGGGTGAAAAAAGATTTACTAAATATTAGGCTTCCTGCTCTTAGGGAACATTCAGTGGGAACAAGAGGTTAAGGGAATAATTCTATAAAACGGGCCCACCGTTTATGCTTTCTCTTTTAAAAAGCAATTTGCCTGCAGCACTGCCTGGCTTGAGTTGACAGGATATGTTACATCCTTCAGCAGACAAGCATTATCTGCAAGAGAAATGCAGACCCGAAATGCTGATAAAAAGAACATGCAACACAGGTTTTCCTAAAAGTTGGGGAGCTTTTGTGATCCTTATACAGACCAGATCCCAGAACTCAGGGAGTTGCGGATAATTCCCCCAACCATAAAATCTTTAAGAACAGGTTCCAATTAGAATTGATGAGCATGGGCCAAAGTGACCTAGAGTTGTCTTACTCAGTGGGGACTTGGAAGTCTGATGTCATCTTGCTGTCATTCAAAAGTCAAGAGGTGGATCTGGGTGAGATTCTCCGGAGAGTTCCCTGAGACTGAATAAAACTAGGTAGGAGGGGCACACCATCTCTCTCCTCTCTGAGAGGACCCACTCTCTTATTTGAAAATTTCCTCTTTTCCCCCTTTCCTATTTCTTCTAATAAACTTATGCCCGTTATTCTGAATGACATGTTTGAAATCTTTCTGACATGACTGCAAGAATCAGGGTTAGAAGAGGGGTCTCTCTAATTACCTTAGCTTCACAGAAGGCCCCAGATCTGTAACATTTTATTTGGGGTTCTAAGGGTGTTTGAATTTTATATTATGAGTTTCTTTCGGTGATGGGGTTTGAACTCAGGAACTTGTGCACGCTAGTCAAGTATTCTGCCACTGTGCTATATCTGCAGCCCATGGATGTTTGTTATTTAGTTTAGAAGAACTTCCAAGGGACTCCAGAAAATTTTTGTTGTGTTAGAGTTTTCAGGCTGTGGTTTTATATAAGGAGCCAAGTGCTTTTCCCCGCTGGTACTAGGGATTGAACCCAGAGCCTTGCACATGCAAGGCAGTTATCTACCATTGAGCTATATGCCCCCCCCCCTTTTAAAAATTAAATAGATAGCCCTGAATGAAAAGTTCACGGTTATTAACTTTTGAAACATGGTGCTTGTTGGTTCAGGGACTCTGTGCTTCTGTGGAACTTTTGACAATCTTATTTTGTGTGTGTGTGTGTTGGTGGTTGGGAGAGAGGCATGTTTACAGCTATGTTCCTCTGGCAGATATTTCTAAATTTGACTTTTTCCTTAAAAAGAAAAAAAAGAAGAAAAAAAAAAGAAACCTAAGTAAATTCATCACATTAAAAAAAATTACAAATCTTTTCTAACTATAAAACTTTAATATGTATTTTTTTTTGTAAAAGTTTAAGTGATGGAGATACTTCTATATAGGTAACAAACAGAGGGTGCCTAGGCCATGAGTGACAGAGGGAAGTCATCTCACTTCAGTTCCTCTTGTTGTACTGTGGTTTCTTGGGCCTTAACACTCCAGGGAATCATCATCTCTTCATTTTGGATGGGATAGTAGTAAAATATTTTATTTCTTTTAAGGGGTGGGTAAACAAATGGGAGGTATGTGTTTTTTTGACTGAGGCATGTTTGTATATTGCCCTGTATCTGTGTCATAGATATTTGGCTAAGAGGCTAATTTAAAGCATTTAATTTTTAAAAATCTCCTTAGACAATGATATGGGCCAAATTATAGTGTTACATTGTGTGGAAATACCAATATGAAACAACAAATCCCACCGTAATGCACCAATAAAAAATGTGGAAAAAAATAATAAAAATAAGTAAGTAAAATTTCCTTAGAGGGTTATATGTAAATGTACAGGATTTGTAAAACCAAGTAATAGCAATATAATTTATATTACTTACTGAAAGAAAGCAGGCTAACATACAATTAAGCAGAATAAAGTATACTTTTATTATGGTTAATTTCCATTTTCTGAATTTGTAGTGGTATGTTGAGGTTATCAGTACATAAATAGAATCTTTTTGCTCTGACTAATTGTGTTTTATTTGTTGTGAATACAGTCTTGGCTTAAGTAGGGTAAGAGTTTTGAGGAAACCAATGATTACCATTTGGGGGATAGGTGGTAGGGACAGGCAATCTAAAATATAGTTTGAATAAAGAAAATAACCACTTAGGAGGAATTTGAGATGAGGGGAAACACAGATGTTTTGAAAAAAATTATATAGTATTTTAAAAATTAAAGGATTCATACACAAAACTAGTCATCAGAAACATGTTTGGAAATGGAGCTCTTTAAATTTTATATTTATTATGTTTATATTTTTGTGTGGATGACACGTGTCTTCTTAGATATGGAGAACCAAGAGACTGAGTTTGTAATTTTTTGAGTTAAACAACTTACCCTGAGTACTTTTAATTAAATTCTTTTAACTTTTCATTTTTTCTTTCATATTCCTTATGGAGTTATTATTACATGAATTATCTAATTCGTGATTTTAAAGTACTCTGAAAGTACTTTACAGTACTTTAAGCACTCTTAACAATCAATCAGAGTCTTATCTATGTCTTTCTTTAACTCCTAGTCATAAAGGAATATTTGTGAGAGGATGCCTCTGCGATGAGTGACATGGAGATGATCCAGGAAAATTCTTATGAAGGACAGCTATGACTGTTGAATGGTTTTGTACCTGCTGTTTTTGCCCTCCTTCTTTATACCCTAGTTTATAATAGGTTATAATAGAGTTTAGGCTCTGCTGTCCATGAATTGTCTTGAATTCTGTCTCTACCCCATGACTATCCCTGTGACTTTGGGCAAGTTATTCTACCTGTTTCCTCAACTACAAATTGGAAATAATAGCATCTACCTCCTAGTGTTGTTATAAAGGTTAGATATAATTGGAGCTACTCTTTTTTTTTTTAATATTTATTTATTTGCTTTTAGTTGTACACAATGCGTTTATTTGTACGTGGTGCTGAGGATCGAACCCGGGCCGCGCTTGTTCTAGGCAAGCGCTCTACCGCTGAGCCACAACCCCAGCCCTGGAGCTACTCTTACTGAGCATTTTTTTTTCTCTACAGGCAGATACTGTTACACACTTTACATGCTGTATATTATTTAATTCTTATGTATAGAATAGAGTATGCACAGGTTCATGACCATTTGTAATGTATGTCCAGTAACTAGTTGTTGTTACTTTTTTTATGTTAGTTCTGTACATACACCTTTATGAGAAGTTAAGGCTAACCCAAGAGATGGGAGTGGGCATTCTGCTCAGATTGAGAACATGCTATTTGTAAAGCTAAGTAGAAAAAAAAATAACTACAGATAATTTACATAACTAGTATGAATAATTAAAAGATGATGGAAATTTTCAAGGAGTGTTGACTTGAGTCATTTTATTAGTCATTAGTTAATGAAAGAGTCATATCAGTAATGCTCCATCTCTGTGTTTTTTGACTGTTGCCTTGCCCACTAAGAACACTCTTTTTTGGGTTTTACCTATGGTGACTTCCTGGGAAGTCTGATTCTGCTTTCAGGAAGTGAAGCTGTGTTCTTATTGTGTTTCACCTGGACCTTACCTTTTTCCTCAAAATTGCTTTAGGTCATAATTTTAAACTTATGTGTTTAGAAGACTACATTTCAATGAGTCCTTTTGTTTGTATCTTTAGTCCCCAAATCTCTTTGCCTCTAGCATCTACTTTAGAAATTCTTAAGGGTTAGTAACTCTATTTTTGTTATCTTTTGTTCTCTTCATTTTAAAAAAATAGGTCACCAAGGCTTTGTTATTGTTAATGAAGAAAAGTATTGAACACTTTTTTAAAAAAGGAGCTGATTGGGCTGAATGAAGCTAAAATATCTTAATCGTACTTTGGTTTAAATATAAGATACGGGTCGGGCGCTGTGGTACATGCCTATAATCCCAGCACTTGGGAGGCTGAGGCAGGAGGATCACGAGTTCAAAGCCAGCCTCAGCAATGGTGAGGCACTTAGCAACTCAGTGAGACCCTGTCTCTAATAAAATACAAAAGCAGGCTGTGGATGTGGCCCAGTGGTTTAGTGCCCCTGAGTTCAATCCTTGGTACCAAAAAATGAAATAAAATAAAATAAAATAAAATAAATATAAGATATAGTTTTCCATATTTTAAATTCAATCTTTTTGTCAGTACAATGATGTTATTATATATATCTGGAGCTTTAACTCTTCTATCATGCTATTTAGAATTCACATCAATTTTTAAAACTTTTAGTAGGCTTCTGCTATAGCCTCTGTCTGACCTCTTCTTTAAAAGTCTTCCTCAACATTTATGGAAGTAACTTTTGGAGCTTATTGGAACTGGAGTTCTTGCCATCTACAATGACAAATGGAAAGAAAGTGGACATTTTTTAGAGGTTGGGAGCAGTGGGATACAGAAGAAGAAAAAAATCAGACTAAATTTATGTTATGCCTCTTTCATTGTGAAAAATAATCATAGCCTTATGTACTTTACTTTTCTAAGTGTGGCAGTGATGGTGATAATGGTATGGTAGGAGAAGTAGTTGTAGAGGTAGATTTAGGAGGCACCAGGGAGATTGTTTCTCCTAATATGGAATTTCAGTTACTCTCCAAATATAGTTAACAAAGTGGTTATTAGACAACTTTTTGTCTTTTAAGATAGTCTCCTGTGTAGTATTGTTTTCTTTCTTACTCACTTCAAAATACTGGTAATGTTGGAGTTTGAAGTTACCTCCTGGATTGCTGTCTTCTCTTTCATGTGCCTGTTTTACTTATGGGCTACAGACCCAAAATAGTGTTGATGTAATTATATCACTATTTTAACTTTCTTGGTTTCTTCAAACCCAAAGCCTTTGCCTTGTTCATGCGAGGCAAATGCTCTACCATTGAACTACATCTCCAGCCCTTGAACTTGTTTTTTAATGGAGAAAAGCACACTATTTTTTCTTTTATTCTTACAGAATTTTGTTACCAATAATTATACTTTTCTCTTAAATGATTTCAGGATGTTTTGGAGTGGTATTGGAAAATGGTATTAGTTTGTATCTGGAACTTTAATAGACTACCTGGATTTAAAACTCAGATTTGTTACTTATTAGCTGTGTGATCTGGAGCAGGTTCTTTATTAAATACCTTATATTGCCTTATTGATGAAACAGGAATTATAAAATATCTGCTTTATAGACTTGTGTTGAGGATTAAATCAATTTGTAAAGAAAGAACAATGCTGATATATAGTATGTGCTGAGTAATCATTACTACTCGTTCTCTGTTCTTAGTAAACAATTTTAAAGTAAAAATCTTTTGTATCTAAAACTAGAAAAATTCAGTTAAAAAAGTTACTTTTAAGCTGGAGTTTGACTTCCGTTTTCCTATGTAGCCCCCCAGCCCCCCCCCCCCCCGCGCCCCAGTTCCTTTCAAATTGAGCAATATTATTTGAACTTGAATGTGCATAAGGATTACTTAGGGGACTTAGGGGTTTGGTTAATATATGTAGATTCTTATTCAGTAGTTTTGCAGTAGTCCTTAGATGTTGCTTTTCTAACAAGTTTCCTAGTAAACTGGATGTTGCTAGTCTTCAGACCATACCTTGAGTGGCAAAGTTATTGATGTTCCATTAAGTGATTTTTCATTTCCTTTGTCAGTATGTAATACACTTGAGTATTTTTTAATTTTTATAAATATGATGGGCTGTGCCTCAGACCAGATAAATCAGATCTCTGGCATTGAGATTCTGTGCTGCAGCATCATCATTATCATCATCAACAACGTTTTTTCTTTTTTGCAAAAATTTCCTAAGTCATTTTCAGGTGCAGTTAGTAATAAGAGCCACCATTTTAGTCATTTCAAGGAGAGCCAGTAAGCTAAGAAGCTCCATTAAAATGGAGACATAATTTGTCATCTCCTATGTTAAATTCATTTCCTTTATAGAGATGAAATATAATTGGTCAGAACTCTTAAACTGGAAGGCGGCTAACGTGTTGGCCAGAAGTTTTCTTTTCACTAAACTAGACTAAAAAGTCTAATATTTTGACTCTTCAGGGCTCTCATGTTTTCTGTTTCCTTTTATCATTTGTGTAATCTTCTTTGGACTCTGCCTGATTTCTTGACAGCTTGAAGTGTGGTAACCCAAACTAGATACAAAACTGCTTTAACAAAACTGAATAATGTTGGGAGGCTGAGGCAGGAGGATCGCGAGTTCAAAGCCAGCCTCAGCAATGGTGAGGCACTTAGCAACTCAGTGAGACCCTGTCTCTAATAAAAACACTAAAAATAAGGGCTGGGGATGTGGCCCAGTGGTCAAGTGCCCCTGAGTTCAATCCCCGGTACCAAAAAAAAAAAAAAAAAAAAAAAAAAACTGAATAATGTCAGAGACAGAATAATAAAGTTCCTTCCATGTTTGCACTTATGTGATTTTTATTATTTAAAGTGAAAAGTTTTTTATCAGAATTTTTATTGGCTCTTTGTTTTTGAGAGTTACCATGTATTTTCTATTATGATACTAGTTTTTGTATATTGCTTTCTTAGATTGTGTTTCCTCTTTTTTATCAATTGTATTTCTTACACCCATTTCCCATCTTGCATCTATTTTGGGGAAGAGGCCGTAAATATTTTCTTGTGGACTATCATGTGTTGGGTAAACAGTTTTCCAAAGTGATCAAGATCATTTTGAATTTTATTCCATCTATACATGATGGATCAGTTAAGATCAGTTCAGGAAAAAAATCCATATTAGATACTGCGTCCAAGAAAATTTAGTATAGGGAATGGGTTATATGGGTCTTAATAGGACTGACAAAAGCAAAAGGGGAACACTGGGGTTACACAGAAACAATAATTGCAGAAAGCAGCTACCATTCATAGGTGTCAGGAAATGAAGAGTAGGGGCATATAGAGTTGGGATTCAAAACATCTAGAGTGGTACTGCCTTGGCTGCTGCTACTATTTTTGAGGGATACTTCTGGGAATGCCAATAAAAGATGGTGTCTTCAAGTAACTGCTACTGCTGGGATAGAGGGCCTCACTTAGCTGGGACAATGCTGATTGGAAAAAAAGCTTGTATTCTTTCTCTAGTGCCCTTAATATGAGGAAGATACCTGGCAAAAGAGAAAACTAGCTTCAGAGTTCTATTTTCAGTAGAGATAAATATTAGTTAAAGGGTAGATTTGGAGCTGAGAAACAGTAGCTGAATAACCAGCACATATAGCCTCCTTTTCTAGTTGGCATATCCTAGTTACTAGGACCCCAAATGTTCATAGTGCTAAGGATTTTGAAGGAATGGGGGTGTTATTATTTTAACCATAGCCATACATTGCTTAAGAATGGACATAGTTCTGAGAAATGCATTGTTAGGTGATTTCATCATTCTGTGAACATCATAGAGTATGCTTACACAAACTAAGATGACTGTGACTTCATTAGGCAGTATAATTTCATGGGACCGTCATTGTATTGTGGTCCATCATTGACCAAAATGTCATTATGTAATACATAACTATAATTTATCTAGTTAATGTAATTTGGGAACATGAGCTAAGACCACTTAAGTACTGTGTCAGACTTTCTTAGGATTTGATATTTAATCATTAGATACTCATTTTTTGGTACTTGAGGTGTTCCTATTTCTCAAGAGCCCTTACTTAGAGTATAAACAATTGTGATAGGAGTAATGATGCTATAAACTAGAGGTTACAAATTGGCTGCATATTGGCTGAACAGTGGCCTGCTTTGAACAGAAGATTATAACTTTTCTCTCATTCTGCTATTCCCTTCCCTTTGGGAGCTTTTCAAATTTTAATGAGTATATAAATCACTGGGGGATCTGTTTAAATTATTAATTCTGATTCAGTATGTCCTCAGTAGGACCTGAGATTCTACATTTCTAACACCTCCCAGAGAAGGCTGAAGTTACTGGTTCCTAAACCAGACTTTTCTCCTTCATTTCCTGGTTTGAGAACCACGGGATTTGGTTTGGATCCACTGTTGGACCTCTGTTTGGATGGTGGCTTAATATTAAAATAGCTTTGTTAATAAGTTAATTTTTTCTCCTTTTATAAGTAGTGAATAATCATTAAAGTAAAAGCGTTTCTTCCAAGCCTACCTATCTAGAAATATTCTGAGCCATCACCAAAGAGGCAGATTCCTCTGGATAGGTTGAGTTTTCTTTCACAATTTAATGCTGCACTGTATGTAGAGGCATGCCTATCACTTGTCGTTTTCCTGAAATGTCTGAGGTATTTTAGTGATCTTATACACGTTTAAGGGAAACTGACTAGTGGGGGATAGGATGAAACAATTAGCAAATTAGTGCCTCAGATAATTTGTCTTCATTAAAGCCATTATTGCTGATAATTATTAATTTCTTTTAATGATAGTGTCATTTATTTCAAAAAGTGTGTTTGGTTTTAATCTCACACTGATTGCATTTTCCCACTTTTTGCAGTTTCATGTACTCAAACTTGTCATAAAAATATGGATGTTGCCTTGAGCCAAATAAATGGTAGTCTTTCTAAATGAAACTTTGAATACAACTCAAATTTATAAAGTGTGCTAATTGTTCTTTACACCTGGGGTTTCACATTACCAAGGCATAACTGATCATATGAGTAAAAAGTTAATCTTTTATTCAGCTGCCATCCTTCTAGATCCTCAATACCCTCTCCTGCTCCTGGATCTTTCCTTTTGTCTTTACAGACCTAAATTTTCAAAGGCATAGATACTTTGCTTTTGGCTGTTGATGCTCATGTGAATGTTACCCTTTAATTTTTAATTCAGGCTATCCATAGAGATTATCTTTTAATCAGATGGGGTGAGAGTTAAAATGAAAGTTAGGGATTCAGGGGAATTCCTACAAAAGGGTGAAAAATGTGCTCAAGTTTAGAATTCCAAACAAAGCATTTTGATTGGCACATGGAGACCCTTGCATGTACACAAATGTCCATATTTGAATATTTATAGAAGCTAATCGGTCAGATTACAAAATATTTCAATTTGTCAAGCTTGGCTGATTGCCTCA
Source organism: Tamias sibiricus (assembly GCA_025594165.1). Lineage (NCBI taxonomy): Eukaryota > Metazoa > Chordata > Mammalia > Rodentia > Sciuridae > Tamias > Tamias sibiricus. The sequence continues at coordinate 43,558,104 of CM046659.1, read as the reverse complement.
GTTGGATGTTAGTTGAATTTTAGATGAGGGACTATAAATATGTTCTGGAGGGGAACATGCTTTTTTTGTTCTTGAAATTATTTGAATTTTCTTGACCCTCCCTCCCCCTTGCCTCCTTTTTTAAAGCTGTGGGTCCTTTCTGTCTTAGGCAAAATCCATGTTCTTTCTGAGGGAAAAATATTAATGTAGGATGATAACTATAAAGGTTTAATTTTTTAAAACTAAATCTCTTCACATTTAGCTATCAGGAATTTTAAAAATAATTTAAACTATTTCTTTAGTCTTTGCTTTCAAAGGAGCTGTCCCTGGAGAGTCAAATTTTGGGATATGTGTTTTGTTTGAATAGTTTCATGTGAGATATGTTTCATGTTAAAAACAAAGTAAATGTATATTTTTTAAAATAATTGACATTTTTCTTTTGTTTTGTACAGCTAATAATTTTTGTGACCCAGATTCAAGCAATAATGCCTTCTTCTAGATTTCCATGGTTTCATTAATGTCTTCTGTTCTTGGGAAAGGAAGGTAAGCCTTTTTTCACAGTTAATATAAAATAGCTGTGTTAAATTTTGCTCCTTTTATAAGTCAGGAACCGTTTTCTCTTTAGATAATTTCTCCTCACCCAGAAAATACCATATTATTGTATTTTTTATTGATGGAATATTGCTATTCTTCGACAGAGTCTACTGGGACTACTATATTATTTTAGCCCTTTTAGCTCTAGAGATGATATAATGACTTTCCCAAAGTCATATAACAGTTTCTGGAGCAGGTATACATTCTATGGTCCATCTGTTAGACCACCTTGTCTCTTCCATAGCCACTAGATAGTTTTACATATAGCCACTAGATAGTTTATTTTTTTTTTTTTTTGCTTTTGATGTTTTTAATTCTTATCTCTTGTGAACTGACATAATTGAATCTGTTTTGTCAGTTATTACCGTAGTTAGAAACTATATCAAATACTAAGTCTCAGTTTCACTTATATATTGACTTTATTTTGCAGTTTCAGGAGTGTGGGGTCTCATGTGTTTTATATTTTGTAAATTTAGGGTGGAACTTTTATAATATTCTTTTCATCTTACTTAAGCATCATCTTTATTCCATTTGACTACCTTCTTTTGTTAAAATTTTTTCTAGGTGTTTATAAAATCTTTTCACTTGTTACTACTTTTTCCTATCCTTTTTCAGATCATCTCCAAAGCACTTCCCATCTAACTCACCCTAATTCTTCATTATCTTTCTAGGAAATTATATTTGTCCAACTCTGTAGCTATCCTCTGGCTAAAAAGCAAAAGTATTAATAATTTCATAAAATGTTGCCCAAGTTTCTGATTTTTGTAGTGGTTCATTACCTGTTTACTGTTTAAAGGCTTTAGAGATGTCTGTTGTTCATAATGCATCCCAGATATAGAAATAATAATAAAGTCAAATTTATATATATATAAAGTGAAGATTTTGCTAATATGTTCCCCTAGGTCTGGCCATTCTGATAGTCTTGCTAAGTTTGGAGGATTATTTTACAACAGTGCTTTCAGATTTCTTAAGGTGAATTATGTAGTACATTTATTTACTTTAGCTTACTAAACCAGCATGCTTTTAGTTAAGTAGTTTAAAACTCAGTTAAACAAAGTTTAAACCAGAATATAAAATGTAAGAAGCTGTTTTTGAATTTGATTTTGGGTAAAAAGTTGACTGTATTTCTTGCTATAAGAGCCAACAAACAACACTATACAGTGGATGAAGATTTTCCAAGTAAATTATTTTCAATAAAGGTTAATTTCATAGTGACAACAAACATTGGGGGCTGGCATCCAAATGCCACATTCTGCATAAAAATTTAACTTTCTCTCTCTTTATTCTTTTTTCTTCTAGATGAAATCTCTAAAACTTAAATTTGTGTAGAAGGTATGATAATGCTATTTCAGGAATAAAATAACAGGCTTTATATTATTCTGAAAATTGAGCAGTAAGGATGACCAGTGAATTGTAGCACTTAATGATAGCTTTTTTCTTTTTTTAGTGATAATTTTTTTCTATATTCCCTATGGAATTTAATATTGGGTGTTCATTCAGGAAACATTTTTAATTTATAAAAATGACATGGGATGTAAATGATCCCCACAATACTTGATTATCCACGTTTTCATTGATTCAGAAAGAAAGGAAGTATGTTGTTTAATAATTTACACCATTGTTATTTATAAACACTAATTAATCATATTTTAGGTAATATATGTGCCACTGAGATAAATTCAGCTTTCCAATTTTTTTCCTTCTCTCTCATAAGTTTATATATTACTTAATCAATTAGTAAAATGTGAAGGTAAGAAATGAAAATATGGTTTCTGGTTCAGCCTGGAATAAGCTTAGGAGTCCATCACTTTGTCCTAACACATAAAAGGTTGAATAAACCGAAAAGTTAGTAGTTCTTCTTAAGAGAATGAAGTCACAGAGCATACTGATGCCCCCAAATTGGACAAAGACAAATACAGAGAATAACAACTTACTTAAATAGAAATCCAGGAGCAGAAACCACCATAGGAAGTGACAGGGTTCTTGCCAGGGTAGACAAATCTGAAATTATAAGAATTATTGATGCCCGGTGTGAATAAATTTGAGTATTAAAAATGCCAAGAGAGCCGGGCGCGGTGGCGCACGCCTGTAATCCCAGCACTTTGGGAGGCTGAGGCAGGAGGATCGCGAGTTCAAAGCCAGCCTCAGCAATGGTGAGGCACTTAGCAACTCAGTGAGACCCTGTCTCTAAATAAAATACAAAAAAGGGCTGGGGATGTGACCCAGTGGTCGAGTGCCCCTGAGTTCAATCCCTGGTAACCACAAAAAAAAAAAAAAAAAAAAAAAAAAGCGAAGAGAACAAAGTCATAGGAGACTACCTCTTTTGTCACTTTCCCTTCAGGAGTTTGACCAGTTCCTCACAGTGAATATTAAAGAGGGGGAAAAAAAATCCCCTGATGCTTCGAACAGTGACAGAGGAAAAGTAATCATTTTGAAATATACCAGAGCATTCTGTTCTTAACAAGGTTTGCTCTCAAGTACTACAAGTAGTTTACTAGAGCCTCTTAGGATTTTGTCAGAACCTAACAAACCTGGGGAAGGGTGAGGAAGGGAAGTATTCAACTCCTGTTGGCTCTAACCATCCTGCTCTACCTAAGGAGGAGGGAGCTGGAGTGAACTGAGAAGCACTTGCTGTCAAGGGCACAGGTTCACTAAAAGACTGAGACTTAATCATAGGACTTATAATTTGAAATTTCCTCTGCAACCTCCCTACCACTACTGTTTCACTGCTTCTACTACAAGTAGTTTACAAACTGCATGTATATGGCAAAAATGAGCATTGGCCCATAAAACTGGGCCAAAATGAAGAGTGTGACCCTGATACTACAACAAGGGACAAAAATAAGAATTAATTCTATGTCTCCCAGGAAATCAGGTAAACAAGAGAGTGAAGTGAAATATTTAAGTGTTGAAAGGAGGACAAAACCAAATGGAAAAAAAAAAAACACTAAATAAACAAACAAAAAAACCCCTATCAACCTTCCCCCCTTCCTCCACACACACATAATCACAAATTCTTTACTGAGAATTAAGTGCGATCCTGCATCTGGAACCTCACTGGTAGTACTGTTTTTCTCCTGGTCCTATAATCCATTTTCAAATGGCAAATATTTGTTCTTAGTGAACTCTGGCCCTAAAAGACGAATATCAAGAATGTGAACCTGGTACTGCAACAAAAAAGACAATTCCCTAAAGCCCTCATGGCTGTAGTTCCTTTTACCTAGTACATCATGTCTAACTTTCAACAAAAACTTACAAAATTAGGAGACATACTAAAAGGCAAAAGAGCAGTTTAAAAAGACAGAGCAAGCAATCAGAATCAGACTCAGTCATGTCAGGGATAGAGTCACCATAAAGAATTTCTCTGAGATTTAGGCTGTGTCAGAAGAAATTTCAAAAAACAAAGAAAGACTAGTAAGAAGGAGCAGAATATACAATAATAACAACAACTAAAGGTAGAACATACATGTATTGAGAATACCAGAAGGAAAAGTAAAAGAACAGAAGACATATTTGAAGCAATGATGACTGAGATTTTCCCTAAATTAATATCAGATACTAAATCACAGATCCAGAAAGTTCAGAGGAACACTAAGTAAAATAGTTGTATACAAAAAAAGATACCAGGGCAAGGGGGTACCTTATCTATGGAGAAGCAAAAATAAGAATGAATCATATATCTCTTAGGAAATCAGGTAAACAAGAGAGTGAAGTGCAGTATTTAAATGTTGATAGAAAAAACAAAAAACAAAAACAAAACCCAAACAAGCAAAAAACAACCAACCAACCAAACAAAAAAACCCCACCAGACTACCAACCTAGAATTCTGCTCAGTTAAAACCACAGGCTAGAAAGAGAGTAGAAAACAAATAACAGTGAACCAGGATAGTGCATATAAAACTTGAACAAATATGATAAGGTATTAATTCAGCTGTATTGATAATCATATCAGTGGTTTAAATACATCAACTAAAAGACATTATCAGAGTAGATTAAAAAACATCCAACTGGCCGGGCCTGGTGGCGCACGCCTGTAATCCCAGCACTTTGGGAGGCTGAGGCAGGAGGATCACGAGTTCAAAGCCAGCCTCAGCAATGGCGAGGCACTTAGCATGGCAGTCAGACCCTGTCTCTAATAAAATACAAAACAGGGCTGGGGATGTGGCCCAGTGGTCGAGTGCCCCTGAGTTCAATCCCTGGTACCAAACAACAACAACAACAACAACAACAACAAAAACAAAAATCCAACTGTATATTATCTTCAAAAACTCACTTTAAATACAAAGATATATTCATTTAAAAGTAAAGTGTTGGAGAAAGATAATGTTAAGACTAAGGAAGCAGAAGTAGCTATATTTATTTTAGACAGATTATTTTAGAGTGAGAAAAATTATAAGGGATAAAGAGAGGTATAACATTGTTATAAAGGGACCAGTTCTCCAAGAAAACATAGCAGTACTTGATGTATATATGTCAGACAACAGGGTGTAACAATACATTAGGCAAAAACTGATGGGGATTTAAGGAGAAATATATTAATCCATTATTATAGCTGGAGATCTCAACATTGCCCTATCCAAAATAGGTAAATCTAGCAGGCAGAAAATCATTAAAGGCATAGTTGAACTCAATAGTACCATCATTCCACTGGACATAATCGACATCCATAGACTACTTTTTTTTTTGGTGGGGGTTGGGGATTGAACATAGGGCTTCACACATACCAGGCAAGCACTCTACAACTGAGCCATACCCCTAATAGACTACATAATTTAACACAGCAAAATACTCATTCTTTTAAAAAATTAAAATGGAATTAAGAAACTTAAGGATACATTTTATGTTTTAATTTTTTATCTCTAGGACCTGCATCATATATAAGTGGTCAGAGAAAGGAAAGATGAGGAATTCATTTTAAGGGAGGCACATTCTCACTTGCCTCCCTTCTACCTATTAAATATTCCAGGGCAAGAGTTTTAAATTTTTGATTAAAAAAATGACACATTTCTTTTGTCTCAAGTTTGTTATACTGAATGAAAGAGGTGTGGAGTTATAGATCTTTACAACTGAATTCTATCTGGCACTCTTTCATTCCATTACTCCTTCCTTGAGCTGTTTCAAACAAATCTTGGTTTCAATAGAACAAAATTTGAAAACTCCTATTAATTAAGAATCCATTCTGGCCTAGCTAATGTTTGATAACTATTATATCTCTACCTTATTCTTTTGAGTGATGTTGAGGAAAACCAGAAGCAGATGAGAAAGGACAGGGGAGAATTTGTAAAAGAAGATGAAGTTTTAAAATGGATCTAGAAGACTAATATAAGATAAAAATGTTGTGTGAAAATTTCTGAACTTTCTAAAGGAGAGATAAAATAACTTAGGTTTGATTTTTTTTTTTTTTTTTTTTTGTTTGAAATTGTGCTGGTTTCTATCCAAGACCACCTTTATCCTGCTGTTCTTTCTTTTAGAGTTAGGTAGGTGGTGGGGAGCAGGACCATAAGCTTAAATTAGTGAAATGTAGGGACACGGGATAGGATGGAGAGAATTTCAGTTTCTTTCTCTACACTTCAGTTACTGATGTTTAAGTTATTTGCATCTGATTTAAGAAGGGGTCTGATTCTTTGCAAAGCAGCTATTCTGGTGATAAAATGCATTCAGTATTAATTCATTAATACTGGATTAATACTGGGTTGACATCCATTTGCATGCTAAATACTGCATCATTGTTATTGTTTGGCATTTATTAGCTAACCTCTATATTCTGCATTAATTGGCATTTATGAATGTCCTAGTCTTTGCTCTTGAGTGAACATCCTAAAAGGGAGTAATGGTGGGAAATAGCCTTTTCTCATATAGATGGCAGCTTGGAAGCCTTGGAGTAAAGATCTTTGTTTAAGCATTGCGAGGTTATTTATTGAGTATTTGAGATAGGAAGTGATAATCTTATAAAATATGGAGAATCTTAAAACACAGGCCAGTAAACATGATAGTGACCCTACTAGGAATCATTAACACAGATATGATTCTCTCAAGGAATTAGAAATCATCTTATTAAAATCATATCAGTGAAATTGTTTTCTTCTCTGTAGAATATAAAAAACAAAAAAAATAAAACAAATCAAACTAACCTCAGATCACAGCAGGTAGAGTTTGAGGACAAAAGTCTATCAGTGTGTAATCCTAGTCTGTCTTTTCTTGGCTGCTAACTAGGTGTATAAATCTTAGTCAACTTAAGTCACTTCTTATCTTAGTTTCCTTCCTTCAAAATGGAGATAATGCTTGCCTTACAAAGCAGTGATGAGAATTACATGAGGAAAGATGTGCAAAAGTGTGTCACATGTCTGACATATATTTGTCATGCAACAAGTATTACTTTTCTTTGTCTTTTCTTGTGGCATCATTAATGTCTGGTAGTTGTGGGCTCAAATTATTTTATCTTTCTCAACCTGATTTTCCTTTAACATAAGATCAGTGATGCCTGCTTCATAAAGTGGTAATTCAAGTTCAGTTCCTAGTAGAGTCTAGGACATTTTGTTTAATCTGAATTTGAATGTTAAATGGGCTAAAATCTTATATGAATATGTGAGTTTTGCTAGATAATTCTTTTGTACACACAAAAATCACAGTATCTGGTAGGAGGAATATGATAAGGGAAAATGGATCTCTAAGATATTTTTGTGGGAGACTACAATAGCTTATTGCATTTACACTTAATGTAATTCATTGTGATAATAGGAAATTATGGAGTTAAAGGACTTTTCACTTGGCGTAACCACATCTAGAAGGAATATGCATAGAGCACTAAGTTTAGAAGTCAGCCACTTGAACATATCTTTTTATTGCTTTTATTTATTTTTTTCTTAAGTGACGTCAGAGTTTATTGACATAATGGTTTTGTGGGTGGATCTTGAAATTAATCAGTACTGAAAATTTTTTGTTCGATAATTACGAGAGAAAGGACTAATTAAACCAGTATTAAGTTGAGGAATTCAGTACTCATAAATGAATCACATTAAATGAGTTTTTGATTAAATCAAATATTATTATTGAGTTTGTGTGTCAAATCAGTATAATTTCTTTGACATAGTCATAGGATAGAAATCAATGTATGGATGGTCTGTTGTATTAAAGAGTTGCATTGATGAACTAGAGAGTTTGTATTTTTAAGGATGTTGTATTTCCATGAATTTTAATTAGATTTACTTGAATATGAATCACTTTCATGACATTTTTCAGTCTTCTCCAAGCATCATATTCTTTTTTTATTAATTAATTTTATTTTATTCTTTTACACAAATGGAGTACAACTTTTCATTTCTCCGGTTGTATGTAATGTAGAGTCAAACCATTCGTGCAATCATACCCATACATGGGGTAATAATGTCCATCTCATTCCACCATCTTCCCTCCCCACCCGCTCCTATCTCCTCTTTCCCCTCTGCTCAATCCAAAGTTCCTCTATCACCCTTCCCCCATTATGGATCAGCATCCACTCATCAGAGAAAACATTTGGCCTCTGGGTTTTTTTGGGGATTGGCTTACTTTGGTTAGCACAATATTCTCCAACTATGTCCATTTACCCGTAAATGCCATGTTTTCATTCTTCTTTAAGGCTGAGTAATATTCCATTGTGTATATATACCGTTTTCTATATCAATTCATCTATTGAAGTTCATCTAGTCTGTTTTTATAGTTTAGCTATTGTGAATTGAGCTGCTACAAACATTGAGGTGACTGCATCATTGTAGCGCAGTTATCATATTCTTACATGGCTTATGTTCGTTCCCTCTGCAAACTTCCACCTTAACTCTGAACTCATCTCTTATCCCCACCCCTACCTTGAGCTGAATAATTATGTGGGTACATTTCTTATGTATGTAAACTGACTATAAGTGTAAATTAACTAAGAAGTGAAAGGATGAACTATGTATTTGTCTAAAGGTTCTACTTTAATCCTTATAGTACTTGGAATTTCCAAATGAAACAGAGTAAATACTTCTAGAGGTTTCTTAGCAGATCTGTTTCATAGTGATTTTAATGGCCAAAATTTTAATTGGAATGAAAATATTTTGGCATGTTTTGTTGTTCCAATGGTGCTTTTCCTCTCCCCTTTATTTTTCCTGGAAAAGCAAAATAAATATTTTATTAATTCAAGTGTAACTTTGCAGTTTAACTGGACATTTAGGGTTTTTCTGTGTGTGCCAGCCGGACCTTTTGCAGTTTAGCACTGGAATACTACTAGCATGAGAGTGCTCCTATTTTTCTTTCTTCAGTGAATGTTAGAGAGATCAAAGGAAAATACACAACCAGCTGTTAGATTCATATTTCCTTTGAATGATGGTTTGAAGCACAGAAGGAATTTCTTAAAACAAAGCTGCACAGAGTTTCTGAAGTAACACTGCAATGCTGTTTTTTACCCCCTATACATTTTATATCCTTGACTTCCCATGATCTGAACTGATGGTGAAGGCTATTTAATGTGAAGGGTGGCCTGGTCCTAAAATGAAAATTCATTCTTATGGCCACCTGAAAGGAGGGAGGGAGGGAAAGAAGGGAGAGAGAGAGGGAAGAGGAGGAGGAGAAAGAAGGAGGAATGGAAGAAGGTGTATGGAGGGGGAGGAACAAAGAGAGAGAAACCTTTACCCTCTGAATTCTGTGATTCTGTAAGCTTCTTGGTAACAGGGACTATAGTTTGACTTTTGTAGAGTTTGTGTCTTGTGTATAATATAATCTTTTGAGATTATAAATCTGTGAAAACCAATGAAAACAAAACTAATTTCAAAGTTGCAAAAGGAGGTAACTGCAGAAGTAAAGAAGCATGAAAGAACATTTTTGTCCATCCATTCATTCAATAGTTAACATGAAGGTCTACTATGTACTAGGTACTTCTCTAAGCAGTGGAAGTAAAGCAATGATTAAAATGGACTCAGTCCCTGTACTTTTGGAATATAGATTGTATAGAATAGTGAGTGGCAAATAATAGGCACTTAAAATATTTGAATACGTGAATAACTATTTTGTGAAAAATGATTGGGATATGAGGCTTTGTAGTGAGGAAGTGAAGTTTGTCATATTCATTTTATTAGAAGAATTTTGTTAAGGGAAAAAAAGTGTTAACCGAGGAAATAGTTAAATAATGGTAATCCATAGAATTTAGTACCGTAGCATCCTTAAAAATAATTTAATACACACACACACACACACACACACACACACACACACACATTGGCCGACACAGAGGTTCTTTACATAATGCCAAATTAAACGACAAAGGCAATAGCATAGGATGTATGAAATGATTTCTTTAAAATTATTTATATCTGGTAGAATGAGATGGATATCATTACCCTAAGTGCATGTATGAAGTCACGAATGGTGTGAATATACTTTGTATACAACCAGAGATATGTAAAAATGTGCTCTATAAGTATAATATGAAATATAAAAAAATTATTCATATCAAAATGTCTCTAGATATGGTAAAAAAAATTGACAACAGTGAATGAATGATTCTTTTAGCAGGGAAATTTGTTTGGGTGACATTTGGGTGATATTTATGCATTTTTATGATTGTTTTGATTTTGCTTTTTACCATGACCATGTGTTACTACTTAAAAATAATAAAGCTGCTCTAAAACATTTTGGATAAATCGATCTTTTAGCTTAATATTGGTATCACTAAGCATAATTACTTGTTGACGATCCATTGTCCTATAAGTATAAAATGTATCAACATTAAAGAATTCTGAGTTTTCTTTTTCTAAAACTAATCAGAGGAGAATACCTTTAACATTGAACATTTATCTGTAACATTCGGAGGGTAAGGTATTTTTAAAATGGTAGTAATTTTCACTTTGGGGTATTCCTACAAAATTAAATGAGAAGAACTGAATTTTTTTTTTTTTTTAGATTTTTTTAGTATTTAGAACCTTAGTTTGAATGTGTAGTTATTAATAGATACTAGCTTGTACTACATTTTTTTAATCTGAAGATTTGTTTTGATTCTGCTTATTATGACTAAACTGATTTTCTTAATGAAAAGAGAGAATGCATGCTTTGGGGAACCCTGGTTATATCTAATCAATAGTCGTAGTTTTTATAGTACAATAGGGCATACTAAATTATTATACATGTAGTACAAGAGGGCATACTAAATTATTACACATGACTTTTTTTCTTCAAATAATTTGCTGTTTTGATCAGGAGAAATTAATGGACTGATCAAAAACATTACATTGTTTACAAATGCTTATAACAAACTCATTTTATTAGAAATGTTCTAGCAACCTTATCATCATCATCTTCTTCATTATTATTGTTCCTCCAGAAGATCAAGTTGAGTTTAATTAGTGGATTTCAAAACATATATGATTCAACTTTAAAATGGTCTCTGGGTCTGTTGAAATTTTTAAATGATATTATTATTTACTATTATTATTTTTAATATATATTTTTTAGTTGTAGGTGGACACAATAACTTTATTTTTATGCTGAGGATCGAACCCAGTTCCTCACATGTGCTAGGTGAGTGCTCTACCACTGAGCCACAACCCCAGGCCCAAATGATATTATTTTAAAAAGAAAAAAGTATAAAAATAAGGAGCACAGGCAGGCCCAGGACAACCCCAACAATATCTGTGGAGCCCTGCACTGGATCTGGAGGCAGCCGACAGCCACAAAACTGTGTGCCACAGAGCTGCATCTCTGAGTACTACATCATCTAACACCGCTGCCTGCCCTCCACCTGACCTAACACTCCGTCACTGAAAGCAGCACCTCCATCTTGGGACACCTTCCTTGCCATCTTTAGTTGGGGCGACTCCCAGCTTGGAACACTGGCTGGGCAGGTACCAATAGCCCCAAACTCTCCCGGCTGCCGCTAACCTGCCACAGTGACTGCCCAATACAAAACAGCTTTCCAAGACAGGTGTGTAGCCCCCAGAGTGCAACCCACAAGATCTCCAGAGAAAGGTCCCCAGGTGGGAAGTAGAAAGGGAGAGAGTGAGATACTAGAGACTAAATTAGAGACCAGGAACTGTGAGGTCTACAGGTGATATAAGGAGATAAGATCAGGCACCCACATCACACAAGAGGGCCCTTAAGGAGATCCTTGGGGTGTAGTCTCCCATTAGGGACCTGCTGGTGCCATACCCCACTTCCAGGTGCCCTGCACTCAAGACCAACCCTTCCACCCTAGTAACCTTCACCATTCTGAGTGTGGAGATAGCAGCAAACAACAGGCAACCCCACATATTGGACGAGAAGGGAAGCAAGAAAGATACTGATTTCTAACCAAAACAATCCTTGTTTCTTCCTTCAAGACTTTTTTTCTCTTTTCTCCCTCTCTATTCTCCTGCCCTCTCATCCCCAACATTTGTGAAACCATACTTTGCATGAATTAGGATACTGAGGACTGGGATGTCTGAATAGTATATTACAGTTGTGTTGTATATTCTTTTTTTTAAAAAAATATTTATTTATTTTAGTTGTACACAATACCTTTTATTTTTACATGGTGCTGAGGATCAAACCTGGGCTGCACACGTACTAGGTGAGCACTCTACCGCTGAACCACAACCCCAGCCCATATTCTTTATTAAATTTTTAATATTTATTTATTTGTTTTAGTTGTACACAATGCCTTTATTTTTACATGGTGCTGAGGATTGAACCCGGGCCACGCATGTGCTAGGCGAGTGCTCTACTGCTGAGTCACAACCCCAGCCCCATGTTGTATATTCTTTTATCTACTATTTTTACATTTTTTATTTTTCTTAAAATTTATGTGTGTTTGTTTTATGTACTCTACTGTCTTTATACTTACTTGTCTCCTGAAAATCACCCCCTCGCTCTCTTCTGCTACTAACCATCTTCTTTAGATTCCTCTTTCACACTTCCTAAGATCTAATAACTTTATATCCTTATCTCCTACCCCTCAACATCTCATCCTACACCTTACCCCCTATTCTTTGTCCACCATCAGAAACTGTAAACCCTTTTGCAAACCTACTGTTTATATTGTAGATAATAATTGAATTTACCATTCCTGTATATTGTGACAAAACTATGAACATCTTAATAGCAACTATTTGGTTTAAGGTTGTATATATTGTTTGTATTGGGATTTGTTAACATTGTTCTTCCCCTCAAAGGAGAGGTATTAGAACCCTGTAGGGACACTATAAGCTTATAGGGTAAAAATGATAACCCCTGGGTCCCGCAGTGTTAGAAGGGAAGACACAGGAACAGCATGAAAAAACAAGGGAAGAAAGTGCCCCAAACAAATCAAGATACTACATTATTAGAATCCATGGCCAGCACAGCAGAAGAAATGACAGAGAAGGCGTTCAGGATATATATAATCAAAAAGTTCTGTGAGTTAAAGGATGATATAAGAGAACAAATACGGGCAGCAAACGATCATTTTGATAAAGAGCTACATAAACAAATACAGGAAGCAAGAGATTACTTCAATAAGGAGATAGAGGTCCTGAAAAAAATAACCAAACAGAAATCCTTGAAATGAAAGAAACAATAAGCCAAATTAAAAGCTCAATAGAAAGCATCACCAACAGATTAGACCAGTTGGAAGACAGGATCTCAAAGAAGACAAAATATATAATCTTGAAAAGGATGTTGACCACACAGTGAAGATGGTCAGAAACCATAAGCAAAACATTCAAGAGATACAGGATAACATAAAAAAGACCAAATTTAAGAGTTATTGGGATAGAGGAGGCATAGAGTTCCAATCCAAAGGAAGAATGAATTGGAAAACCAAATAGAAGAGGCTTGCAGGACCCCAAAATGTACAAAATCACAACAGATCCACCCCATAGCACATTATAATGAAAATAGCATACAGAATAAGGAGAGAATCTAAATAAGCCACAAGAGAAAGGAATCAGATTACATATAAGGGGAAAGGAATTAAGATCTCTGCAGATTTTTCAACTCAGACTATCCTGGAACAACATATACCAAGCTCTGAAAGAAAATGGATGTCAATTAAGAATTTTATATCCAGCAAAATTAACCTTTATATTTGATGATAAAATAAAAATCTTCCATGATAAATAAAAGTTAAAAAAATTTACAGCTAGAAAGCCTGCCCTACAGAAAATCCTTGCCAAAATATTCCATGACAAAGAAATGAAAAACAACATTAAGGTCAGCAGACGGAAGTATTACTTTAAAGGAAAAACTAATCAGAGGAGAAACCAAGTCAAGTTAAATAACATAAATAATCAAAAATTGCTGGGAATACAAATCATGTCTCAATAATAACCCTGAATGTTAATGGCCTGAATTCATCAATCAAAAGACATAGATTGGCAGAGAGGATTAAAAAAAAAAAAAGACCCATCAATATGCTGCCTCCAAGAGACTCATAGGAAAAGACATCCACAGACTGAAGGTGAAAGGTTGGGAAAAAACATACCACTGACATGGACCGCAGAAACAAGCAGGGATCTCTATCCTCATATCAAATAAAGTAGACTTCAAGCCAAACGCGCCCACCCCCCCCCCCTCACCCCCTCCACAACCCCCCCCCCCCCCCCCCCCCACCCCACCCCCCCCACCCCCACCCCCCCCACCCACCCCCCCCCCCCCCCCCTCCCCCCACCCCCCTCCCCCCCCCCTCCCCCCCCACACAATCCCCCCATACCCCTCGTTAATCAAAAAGGATAAAGAAGGTCATTTTATACTGCTCAAGGGAACCATACATCAACAAGACTTAATAATTATAAATATATATGCATGAAACAATGGAGCATCTATGTTCATGAAACAAACTCTTCGCAAGTTCAATAATCAAATAGACCACAATAATTCTCGGTGACTTTAACACAGCTCTTTTACCACTGGATAGATTTTCCAAACAAAAGCTGAACAAAGAAACTATAGAACTCAACAATTCACATAATAACTTAGGCTTAACTGACATATAAAGAATATTTTATCCATCAATGAGCGAATACACTTTCTTCTCAGCAGCACATGGATCCTTTTCTAAAATAGACTATATATTATGCCACAAAGCAACTCTTAGCAAATACAGAAAAGTAGAGATACTACCCTGCATTCTATAAATTATGATGTAATTGAATTAGAAATCAATGATAAAATAAATAATAAAAGCTACTTCACCAGAAAACTTCTAGAACTAATAAATGATTTTAGCATAGTAGCAGGATATAAAATCAACAACCATAAGTCAAAGACATTTCTGTACCTCAGTGACAAATCCTCTGAAAGAGAAATGAGGAAAACTACCCCATTTACAATAGCCTCAAAAAAAAAAAAAAAAAAAAAAAAAAAAAAACTTTAGGAATCAACTTAGCAAAAACAAAGAAAAAAAAAAAACAAAAAAAACAAAACAAAAAAACAAAACTCTACAATGAAAACTACAGAATGCTAAAGTAGGAAATTAAAGAAGACCTTGGAAGATAAAAAGACCTCTCTTGTTCTTGGATAGGAAGAATTAATATTGTCAAAATGACCATACTACCAAAAGCACTATACAGATTTAATGCAATTCCAATCAAAATCCCAATGACTTTCCTCATAAAAATAGAAAAAGCCATTATGAAATTCATCTGGAAAAATAAGAGTCCCAGAATAGCTAATGCAATGTATTCTCTCTTCTTATTAAGAAAATCAGTTTAGTCATAATAAGCAGAAATAAAATATATCTTCAGATTAAAAACTATATTATAAAAAAATAACAACTACACATTCAAACTAAGGTTCTAAATGCTAAAAAAGGTAGTGGTTTCAGATGTCTGATCTACACGTGGGACATGAAAACATGTATATAAATAAAAATATAGTGTACCATATCACTCATTTATTCATTTTTAGGTGTTTGCTATATTCCAGGCACTGTTCCAGATGGATACCAGTGAACAGCCAGGAATTATTGATCCAGTGGCACTTATATCCTAGTGGGTAGATGGATACTAAACAACTAAGTATGTTCAAAGGATAGGTTTTCTAGAGAAAAGCAGTTATATCAGGAAAAGTGATAGGGAATGTTGGAGTTGCAAGAATTTCATTTTTCTATAGAATGGTCAGGGAAGATTTCATTGAGAAAGTGATAATCAAGGGATACCCTGAATTTGATGAAGGACAGAGTTGTGGGATATTTGGGCAACCGAGTTTCTGAAAAGTTCAAAAGCCCTGTATTGAGTGCAGAATCACCACATTTAGAAACATAAGAAATGAATTGTGCATTTGTTTCATTTTCATTTTTCTGATATATTCTAAGGTTTACTGAGGGGAGGGTGGATTATTTGTTTTGCTCATTGTTATATCCTTAGTACTCAGTACAGTACCAGACACTTGGTAGGCAATGGATAAATATGGGCGATTAGGGGGAGTTTTGAAGGAATTTTTTTCTTAAAGTTAAAAATGTTTTTGGTACTAGCTGGGCATGGTGGCACACACCTATAATTCCAGTGACTCAGGAGGTTGAGTCAGGGTAATGGCAAGTTCAGCCAGCCTGGGCAATTCAGTGAGACTCCTTTGTGGCTCAGCGTAGAATGCTCGCCTAGCACGTGTGCGGCCCGGGTTTGATCCCCAGCACCACGTAAAAATAAACGCATTGTATGCAACTAAAGCAAATAAATAAATATTTTAAAGAGGGGGGGATGCTGAGGTTGTGGCTCCATTACAAGTATCCCCTGGATTCAGTTCCCACTACCAAAAACAAAACAACAAAAATAAAAAATAACCTCCTGCTACTAAAATATTTCTGGCGTAAAGGTCTTTGTAGATCGTCTGGATTGACTCTTTTTGATGTTATGCGTGAGAAAACATAGCTTTTTATGTAGGAGGATTCTTCCTAGAGTCACAATTAATTAGTGGTAGTGTTCTTAGGACAATAAAGATTTTTTATCTCTTACTCTAATTCTACTGTATTGATGGAGATCCACTGGTTTCAGATGTCTGATCTATAAGTGGGAAGATACTTGCTTTAAAAATCTCTCTCTAGGAATCTGGAAATCAGGCTCTGGAGTCAGCTCGCTAGGTTGAAATTCCTGCTTGACATTTGCTGACTGTTTGGTTTCACAATCTACCCACCCCAAGTTCACCATTTGATGCCTTGGTTTTATTATCTGTAAGACATGTTGTGTCCAGGCATGGCTGCTAGGGAGGCTGAGGCAGGAAGATCAAAAGTTTTAGGTTAGCCTTGGCAACTTAGTGAGACCCTGACTAAAATTAAAAAATAAAAAGGACTGAGAATGTAGCTTAGTGGTAGTGTACAACCCCTGGGTTCAATTCCTAGCACCCCTGCTCCCACACATAGGTAATGTTTTAGTCAGCTTTTTCACTGCTCTGACTAAAAGACCTGACCAGAACAATTGTAGAGAAGGAAGAGTTTATTTGGGACTCCCAGTTTCAGAAGTCTCAAGTCCATAGACAGCTGGATCCATTCCTCTGGGCTTGAGGTGAGGCAGAACATCATGGGGGAATGGTGAGCTCTGAGAATTCTTTAGCATTAGCTACTGTACAGTTTTTCTTTCCTAGAAATTGTTTTTGTTCATGCTCATGGATTTTCATGCAGTAACACATGCAGATTGGCATTCGGGTAATTAAAGGGGATCGTTTATTAAAAAAAAAAAAAGGTCTTATGTAGCTCTTATTTCATCTTGTGTAGCTCTTACTTCAGGGACTTCTCCCAAAATTTCTTGTTGCCTTGGACTTTTAAAATTCTGATCATTGACTTTTCAGCTCAACAGCAGCACTGGATTCTATTTGTATATCCTGTCCTATGAACTACAGTACCAAAAGTGCTATCAAAAGTAATCCCAGAGCCGGGCGCCGTGGCACACGCCTGTAATCCCAACACTTTGGGAGGCTGAGGCAGGAGGATCGCGAGTTCAAAGCCAGCCTCAGCAATGGCGAGGCACTTAGCAACTCAGTGAGACCCTGTCTCTAATAAAATACAAAAAAAAAAAAAAAAAAAAAAGGGCTGGGGATGTGGCCCAGTGGTTGAGTGCCCCTGAGTTCAATCCCCGGTACCACACACACACACACACAAAAAAAAAAAAAAAAAAAAAAAAAAAAGTAATCCCAGGTAATTTTAGGATTCACTTGTTTTGTTTTGCCTGCCTGCCTGCCTTCCTTCCTTCCTTCCTTCCTTCCTTCCTTCCTCTTTAAGGAATCAATTTGAGCTTCTTGTTGTCCAGTGTCAGTTATTTTGTCCAGTTTTCTAGTTTGTCCAGTTTTCTAGTTGTTTACACTTGGAAAGTAATTTTTTTTTTTTTTTTGGTGCTGCTGGGGATTGAAACTAGGGCCTTGTGCTATATCCCCTGCTCTGGAGAATAATTTTTGACCCTGTTACTTCCTGGGTGACAGTAGAGTTCTCTTAATACTTTAAAAATGGGGAATAATATTCTTAGCATGACATACATTCTGCCTATTTCAAATTGGTTTCAAGTGTCATTATGTGTTAAAATTATTTTTTTAAATGTTGCTTAAACTAAATTTATTTTAGCAACAGCATTTCTATTATTTTGACTGTTTCATCTAACATCAGTTACCTGTCACTGATGCATTAAAGTTGGCATAACTCTAATTATTAATGTATAATAACTGAGTTCTTTTTAAATCTGATTTTTTTGGGTATACTTCTGTACCTCACTAAATATCTCTACCTGTGTTTTGGTTCCCACCCACCTGCCCTTCCTTCCTTTCTTCCTGAATTTGATAAAACAACAAAAGACTTAACTCTTATTCAGTATAGAAACTTTTTACTAGTGAAAAAATGTTGTTTTATTATTCTATCTATTGAGATGTAGTGAAATGATGTAAGTTTAGCTCTGTTCATTATTTCTTAAAAATCTCCTGCCCTTCCTCCTTCATCTCCCCCTCCTGATTGAACTCAGGGATGCACTACCACTGAGATATACCCCAGTCCTTTTTATTTTGAGACAGGGTCTTGCTAGGTTGCTCAGGTTGTTGTTGAACTTGTGATTCTTCTGCCTTTGTGTCTCGAGTACCTGGGATTACAGGTGTGTGCCATGCCTTCTTCTTTGGACTCTTATTGCAAGCATAATAATGAGCTTTAACAATCATTTTGTACCATGAGATGATCCAAAAGAATATGGAAGTCAAATATGTAGAATGGTGGAAGAGAAAGTTAGAAGCTTGGGTCCCTAAGGACACTGTTTCAGCATTTTCAGTTGTCTTCAGATTTCTTTCAGGAAAGAAAAAAACAAATCTCAATATTATTTAAGGTGCTTCTATATTGACACAGTCTATGATGTACAGACTTGTGCCCCTGTACAAAAGGGAGTAAGAATAAATAATAATGCACTGTTGAAATTTAATGATGTACAGAGGAGTATATATATTCATAAAGGAGAGAAAACATAAGGAGAGTTGAAGGAGAGTAACAAATTAACTCATTAAGTAACATGAATGAAAGATTGTAGAACTACTTTGACCATGCTGGGGACATTGGCAAATTGTATTAGGTTAATGGGAAATAGAAACTTACTCTAAATTTATTTTACAGGAAAAAATGCTGAATAGTTTAGTGACATGTACAACCATTTACAAATTCATTTTTTTTAACTATTGGGAGTTGGTTAGAAAAGCTGGTGATATTGATAGTTTGCATAATTCATTCTTATCTTTAGAATATAGATCAACAGTTCTTTTATAGGTTATGCTCTTTGACTTTTTATACCATTACTAAATGAAGTATTTATTACTTTATTCTATTTTCCCACATAAAATCCTTCTTATTAATGACTTAAGTATCTGCTCTCAAAAATTTGGACTGCTAAATCTTTTTAAAAATTTTATCAAATATTGTATTAGACATTTCCTGTTGAAGAGTTTGTGGATTGTATATAAGTTGGGTGTTTTGCAATGAATATATCTCTTCACATTAACTATTAAATGTAGTATTTAAGGACTCTGCACCTCTTTAAGAGTTGTCTTGAAGGCAGCTCTTTTTTCTCTGTTTCTTTATCTTTTTCTTTCTGTCTCCCTTTCTTCTTTTCCTTTCTTCCTTGTGCTGAGTGAAGATTGAACTCAGGGCCTTGTGCATGCTAGGCAAATACCCTACAGCTAAGCTATATCCCCAGACTTTTGGTTTGAAATTATGTTTAGACCTATTGCTTTCTTAACATCTACTTTTGGCTTTTTTTTTTTTTTTTCCACAAAAAAATAAATAAGTAGATGGGGATATAGCTCAGTCGGTAGAGTGCTTGCCTTGCATGCACAAGACCCTAGGTTCAATCCCCAGTGCCACAAAAATAAGTAAGTAATTAAAATGAATGAACATGAAAGTGATTTTGAATTCTAGTTCTAATTGATCTAGGGCTTGATTTTATATTTATTTTAGGATTTTGACTGTCAGTATTAAATAAATATTTGTACTCTTGGATGATAGTCATCATTATTTTATTCAACAAACAGTAATAATGAAGAGTTTGCTATATTTTAGGTGCTGTCCTCTAAGTTCTTGCTTAACTGATATATATCTTTTAGTATAGGAAGAAAATAAACCAATAAGTTTGATGAAGATTAATGGCAAAGGGCAAGTACTTTTAAAAAAAAGGAGTGTTGTAGCATACTGGTAGGTTGTTGTAGTCATTGTTCCATCAGTGTTCCAATGTTGTTCTGGAGCCCATGCTTAGGAATAATTCCTGATTAGTCTAAGCTAGTAAGAGTAATCCCCGTTCCATTTGTCAGTGGTAGATTTTGCAAGGGACAGATGCCAAATGTGGCTAATAAGATGTGCATATCTTCTAGGGAGACTTTTGCCAATAGTTTCTTTTTAAAATGAGACAGACTGGAAGAGATTATCAATTGTTCTTTTGCACATAATTGCATGTGGCTGAAATTGAGGCAGGTGTCTTGATAGCAAGAAGAAAGCTAGCCTGACGACAAAAGGGGACATAATAAAGGCACAGAAAAGAAAGACAAAAAGAGGTATTTTACTGTTTCATCAAACCATTGAATTAAATAACTTTTTGTCAAATGAGAAATTAAAATTTCCTGATTTTTAAAACCAGTTTGATTTCCATATTTTTGCACTTGTATTCTAATATGTCATGATTGATGTAGGGACTGTATGAAAAAAAGGTGGTATTTAAGTAGAGATCTGAATTATAAAAATAAGCCAAAGGAATTGCAGTTTAGGTAGAAGGAACAGTGAGAACAAAGGCCCTGTGATGGATAAGAACTTGGCATAGTCTAGAAACCGGCAGTAGGCTAGTATATTAATAAGGGAAAGATAATAGTAACTAGAATTTATAAATTGCTCTATAGCATACAAGTTACTTTTTCTCATATTATCATGTGATCTTCACAATTATGTGAGTTTACATGATTATCATTCTTATTGTATAGTTGGGTAGAGTACCCATGTATTATAGCCCATGATTGATTTGAAAGGTTTGCTCTTTCTGCTATATCATGGTGTCAATAAAGTATATATTGTATGTGTGCAAGCATGTTTGTACACTCCACCAGAGAAATTGGTCAAGTATATATCTTGAGTTTATTAAAAAAACAATCTGGGGCAGCATTAATTTATTCAAGGCTGAAGGTACAGATGGTAAGACCAGATTTCTAAGCCCACTTGAATATTATAAATTAATTGCATTGGTAAACACAGCCTAGTGTTTTATCGTGTGCAATGGTTAAGGTGAATGAGATGCTCCTGATGGAAACCTCATTAATGCGATTATGTGTTTGTACTTTATAACAAGGAGGATTATCAATTTCTAAAATATTGGCTGGTTTCCAAGAATTAATAAGTATTTCATACTCATGTATTCAGGATGCCTGGCATTTTAAATTTATATGTGCATATTCTGTGACCCTACCAATAATAAATATGAAAGTGTGATAGATAACTCTGTAAATAATGAATG
Organism: Tamias sibiricus; assembly: GCA_025594165.1. Classification (NCBI taxonomy): domain Eukaryota; kingdom Metazoa; phylum Chordata; class Mammalia; order Rodentia; family Sciuridae; genus Tamias; species Tamias sibiricus. The sequence continues at coordinate 43,536,628 of CM046659.1, read as the reverse complement.
AAAATTTAATTATATAATTTTGATAGTGACTGTAAGAAAATTTTCTTCTCAACTCTTCTCATTGCTTTCTTGGCTTGCTACATTTCAGAGCAGTTGATTTCACCAAATGCTTTTATATAAAGCAGAAGTTGATTTCAACCAGCATTAAAGGGCCATTTGTGTTTATGTTCCTATTTTTTTCTTACATTAATAAACAGTTTTACAAAACTACTCTTTTTCTTTGTAGGGATACTGGGTAATAAGAAAGTTTAATAAATTCTGTAGCCATACTCAATTTTAAGACAAATCACTGAATCAAAGGAGAAAGTATTTAAAAGATTCATTAAATTTGTTTAGTAAATTATTTTCTGTTAAACTTTTTCAGTTTATCTCATTACATAGAATTGCTTCAAGAAGCAGCCAGTCTATATTAATGATTTTGGTTTTTACTCTTTCCAGTTTGTTGCAACATAGGGAGTCATTATCATTTGAATGTTTGTGATCATTTCATTTGTACTGGAAAAAAAAAAAGTTAAGCTACTAAGAAGATTCAGCAGTTTCTCTGTTTTTTAAAAAAATTATGTTACTAGTTATTCAAGTTGATATACTCTTTGAAGTGTATTAAAAATATAATTTTCACCATAACATTTGAATTGAAATCAATTATATCTGTAGAAAAATTAATGTTGAAATTTTTTCATTAAAAGTAAGAATGTACTATGGTGATGATTTTGCTGGAAAAAAATCTGTTATTAAAACTCAGCATGCAATGACACAATTTAGGCATTTAATGCATTTGCCACTTTTATTTATTGACATTTTCAACTACATTTACAAAATAGGGATAGTTTAAATTTTCTCTTAATATTTTTTCAATCTTATTGAAGTATAATTTACATCAGTAAAATGTGCCTATATTAATCATACATTTAAACGAGTTTCCTCAAATCTATACTTTCATGTAGCTGTTATTTCCCCTTTTTATTTTTTTTTTTGGTATTAGGGATTGATCCCAGTGACCCTTTGCTACTGAGCCACATCTCCAGCTCTTTTTCTTATTTTGAGACAGGGTCTCATTAAATTGCTTAGGGCCTCACTAAATTGTTGAGGCTGGTCTCAAATTTGTGATTATTCTGCCTTAGCCTCCACAATACTAGGATTATAGGCATACACCACCATGCCTGGCCACATTTCCTTTTTTAAATTACTTTTTTGTTTGCTGGCAAGCATGAATATCATATTAATCACTATATATTAGTTTTTCTGTTGTAGAACTTCACATAAATGGAATCAGTGTGTATTTTTTGTTGCTGGCATCTTTTTTCAAGTGTATTTTTGAGATTCAGCTTTGTTGTACATATCCATAGTTTGTTACATTTTCACTGATGAATAGTATTCTATTTTATGAATGTCCTTAATTTATCCAGTCATCTGTTGAAGGCTGTTATAAATAAGGTGGCCATGTACATTCTTGTACAATTCTTTTATGTACGTATGTTTTAATTTCCTTCAAAATATGTAAAAATTAGATTTGTTGAATTATATGGTAATTATACATTTAACTTTGCAAGAAACTTTCAAGTAATTCTTTTTCTTTTTTCTATTTTCTGGGAGAATTTGTGTAGAACTGCAGTTATATCCTCTGTAGAAGTTCTACATAAAGCCATATAGGCCTGGAGTTTTTTTTGTGTGTGTGGGAAGGTTTAGAAATCCACATTTAAATTCTTTAATAGTTTTACAGTTCTTCAGGTTTTTTCTTTCTTTTTGATTAAGCTTTAGTAGTTTGTTTCTTCTAAGACACTTATCCATTCAATTATGATTTCATATTTATTGACCTAAAGTTATTTATAATATCCCCTTATCCTTTTGTAGCATCTGTAGTGATGCTGCTGCTTTCATTCCTAATGTTAGCAACTTATGCCTTCTTTTTCTTCCGAGGGCGGGGGGAGATTCACTTAGCAAAATATAATATTCTTCTAGAGAGAAGAAGGCAAGAAGGCAGGAGAGGAAGGGAACACTACCCTTCTTCTTTTTTTTAACCTGTTATCTTTTGTGTTATTCATGCCATACATTTTATATCTATTTGTTGTAAACCCTACATTATTAATTTAATGATATTTTAATGTACCATATTAATATTACAATATAGTGTTATTTTAGCTTTATGGTGTTAATTTTACCTTAAAATAAATTAAAAATGAAAAAAAAAACATCTGTTCTTAACCATGTATTTAAGGTCTATTTAATTCATCATTTACATTTGTTTCTATCCATAGTCAGTTATTTTCTAGCGTGAAGAACATCCTTTTAAATGTCTTGTAGTGTTATGTTTGCTGACAAGTCTTTCCGTTTTTGTTCTCTGAAAATGAACTTATTTTGCCTTTATCTTTTAAAAACTTTTCATTTGGGAGTAATTCTAGCATTACAGAAAATTTGCAAAGAGTACGGAGAACTTCTGCTTCTCTAAAGTTAAAATCTAACATAGCCATGGTACCTTTGTCTAAGCTAATCATTTAACAGTAGTGCAATAAAGTAAAGTACTGACTATATTTGGATATCGCCAGTTTTTCCACATTCTCCCTCTACTGTTCCAAGACCCAATCCAGTATACACATTAAACTTAAGCATTATGCTTTCTTAGTGTCTTCTCCAATCTTTGACAGTTTCTGTTTTTTTTTTTTTTAATTTTATGGTTTTTAATAGTAGTGGTTATATATTTTGTTGAATGTCCCTAAATGTGGGCTTGTCTGGTATTTTCTTCATTATTATTAGACTAGAGTTATGGGTTTTGGCAGTGAATAAGTACCAAAGAAATCATATGCCCTCCTTGAGTAACACTTAGACTTGGTAAGTCATTTTAATAATTTCCCCTACAGTCTGTCTGTCCCCTTGGAATCAGCCTCTTCTTGTACTTTCAACGCTTGGCAACCACTAATATATTCTTCATCTTTTAGTTTTTCCTTTTTCCATAATGCCATTTAAATGAATCACTATATATAGCCTCTGGTTTTGGCTGCATTCACTTAGCAAAATATATTTAGTGTAAATCATTGACCTGTTTTTTTTTTTTTTTTTTTTTTAAATGCTGAGTAGAATAACTTTTCTATGTACCATGTTAACGTATTTTGAACCCCCCTTCCAATTTTTGTGTATTATAAATAAAGCTTCTATCATAAATATTTATCAGTTTTTATGGTAATGTTAGCTGTTATTTTTCTTGGGTGGATGTCTGAATGGGAAACCTGGTTAGGTGTATGCTTAACACTGAAACCTAAAACTTAAACTTATTAAAGAAAAACAGTTGAAAATGTATATGACTTTGGGTTTGGCATTGGAGTTTTAGACATAATATTAAAACCATAATTCATAAAAGAAAAATAATAAATTGGATTCTATCAAATTTAATTATTTTACTGAATACAAGATAGTATTAAGAGAATATACAGATGCATTTAGTCAGCTTTCTGTTATTGTGATAAATACCTGCAGGAATTAACTTAATAAAGAGAAAAGGTTAATTTTGGCTCATAGTTTCAGAGGTTTTAGTCCTTGATCTATTGACCTGTTACTTTGGGTCTGTGGTGAGACAGCACATCATGGTGGGAACAAAGCTGCTCATCTCATGTTGGAGATAAAAGAAGAGAAGGTACTGGGGTCCCAGTATTCCCTTCAAGGGGTACACCTCAGTGACTTGAAGACCTTCCACTAGGCCCCACTTCTTCATGGTTCCACCACTTCCTGCAAGCTGGTGACTAGTCCTTTAACATGTGGATCTTTGGGGGACACTTATAAAAGTCATTGAAGCAGACAAACCACACATTAGGAGAAAATGGTTGGAAGTTGCATGTCTTATGGAAGACATAATCCAGAATATATAAAGAACTATTTAATCTGGGCTGGGGTTGTGGCTCAGCGGCAGGGCAGAGCGCTCGCCTCGCACGTGCGCGCCCGGGTTCGATCCTCAGCACCACATAACAACTAAAGTAAATAAATAAATATTAAAAAAAAAGAACTATTTAATATCAACAGCAAGTAAACAATCTAAAATTAAAATTTGACAGTAGATCTCAATGGACACTTCACCAAAGAAGATACATGGTTGAGGAATAAGCACATGAAAAGATGCTCACTGTCACTTGTTATTAAGGAAGTGCACGTTGGAATCACACTTTGATACCATTACAGAAGTATTAGAATTGACTTTTAAAAAGCTGACAATACCAAATCCTGGGCAGATTATGGAACAGCAGAAACTCTCAGTCACTGTTCGTGACAATTCATAATGGTACAGTTACTTTGTAATACAATTTTGTATTTTCTTATAGACATGCATTTCCCATATGACCCAGAAATTCTACTCATAAGTATTTACCCAACTTAATTGAAAATTTAATATTCATAGAAGTTTGTAATTATTTTATTAGAGCTTTATAATTACACATGTATTTGGGTTCATTTTTACAAACTCATACAAGCATGGAATTTGATTTCTGTTCGCAATCCTCCCTTTCCCCTCTCCCAGTCTCCCTCTCCCCCATTCTCTCCAAAAGCTTATTTTTTTATTTTTAAATATAAATTTTTTTATAACAAAGTGTAGTTTTGCCACTTATTTTTCTTTCAGCACTTTCTTTTTTTAAAATTTTTATTTATAGTAGTATGTATTACAGTTCATACTATACATATAGAGCATCTTTTTACACAAAACAGTTTGTATACAAAGTATATTCGCAGCATTCAAGTCTTCAATCATGCATTTAGAATAATGATATCCGTCTTATTCAACCACTTTTTTCCCCCCTTCCCCCCTTGCTCCCTCCTTTCCCCTCCCTTCCCTTTGACCATTATAGTGTTCCTCTAATCCTCCTATGTACCCTGACCCAACAATACTGTGAACCGGCTTCCTTATATCAGAGGAAACATTCGGTATTTGGATTTTTGAGATTGACTGATTTCACTTAGCATTATATTCTCCAACTTCATCCATTTACCTGCAAATGTCATTAACTTTCAGCACTTTAAAAAGATGTTCCATTGTTTACTAGAGTGTGTTTTCTTACTATGAGAAGCCCCTGCAATTCTTTTGTTACCTTGTAGTATTATCTCTCCCTCATCCCTCAGTATCCATGATTTTTTCCCTTATTATGGTTTTATCTGTATTTAAAAATACATTGGAAATTCTGCATATGCACATGATTAGAATTATTTTCAATGTACATTACTTCAAGTTTGATGACAAATTTTGTTCTGAAATGTCTTTATTTAAGCTGAACACAGATATGGGGAAACACCTATAAATTTTCAAATGATCCTGAGGCTGATATTGTGAATAGCTTTTTGGCCAGTTAATGATGAGATGAATGACTTTCATTTGCCTTTTGTCACTTGAACAGTTTTTCTATTTATAATGATATTTATTGTGAGGTGGCATGGTTGTGGTGAAGTTATGAAGCACTACAGAATCTGAAAGGAAGCTTTGTTAATAGTGTGTGGTTGCCCTTTCTAGCAGTTTTCTCACTGATCTCACTTTGTGTAATTTTTATTTCTCTGTCTTTACGTTAACTTTTCCTCTGGAGTTACCTACTCTGTTCCTAAAGTGCGAGAAGTAAAAATCAAGAATCAGCACATGGATTGTATCAAACTAAAAAGTTTTTCTTACTATGAGAAGCCCCTGCAATTCTTTTGTTACCTTGTAGTATTATCTCTCCCTCATTTCCCAGAAAATTTTGTAAAATTTCAGATGTTTTGGGGTATTTTTGTTCTAAAAGTTATATTTTTGTCATATGTCGTTTTTTTTCTGAACATACTGTTTTTTCTTTGAATCTTATCATATGTTTTGTTAGTTGTTTTAATTGTTCTCTGCTGTCATTATCTTTAGTGTTTAGGGAACTGTTTCAGTTGGCTGATTTTCTTCCTGGTTATGGATTACTTTTCGTCTTGATTGTCACTCTAATAAGAAAATGTTTTTGGCAACCTAATTCATAATTTTTCAACCATACCCCTATTGATAGGGAATTACGTGCTCTCCCCCAGCCCTCTGCCAGTTTGGAGCCATTGCAAACCACGCTGTATCAAATAACCTTATGAATGCATTTTGTTCACTTGTTAAAATGCATCTTAGTATACATTCTTGCTAGTGTTTCTTGGTTGAGGGCATGAATATATAACTATTTGATATATAATACCATATTGCTGTTTGCATAAGGCATATTAGTTAATTAAATGCTGACTTAATTTTAATGAATTAGACAACACCCCTTCAATGAACATGGTTCATAGAATAGCAGGACAAACTTCTGGTCAGCTGTTTGGTGTTACAGCAGATTGTCACATACTCATCTTCTGTCTTTAACATTGAAGTGAAGTTCCACAAATGTGTGACTATTGGTCATTTTCTTATTTGTTTGACTTAGGAATAGTCAATTTGGCAGTGTTATAAATGGTACTGTATCTATGCCTTTTTTTCCTTTTTAACATAATGATCTACCCTACAGATAGTCCATATATTTAACAATACTGTTTGGTATATTAAAGATGTGTTAAGAGGATAGAACTTATAGAAAGTGTTCTTACCAAAGATAACAATAATAACCAATGATAATAATGAAAAATACAGTAAGAGGACAAGAGAAAACTTTTGGAGATTATGATAGGTTTATGATATAGATTTTGGTGATGGGTTCTCAGATGTATACTATCTCCAAACTCATCAGGTTATGCCCATGAATTATGTATAGCTTTTTGTTTGTTAAAAAACAGGCTTAAAAGGAATGTAATTCTCTGGGATTACAGGCTTGCCCCACTGTGCCTGGCTAATAGACTGTATTTTGACAAATCATACATACATAGAGTATAACTTCCCATTCTTGTGTTTGTACATGATATGGAGTTACACTGGTCATGTATTTATATATGAACATAGGAAAGTTATGTCTAATTCATTCTATTGTTTTTCCCATTCCCTTACCCCCCACTTCCCCCTGTCCAGTCTGGTGAACCTCTACTCCCCCTCCCCGCCCGTATTGTGAGTTAGTATGCATATCAGAGAGAACATTTGGCGTTTGGTTTTTGGGACTGGCTTATTTCACTTAGCGTAATAGTCTCTAAGCTCCATCCCTTTACTGGCAAATGCCATAATTTCATTCTTCTTTAGGGCTGAGTAATATTCCATTATGTATATGTACCACATTTTCTTTATCCATTCATCTGTTGAAATGCACCTAAAATGATTCCATACCTTAGTTATTGTGAATTGAGCTGCTGTGAATGTTGATGTGGCCACATCACTACTATATGCTGATTTCGAGAACTTTATATACCTAGGAGTGGGATAACTGGATCAAATGGCAGCGATTCCATTCAAGGTTTTCTGAGGAATCTCCATACTGCCTCCCAGAGTGGTTGCACCAATTTGCAGTCTCACCAATAATGTATGAGTGTACCTTCCCCCCCACATTCTCACCAACATTTATTGTTATTTGTCTTCTTGATAATTGCCATCCTGACTGGAGTGAGATGAAATCTCAGTGTAGTTTTGCTTTACATTTCTCTAATTGCTAGTGATGTTGAACATTTTTTTTTCATATATCTGTTGACCCTTTGTATTTCTTGATTTGCAAAGTGTCTGTACTTTTTTTTTTCTTTTTTCTTTTTGGTGTTAAGTTTTTTATATATCCTGGAGAATAATGCTCTATCTGAGGTGCAGGTGGCAAAGATTTTCTTCCATTCTGTAGGCTGTCTGTGTTCTTGATTGTTTCCTTTGCAGTGAAGAAACTTTTTAGTTTGATACAATCCATGTGTTGGTTCTTGATTTTTACTTCTCACCCTTTAGGAGTCTTGTTGAGAAATTTGGATCCTAAGCTGACATGATGGAGATTTGAGCCTACTTTTTCCTTTAGTTAGGTGTAGGGTCTCTGTTCTAATGCATCGGTCCTTGACCCACTTGGAATTGAGTTTTGTGCAGGGTGTGAGGTAGAGGTCTAATTTCATTTTATTACGTATGGATTTCCAGTTTTCCCAGCACCATTTATCGAAGGAGGCTATCTTTTCTCCAATGCATGTTTATGGTTCCTTTGTCTAGTAGGAGATAACTGTATTTATGTGATTTGTCTCTGTGTCTTTTATTCTGTACCATTGGTCTTCATGTCTTTTTTTTTTTTTTTTTGGCATGAATACCATGCCATTTTTGTTACAGTACCTCTGTAGTCTAAGGTCTGTTATTGTGATGCCTCCTGCTTCATTTTTCTTGCTGAGGATTGCTTTGGCTTTTCTAGGTCTCTTATTTTTCCAAATGAATTTCATGACTGCCTTTTCTGTGAAGAGCGTCATCAGAACCTTAATAGGAATTGCATTAAATGTGTATAGCACTTTTGGTAGTATGGCCATTTGACAATAATATTTCTACCTATCCAAGAACATGGGAGATCTTTTCATCCTCTAAGGTCTTCTTCAATTTCTTTGTTTAGTGGTCCATAGTTTTTACTGTAGAGGTTTTTCACCTCTTTTGTTAGATTGATTCCTAAGTATTTTTTTTTTTTTTATGCCATTGTGAATGGGATAGTTTTCCTAATTTCTCTTTCAGTTGATTCATCACTAATGTATGGGAATGCAATTGATTTATGGGTGTTAATCTTATGTTCTGCTACTATGCTGAATTTATTTATGAGTTCTAGAAGTTTTCTGCTGGAGTCTTTTGGGTCTTCTAAATATAGAATCATGTTGTCAGCAAATAGGTACAGTTTGAGTTCTTTTCCTATTTGTATCTCTTCAATCTCTTTCTTCTGTCTAATTGTTCTGGTTAGAGTTACCAGGATGATGTTGAATAGAAGTGGTGAAAGAGGGCATCCTTGTCTTGTTCCAGTTTTTTAGAGGCGTGCTTACAGTTTTTCTCCATTTAGAATGATATTGGCTTTAAGTTTAGCATATATAGCTTTTATAATGTTGAGGTATGTTCCTACTGTCCCCAGTTTTTCTAGTGTTTTGAATATGAAGTGATGCTTTTTCTGCATCTATTGAGATAATCATATGATCCTTGTCTTGAAGTCTATTGATGTGATGCATTTTGCTTATTGATTTCTGTATGCTGAACCTACCTTTTATCCCTGGGATGAACCCCACTTGATCATGTTGCACTATCTTTTAAATATTTTTTTAATGCAATTTGCAAGTATTTTCTTTAGAATTTTTGTATCTATGTTCATCAGGGACATTGGTCTGAAATTTTCTTTCCTTGATTTCAGAATCTAGGTGATACTAGCTTCATAGAGTGAGTTTGGAAGGGTTCCCTCCATTTCTATTTCATGGAATAGTTTGAGGATTGGTGTTAGTTCTTAATTCAAGGTCTGGAAGAACTCCGCTGAGGATCCGTCCTGGGGTTTTCTTTCTTAGTAGGCTTTTGATAGCATCTTCAATTTCATTGCTTGAATTTGATCTTTTTAAATTTTCTATGTCCTCCAGATTCAATTTGGGTAGATTTTATTTGCAGCATTCATAATGGCACCCACTAGACACATGTGCAGTTGAGCAATTGTGATGTGCTTAATGTGACTGAGGAGATAAATAATAATTCTCCTCCTCCTCCTCCTTCTTCTTCACCTCTTCCTTCTCCTCCTCTTTCTTCTTTTTCTTCTCCTCTTCCTCCTCCTCTCCTCTTTCTCTCCTCCTCCCCTCCTCCTCTCCTCCTCTCCTCCTCTCTCTTTTCTCCTCCTCCTCCTCCTCTTCCTCCTCCTCCTTTTCCTTCTACTACTACTACTACTACTACTACTACTACTACTACTACTACTACTAGGAATTGAACCCAGAGGTTCTTAGCCACTAAGCCACATCCCCAGCCTTTTAAAAAAATAATGTATTTAGAGACAGGGTATTGCTAAGTTACTTAGGGCCTGGTAAGTTGTTGGGGCTGGCTTTGAACTAGTGATTCTCTTGCCTCAGCCTCCCAAGCTGCTGGGATTACAGGCATGTGCCACCATGCCCTGTGATAAGTTCTTAATTTTAATTCTAATTTAAATAATTGCATATGGTCAGTGGCTTTTGATGCAGACAGTGTAACTATAGGACTTACAATATATATCTTTACGTCATTAGTCTACCTTCAAAATAACACATCAGTTCCTGTGTAATAAAAAATTTACTGTAGTGCCTTTTTCCTCCCTTCTGTCCTTTCATGTTTTGCCTTTTGTTCTTTTATATTTTACTTTTATATATCTTGTAAGCCCAATGATATGTGGTTGTCATGTTTTAATTATGTCTTTTAATGTGATTAAATTAAGAGAAAATGTCTGTGCTTATTGGATTTTATCATTTCTGGTGCTTATTCTTTGTTTAGTTTCATTTCTTTCTGTTGTCATACTCCTTCTTTTTAAAAGGCTTCATTTAGCATTATTTATAGCATAGTGTTGCTGACAGAATTTTATTTTTCAGCCTTTTTATTTTCTGGGAAAGTCTTGATTTTGTCCTCATTTTTGCAGTGTATTTTTCACCGGGTATAGACTTCTGAGTCAACATTTTTCCTTCCTAGATATTTTAGGATGTTGTTCCATTGTCTTCTGACTAGCATTGTTTTTGACATGAAGTTATATTCCCATTCTTTTTCCCTGTAATATTTTTTTTTCTGGTTACTTGTAGAATTTTGTCTGTATCATGTTTTTCAACAGTTTTACGTACATTTAAAATGTATCCTGCTAGTAATTCTCTGCATTCCTTTGATCTGTGCTTATCTTTCACTTACTTTGGAGAATCTTTGAAAATGTGTCTTCTGGCTCATTCTGTCTCCCCTTACCTTCTTGAACTCCATTTACACATGTTTTAGGTCAGTTGATATTGTCCCACAGCTTTTGAATTCCATGTTCTGTTTGTTCAATCTTTTTTTTCCTCCTTGGGTTTCATGTCAAATAATATTGTTCTCTCCTCAAACTCATTGTTTTCACCTTTAACTTTTTGATAATACTTTTGAAGCTCTTTTTATTTTTATGTTTATTTAGCATTTCTTCTGTGCTGAATCTTTCATTCATTTATATTGCCCAAATGTTCCAAGAGGTGTTTTTTTTTTTTTTTAAACACATTGATCATAATTATTCTAAATGTATTATCTTAATGTTCCAACACCAGATTCATTTGAGTCTGGTTCTGGTGTTTGCTTTTGACAGTGGTTTGCTTTTCTTGCTTTTTAAGTCAATCTTATGATTTTTTTGGGTATAGTCTAGAAATTACACGTTAGGGCTGCAAAGACTGAGTTGAATAGTATTTATGATCAGGCATGGGCACCCTTTTTCTTTGAGACTGTGTATATATAGATTGGGGTACGGGGCAGGGATTATCTCAGTCTGTAGAAATCAGTAATTGAATTGAATTTGGTTTCTTGTTGTTATGGTAGTAGTTAACTTCACTGAATCGCATTTAAACTTACTGCATTATTCTTGTTGTGGAGGCAAGGGTATAACCTGTCTTCTTGGTGTTTACACTGTATCCTTAGCCTTTAGCAGGTATTTGGATTTCTGTATTACAGGATGATCTCTTGTCACGTTTTTTGTAATTAGTCAATGAACAAATGTGCATTTTATACTGATTTTTGTTAGTATTTTGTTATCTTTTAAAAAACATTGAGTTTTATTTTGAAAGGCAGTTAATTTACTTTTGAATCATTTTGATTATTTTGTATCTTATTTGTAACCTTCCTTAGGGCTTTGCTAGCACAGCATTTATTCAGGGGCAGGAGTCAATAAACTTTGGTTTATGAGACAGATCTGGTCCACAGCATGTTTTTGTATAGCTCATGAACTAAGAATAGTCTTTACAGTTTTTTTAAAATATTTATTTATTTACTTTAGTTGTACACAATGCATTTATGTTTACGTGGTGCTGAGGATCGAACCCGGGCCGCGCACGTGCAAGGCGAGCGCTCTGCCGCTGAGCCACAACCCCAGCCCAGTCTTTACAGTTTTTAATGGTTACAAGGAAACAAAAATAAAAAGTAAGAATATGTGACAGAGCCTGTATATGTTCCATGTAGCCTAAGATGTTTGTTGTCTTACTCATGCAGAAAACATTTTTCGATTCCTGCTTGCTTAAACCTAACTTCTATGATGTTTTATTTCTTAGGACTTTACTCAATGCTCCAGGTTTCCTATGTGATGTTTTCATTATATTTGGTTGGAATTCATAGATTTCCCAACTGTATATATTCTCTGAGAGACTGATAGATTTTAGTTATCTATATTTAATTTTGTTTCCTCTGATAATTGTTCTGTTACCAGCCTCAGGAACTCTTACTCTGCATGTACTTTTTAGTATGCATGCATAGCTTTGTATATAGTCAAAGACTCAAAGAATCTCCTATACAAGTTTCTGAAGGTTTTTCTCTAGACAGCTACATTCTCTTCAGTACACTGACCTGCAAATTCTACCCATCATAAACTTTCTGAACTTGGATCTCTGACCTCTCTTCTGAGAAAGATGGGTATGTTTTATTTGAGTTATACCTTTTGGTATTGATGTTCAGTAAATTCTCCTAGGCAGCTGGAGTGATCAATGTTAACTTCATTGTTAACATTTTTGCAGGCACTGCAGTTGTGTCTGTCCATTGCCCCATATCTGCAAACAGTTTTCCTTAAAAAAAAAATAAACAAACAACCCCCCCCCCTTTTGTTTCATAGTGCTGGGTATCAAACTTAGGGGCTTGCCTGTGCTAGGCAAGTGCTTTATCATTGAGACATATCCTCAGCCCCTTTAAATGTTAAAGTTTTCTAGTTTTTATGTGTGAGGCTAATCTAATGCCAATTTTTCTATCATGGTTGGAGGTGGAACTCTGTTTAACAAACAGTAAAACCAAAAATTCTGACATTTTAATCTGTTGAATCTTTTTATTTGCTAGAAATTTTTTTGTTTTATAGTTTTATTAAAGGTATTTGCAGGATATGTAGGAAATATAATTAAGAATCACTTCTGTCCTGCATTTTGAATTCCAATTTTGTGTCCCAAGCTTTGTACAACTGTCTGAGGACAGAAAATAATACATTAATTGAAGACTGGCTCCTTATCTTATTATGGAAGTTAGACATAATATATTAATTATCTATTGCCACATAACAAATTGCCCAAAGAGATATGGTTAAAAAGAACAACATTTACTATCTGTTGGTCAGAAATTTTGAGATGGCTTAGCTGGTATGTTAGCTTGGCATTGCTGTGATCAAAATACCAAGACAAGAATAATTTAGAGGAGGAAAAGTTTATTTTGGCTTACAGTCTCAGAGGTTCAGTCCATGTTTGGCCAACTCTGCAGCTCTGGGCCTGTGGTGAGGCTGAACACCCTGGCATAAGTGTGTAGTTGGAGGAGCACTGCTCCTTTCTTGGCAGCCAAGAAGCAGACAGAGAAAGGGGGAGTGCCCTTAGGGAAGACAACCCTTCCAGTCACTCCCCCAGTGATCCACCTCCTCCAGCATGTTCCAGCTATCTTAGTTACCAACTGGTTAGTCCATTGAAACTAGGGTGGAGTGATCAGGTTACATTTCTCATAACTTAATCACTCCACCTCTGAATATTTTCTGTATTAAACTGGAGCTTTTGTGGGATACTTCATATCCAAACCACAATAGCTAGATCCTCTGGCTGTGCTATATCATCTAGCTCAGTCCTTTCAAAAGCCTTCAATCAAAATGTGTACCAAAGTTGCTGTCATTTCATTTCTGCAATCAGATTTCTTACATGGGGCATAAATGCAGTTGACACCAATATACTTAGATTCTGTAACATAAGTCATACTAGTTATGTCATGTATGGCATTCTTCTCTCAGTTCACTTATTCATTCATTCATTCAAAGTATTCATTTGCCTACTAAGTGCTAAGTACTGTCCTGTGTGCTCAGGATATATCGGTGAACTAAACAAACAAAAATTAGGGAATATATATTTTAGAAAGCATGGTCCAAACAATTAGTAAACATTATAGGTAAGTAAGCAGGCATGCACCTTTGTTAGTATGTAGGCAGAACAATTCTATATCTTCATTTTAAAATCATGCTAATGAAACTACATAGAAAACTACTCATTTTTAAGCTTGACTTGGTTTTGTTGATCCCATTTTAAAATATTGGCTAAGAACAGTAAAATCCTGGGAAACATTCTCTCCAAAACCCGAGTTAAAATGATGTCATTAATGAAGAAAATGACCATGTTTTGCTCCTATAATAATCTCTTGCTTTTTGCAGCTCCTAATCTCATTATTGCTATATAGTATAGTAAATTAATATCTTGGATTTTTTTTTCAGAACTGGGAATTAAACCCAGGGACACTCTACCACTGAGCAACATGACCAGCCCTTTTTCTTATTTTTTATTTTGATACAGAATCTCATTGAGTTGCTGAGGCTGACCTTGAATTTGGGATCCTCATGGCTGAGCCTCCCAAATCACTGGGATTATAGGCATGCTTCACTGTGCATGTGAATTCTTGGGTATTTTGCTAGTGGTTTATTAAAATCTAACGTACTTTATATTACAAAACTTATGTTTCTGTAAACATTTGTTACTATTTAAGTTATATCATTTGCTGGCCTTGAATATTCGTGATAATTTTTGTATAATTCCAAGTAAAATATTTTAGCACATCTTATTTTTATCGTAGATTATTCTTTTTTTAGAATGCTGTCTTTGTGGTTGTTTATAATAGTTGTCTTTCTGAATTATTTTTGCTATGAAGGGAAAGAAAATTTTAATATATATCTTAATAGCTTGGGATTAAGTAGGATATATTAAAAGTTCAGCATATTTTTTTCAGCATATGGTTTGATAGCATTTTTCAGTGTTGTCACAAAATATTAACTCAAATGTTAGTACTTAACATTTTTTGTTGACTTAATTAAATTCATTCCTTAGGTCATCAGAGTGGATTAAATTTTTAGATTTTTAATCAGGGAATTTGAATATGTGCATTGTTTCTACATAAAATTATAAGTATACCTCATACTACAAGATCTTTTACCTGAAATATGAAATAGACTTGAATTATTCTTATTTTTTGATGACTAGATTGGGATACCCGAGATTAGAGGAACAGGGTTTTGAGAAGGATTTTTGAGGAAGGGAAAGGAGTTGACAAAAAAAAAAGGGCATTATTGATAGATTTGAGAATAGTTATTAAAGCAATAGACATCAAATTTTCATTTGGGATACTACCTTTATATTTAGTTTTCAAATAGTTCTCAGTGAGTACAATTCTTTTAATTCTATGTTTTAGCCAGTATAAACCACTAAGGTCATGGTAAATAGTGTAGAAATAAAATGAGAATGAAGTAGTGTTTCTACTGAATAGAATAGGGAAATAGGGAAAAACAGGGGTGGAGAAACAACTCATGAACTTATAAGTTGTGTTACAGGAGTTGTTTCTCTACACCTGCCACAGGCATCCTGTACCTCTGCAGAAGCTACTGTGGGTTAACCCCAGGTACCCTGTCAGCATCTAATGGACAAACCAACAGTCTGCCTAACCTGGCTGCACTCTTGAGCCAGCTCCAGCTGGTTTCTTGCACAGGCACACTACAAGAACTTCCTGATGGATCTTTACCTTTGTGCTCATTAAGACTGATTACCACATGTGCTCACACATCCCTTAACTACATAATTAGATGCAATAGTGTTGAGCAGGGTTTCACAAAGGGAGCTCCCAATTGCAGAGAACTTCATACACTTTGAATCCATGCTTTTGAATACTAATTTTCTTAAACAATATAAACCACAACCCACCTAGGTCTGTGCCACAGCTTCTGTCTTGAGCATGCACACATTGCCCTTTAGTGTGTCTTTTGCTTTTTCAATAAACCTCTTCCTTTGCTACTGAAACTTGATGTATCCTGAAATTGCTTTCCGAGAGAGGTCAAGAGCTTAAAGGATTCAAGTAGAAGTTTATGCTTCAAGAGACATCCTTGGACCTCTTACTAGTGATACAATGACACTCATTTGAAGAGATTTTCTCCACTTTGAATACTTGGTTATTTACAAGCATTTGAAACTTGAGGTTTAGAAGTAGAAAAATAGTGGCCCTGTTAAAATTTTGAACCTTTTCTCTAACTTTTCTATTTAATATTTAATCTTTTGTAACTGTTTAATTAGTGGTCGTGTGCTACTCAAATTCAATCTTATACACAGTAACTATTTTTTTTTTTTTTTTTCTGTTCAGGGGATCGAAGATCAGCCCAGGGACTCTAACACTGAGTTATATCCCCAACTCCACAGAAACCATTAATTTTTCCCCCTCTTTTACAAGGAACTCTGTGGCTGGAAATAATTTCATTTCTATACTCTGGAATTGTCAAATGGCTTTAATTTCTTGCCTACAAATTCTTTGGGGAGAAAATAATTTTTGTTTCCAAGAGAATTCTAAATGTAAAGATGGACTAATGACAAATGAAACATATAACTAAACCTGGGAAAGCATATGTATTTGTACTTTAAATGCATAGTAAAGATTTAACTGGATTAGATTTGTTCTGATTATTGGTATTTTTTAATAAATTTCAGGAAAGAGTAGTCTAGCCTGATCCATTCGAACTTTTGTTTGTAATGTTTGGAGTAGTTGCCTGCTGATTAATGGCCATGATATCTTTGTTTCACGGAGTTAAGTTGTAAAATGGCAGCTGAGCAGTGAGAGGGAGTTGAGAATTTTAGGAATGAATTCACTTTTACAGAGAGCATGTTTTTGTTTGAAATAATGAAAATATTAGTATGAAATATTTAATGGAAAATGTTTTGGTTTTGATTGATTAGTCAAAGATATAATCTTTTACTTGCCATATCAAAGCTATTGAACAATAATGCAAGAAGGAAAAGTGATGATGGCACTCGTAGGACTTTCAGGCATAGAGCTAATTAAACTGTTAACTGGTAGAGTCCTAATGTATGTGGTTGACTTAGCATGCAAACTTAAGCTTTTACTTTTTACTTGTTATTAGGTGGTTAGGTTGTCTTCCAGCCTGTTGGCCAGCCAACACCCATGTGTTTCCTTTAACTCCATTAATCTCAGTATATGCTAAATTACACATTCAGTAATTTAAATACATTTCTTACTCTTTCCGCAGCATGTAGAGTCCATGAAGCACAGGACAGTAAAGCTTCCTACTCCTATCACCACAAGGATCTCTTTCAAAGATTCACCACAGGACTACCAGAGAAACTAATTTGAAGCATCATGTGTTGAAACAACAGAAGGCTTTTCACCTGTGCACTTACTAGAAACAGTTACAATGTTTTCAATTCTTTGAGCTCCAGGAAGCCAGGGAAGTGAGTTGAAAATCTGAAAATGCGGCCATGGACTGGTTCCTGGCGTTGGATTATGCTCATTCTTTTTGCCTGGGGAACTCTGCTGTTTTATATAGGTGGTCACTTGGTTCGAGATAATGACCACCCTGATCACTCTAGCCGAGAACTGTCCAAGATTCTGGCAAAGCTTGAACGCTTAAAACAGCAGAATGAAGACTTGAGGCGAATGGCTGAATCTCTCCGGTAGGTTATAAAATACTGAAGAAAAAACAATGAAATATTGTACTTTGTTTTTAGATATAAAGCCTCATTCAACTGTTGAAAAATAGGTAATAATTTCTGTAAACTGATATCTTTACAAAAATTTAAATATCTTAATGTAGGGTATTAAAAAAATTTTTTTTTAGTTATAGATGGACACAATAGCCTTATTTTATTTATTTATTTTTATGTGGTGCTGAGTATCGAACTCAGAGCTTCATATGTGCAAGGCAAGCGCTGTGTCACTGAGCCACAATCACAGCCCCAACATAGGGTATTTTTTTATCCCAATGATAACCTATTTATATTCAATATAGAGAATGTCTCCATAGTGGCAAATAATGTCTTGCATATGAATCTTATAGAAAAATTGTGCCATTTAACTTTAAAACATTTTATTTATGGTTTTCTTTTGCATTGTGAAAATTTTGATAAATTGAATCCAGATTGTATATGTTTTAACTGAGTATATATTAAAACTTTTATCACATGGACTATAACAAAGACATTATAACTTTTTTATCAACATTGCTGCTTCTAATGTGACATATCTGTTTGAAGGTATCAATTGTTTGGGAAACAAGGTCTCCTATTTTCATGGTGTTCTCTCTTTTTTTTCCCCCCAAAACCATTGAGTTTAAAAGTTATGTAACATTTTCTAATTCCTCCACTTTAAATATGAGGATAATCATGTATTTAATGCTTGCTATCTCTTAATACTGTTAAGGCTAGAAACGAAGATTTGAGAATCTTTACATTAGAAGTGGTATTTGACTCTAAAGAGAAGTGAAGTATAGACATAAAGAGCTGAATGTTATTTTGTTTTTGAGAAACATAAATTAATGAGTGAAAAGTATAGACATTTAGTATTTTTAAAAATTTTATTTCTTTTTTACTGGTTCTTTTTAGTTATACATGACAATAGAATTCATTATGATGTAATTATAAAAGCATGGAATATAATTTGTTTTATTTCAGTCCCTGGTATGTCTCCTTTCCTACCCTCAACCCACCCGCTGTTCCCTTCCCTCTATTGAACTGATCATTCTGCTATTATAGTTCTTTTTTTTTTTTTTTCTTTTAAATTAGTGTCCTGTGGATGTGCATGATGGTGAGATCCACTGTGGTAAACTCATATATGTACATGGGAATGATAGGTCAGATTCATTCCACTGTCTTTCCCTATTCCCTCCCTATCCCTTTCCTTCACTCCCTTTTGTCCACTCCACTGATCTTTCTTCTATTATCCGCCCCTCTTATTTTGCAATAACTTCAGAATATTAGAGAAAACATTCAACCTTTGACATTTGGGGACTGGCTTATTTCACTTAGCATGGTAGACTCCAGTTCCATTCATTTATTGGCAAGTGCCATGGAGTCATTCTTCTTTATGGCTGAGTAATATTCTATTGTGTGTTTATACCACATTTTAAAAATTCATTCATCTGTTGAGGGGCACCTGCATTGGTTTAACTATGTGAATTGTGCTGCTGTAAACATTGGGGTGGCTGTGTCACTGTAGTGTGCTGGTTTTAAATCCTTTTGATATACACCGAGGAGTGGGATAGCTTGGTCAGATGGTGGTTCCATTCCTAGTTTTTTGAGGAATCTCCAAGCACAAGTATATCATCTTTTTACATACAACTGCTTGTACACAAAGTATATAAGTACCATTCAGATCTTTAATCATGCGTTTAGGATAGTGATATCCATCTCATTCAACCACCATTTTCCCCCCTTTTCCCCCCCTGCTCCCTCCCTTGCCCTCCCTTTCCTTTGACCATTCTAGTGTTCCTCTAATCCCACGTACCCCCACCCAATCACACTGTGAACTAGCCTCCTTATATCAGAAAAAACATTTGGTGTTTGGACTTTTGAGATTGACTAATTTCACTTAGCATTATATTCTCCAACTTCATCCATTTACCTGCAAATGCCATTATTTTATTCTCTCTTATTGCTGAGTAAAATTCCATTTTGTATATATACCACATTTTCTTTATCCAGTCATCTACTGAGGGACATCTAGGTTGGTTCCACAACCTAGCTATTATGAATTGTGCTGCTATAAACATTGAAGTGGCTGTGTCATTGTAATATGCTGTTTTTAAGTCTTTTGGGAACAGACCCAGGAGTGGGATGGCTGGGTCATAGGGTGGTTCCATTCCCATTTTCCCAAGAAATCTCCATACTGCTTTCCATAGTGGTTGCACCATTTTGCAGTCCCACCAGCAGTGTATGAGTGTGCCTTTTTCCCCACATCCTCTCCAACATTTATTGTTGTTTGTGTTCTTGATAGCTGCCATTCTGACTGGGGTGAAATGAAATCTTAGAGTAGTTTTTATTTGCATTTCTCTAATTGCCAGAGAGGTTGAGCATTTTTTCATGTATTTGTTGATTGATTGTATATCTTATTCTGAGAAGTGTCTTTTCAGTTCCTTAGCCCATTTATTGATTGGGTTATTTTCTTTTTTGGTGTAAAGTTTTTTGAGTTCTTTATATATTCTAGAAATTAGTGCTCTATCTGATGTGCATGTATTAAATATTTGTTCCCAATTAGTTGGCTCTCTATTCACCTCACTGATTGTTTCTTTTGCTGAGAAGAAGCTTTTTAGCTTAAATCTATCCCATTCATTAATTCTTGGTAATAGTTCTTGCGCTACAGGATTCTTATTAAGGAACTTGGGGCCTAATCTGACATGTTGGAAATTGGAGCTTACTTTTTCTATTAGGCGTATTGTCTCAGATCTAATTCCTAGGTCCTTGATCCACTTTGAATTGAGTTTTGTGCATGGTGAGAGATACAAGTTTAATTTCATTTTGTTGCATATGGATTTCCAGTTTTCCCAGCACCATTTGTTGAAGAGGCTATCCTTTCTCCACTGTACATTTTTGGCACCTTTGTCTAATATAAGATAACTGAAATTATATGTATTAGTCTCTGTGTCCTCAATTCTATACCATTGGTCCACCCGTCTGTTTTGGTGCCAATACCATGCTGTTTTAGTTACTATTGCTCTATAGTATAATTTAAAGTCCGGTATGGTGATGCCCCCTGCTTCACTTTTCTTGCTCAGGATTGCTTTGGCTATTCTTAAGGGTCTCTTATTTTTCCAGATGAATTTCATGATTGCTTTTTCTATTTCTTTGAAAAATGACATTGGAATTTTGATTGGAATTGCGTTAAATCTGTATAATGCCTTTGGTAGTATGGACATTTTGACAATATTGACTCTACCTATCCAAGAGCAAGGTAGGTCTTTCCATCTTCTGAGTTCTTCTATGATTTCTTTCTTTAGTGTTCTATAATTTTCTTTATAGAGGTCTTTCACCTCTTTTGTTAAGTTGATTCCCAGGTATTTTATTTTTTTTGATGCTATTGTAAATGGGGTTGTTTTCATCATTTCCCTTTCAGAGGCTTTGTCACTGATGTATAAAAATGCCTTTGACTTATGGGTATTGATTTTGTATCCTGCTACTTTGCCGAATTCATTTACTAGTTGTAAAAGTTTTCTGGTAGAGTTTTTTGGGTCTTCTAGGTATATTATCATGTCATCAGCAAATAGTGCTAATTTGAGCTCTTCTTTTCCTATGTGGATCCCTTTAATTTCTTTCGTCTGTCTAATTGCTCTGGCCAGAGTTTCAAGTACTATGTTAAATAGCAGTGGTGAAAGGGGGCACCCCTGTCTTGTTCCAGTTTTTAGAGGAAATGCTTTCAATTTTTCTCCATTTAAGATAATGTTAGCTCTGGGCCTTGCATAAATAGCTTTTATAATGTTGAGATATGTTCCTGATATTCCTAGTTTTGCTAGTGTTTTGAACATAAAGGGGTGCTAAATTTTGTCAAATGCTTTTTCTGCATCTATTGAGACAATCATATGATTTTTATCTTTAAGTCAATTGATGTGATGTATTATGTTTATTGATTTCCGAATATTGAACCAGCCTTGCATCCCTGGAATAAACCCTACTTGATCGTGGTGCACTATCTTTTTGATATGTTTTTGTATCCGATTTGCCAGAATTTTGTTGAGGATTTTTGCATCTATGTTCATTAAAGATATGGGCCTGAAGTTTTCTTTTTTGGATGCGTCTTTGCTTGGCTTTGGAATTAATGTAATATTGGCCTCATAGAAAGAGTCTGGAAGAGCTCCCTCTTTTTCTATTTCTTGAAATAGTTTGAAGAGCATTGGTATTAATTCTTCTTTGAAAGTCTTGTAGAACTCAGCTGTAAACACATCAGGTCCTGGACTTTTCCTTGTTGGTAGCTTTTTGATGACATCTTCTATTTCTTCGCTTGTAATTGATCTATTTAAATTGTATATAGCCTCCAGATCCAGTTTAGGCAAATCATATGACTCTAGAAATCTGTCAATGCATTCAGTATTTTCTATTTTTTTAGAGTACAAGTTTTCAAAGTAATTTATAATTATATTCTGTATATCTGAGGTGTTTGTTGTGATATTCCCTTTTTCATCACGAATGTTAGTAATTTGAGTTTTTTCTCTTCTTCTTTTCGTTAGCATCGCTAAGGGTCTGTCAATTTTGTTTATTGTTTCAAAGAACCAACTTTTAGTTTTGTCAATTCTTTGAATTGTTTCCTTAGTCTCAATTTCATTAATTTCCGCTCTGATTTTAATTATTTCCTGTCTTCTGCTACTCTTGGTGTTGATCTGTTCTTCTTTTTCTAGTGCTTTGAGGTGTGATGTTAAGTCATTTATTTGTTGGTTTTTTTTCCTTTTAAGGAATGAACTCAGTGCAATGAATTTTCCTCTTACTACTGCCTTCATAGTGTCCCAGAGATTTCTATATGATGTATCTGTGTTCTCATTTACCTCTAGGAATTTTTTGATCTCTTCTTTGATGTCTTCTTCAACCCCTTGTTCATTCAGTAGCATGTTGTTTAGCTTCCAGTTGATGGAGTAGTTTTTCTTATTCCTTGTTTTGTCGTTGATTTCCAATTTCATTCCTTTATGGTCCGATAGCATGCAGGGTAGTATCTCTATTTTTTTTTTATATTTGCTGAGAGTTGCCTTGTGACATAATATATGGTCTATTTTGGAGAAGGAGCCATGTGCTGCTGAGAAAAAAGTGTATTCTTTTACTGCGGGATGAAATATTCTATATATGTCCGTTAAGTCTAAGTTATTAATTGTTTTAAGGAGGGCCTACGGTTTCTTTGTTTAGCTTTTGTTTGGATGATCTATCTGTTGGTGAGAGAGGTGTGTTGAAATCCCCTAGAATAACTGTGTTGTGGTCAATTTTACTCTTGAATTTGAGAAGAGTTTGTTTGATGAATGTAGGTGCTCCATTATTTGGGGCATATAGATTTATGATTGTTATATCCTGTTGATGAATGGTTCCTTTAAGTAGTAAGAAATATCCATCTTTGTCCCTTTTGATTAGTTTTGGCTTGAAGTCTACCTTATTTGAAATGAGAATGGAAACCCCTGCTTGCTTCCGCAGGCCATGTGAGTGATAAGACTTTTCCCAGCTTTTCACCTTCAGTCTATTTATGTCTTTTTCTATGAGGTGTGTTTCTTGTAGACAGCAAATTGTGGGGTCATTTCTTTTAATCCATTCAGATAATCTGTGTCTTTTGAATGGTGAGTTTAGGCCGTTAACATTCAGGGTTATTATTGAAATGTGATTTTTATTCCCATCCATTTTTATTTGTATTATGTTCTCTAGCTTGATTTGGTTTCTCTTCTGGTTGGTATTTCCCTTAGTTTAATATCTCCCTTTGTTGATTTTCATTGTTATTTTTCTCTTCTTCATGAAAAATTTTGCCCAGGATGTTCAGAAGCGCTGGCTTTCGAGTTGCGAAATCTTTTAACTTTTGCTTGTCGTGGAAGGTTTTTATTTCATCTTCGAATCTAAAGCTCAATTTTGCTGGATATAAGATTCTTGGCTGACATCCCTTTTCTTTCAGAGCTTGAAATATGCTATTCCAGGATCTTCTTGCTTTTAAAGTCTGGGTTGAAAAGTCTGAACATAGTCTGATTGGTTTCCCCCTATATGTAATCTGCTTCCTTTCTCTTGTGGATTTTAATATTCTCTCCTTGCTCAGTATATTAGGCATTTTCATTCTAATGTGTCTTGGTGTGGATCTGTTGTGATTTTATATGTTTGGTGTTCGGTAAGCCTCTTGAACTTGGTTTTCCCGTTCATTCCTCAAGTTTGGAAAATTTTCTGCTATTATTTCATTGAATACATTACTCATTCCTTTGGCTTGGAACTCTGCACCTTCCTCCACCCCAATCACTCTTAAATTTGGTCTTTTTATGTTGTCCCATAATTCTTGAATGTTCTGTTCTTGGTTTCTTACCATTTTTGCTGTTAATCTAGATTTTTCTCTAGGAGATATATTTTGTCTTCATTGTCTGAGGTTCTTTCTTCCAAGTGATCTACTCTGTTGGTGATACTTTTGATTGAGCTTTTATTTTGGTTTATTGCTTCTTTCATTTCTGGAATTTGTGTTTGGTTTCTCTTGAGAGCCTCTATTTCCCTATTGAAGTAATTTTTTACTTCCTCTATTTGTTTATGGAGTTCTTTGTCAAAATGATCTTTCGCCACCTGTATTTGCTCCCTCATCTCATTTTTGAGTTCATTCTGAAGTTCCGCAAACACTTGGAATATGTTATTTCTAAATTCCATCCCTGGCATTTCACCAACTGTGCTTGCCATGGAATCTACTGAAGAGGTATATTGATTTGTTTGTGTCACTTTCTTCCCTTGTTTCTTCATATTGCTTGTGTGTCTTATCTTCCTGTACTGTGGGACCTTGACTATTTTGATTTTACCTTAAAGCCTTATGTTGCTCCTGTAGTACAATGCTATCAGATTCCCTTATATTTCCTTTACACTTTAAAATCAAAGACTTTCTATTCATAAAATCCCAGTTTGATCACAATGTACAGATTTAGTTAACCCAGATATTGTTTCCAATTTACTCTGTACGCTTCTGATGGGGTTTTATAGTTTCAAGTATTGGACACAGATGTGATATGTTTTGGAAGAAGGAAGTCAGTGTATTGAATTGTTCTTTCTTAGAAAGTATGAAAAGAGAGTTCTATGGAAGTGGTTTAGTATCAGCAGATGAGAGAGGAAAGGGAATGGAGTGAATGATTAGGTGGAAAGACCGATTTATATATAAGCCTAACTTCTGCAGCAGTTGAGAGAATAAAGAAAGATGGAAAAGGAAAAAAATGACAAAGGAGTAGAAATTAGTGTAAGAGAGAGGAGAGAGAGAGAGAGTGAGTCAAGAAAATAGAGAATAAACTATATATAACACCACTTTGCTATATATTTCAATTGTACCCGTTCTAGAAATCCCAATTTCTGCATATAACTTGTTTTTGCCTCTGTTGAGTATGCAATGGCAGGGCGTAAATAGGGAAGATGAAGGAAGAAGAAAAAATACAAAAGTGAGAAAAAAGAAAAGAAAGAAAGAAAAGAGGAGCAGAAGCAAACAAACACACTGTCAATCAAAACAAAAACAAAGCAAAAACAAAGAAAAAACCCCAAAAAAACAACAAACAACAACAAAAAAAGTTGAACCCAGAAACAAGTCTCAAATAAAATGGACCCTGGGAAGCCCTTCTTTTTTCCCTTCCAGTTTAATCCAATTGACCTGGTTCTCGTCCAGTCAGTGATCCTGTTAGTGGAGTCAAGGCTGTACCTTTGGCCAGTTGCAGTATGGCACAGTGGACGAGTGGCTCAGCGGGTACCCACCTTTGCTCTGGTCGCAGCTGGGCAGGTCGCACTTCCCCCGAGAGTGGAGACGGCTTTTCCTCAGGTCGGGTCCTGCCTGTAGCAGCAGGGAGCTGCTACTCTGGGCCCTGGAGGCCAGGCGAACTGGCGACTGGGTCTCTCCTTCTGGGCGGGTGCCTACCTCTTGTTCTGGTCGCAGCTGGGCAGGTCGCACCCCATTTTATTTTTTCTTTCTGTCAAATATATTTGTTGTGTGTGGGAAAGTTTACCTTTAATATGACAAATAATTCTTGGGTAAAATTATTGTTGGGTCTCTTAAGTCCCTTTCTTTATATTGTTATATATTGAAATTAAATTACCAACTACTGCAATTTTAATATAGAGACAACTTTTGAGAGCTCAAGTACTTAATAAGTCTTGATGTAATTTCATGTAAATACGTTTAGAAACACAGACTAAACAAAAGAGCACAATTTTATATGTAGACACATAATTTCAGTAAATAACTGGTTATTTTCCCCTGATTAGGCCTTTTCATAGACTTTCCTTGTGGGGCCATTTGAATGTCATCCAAAAGAATTTCATTTTATAGTGAGGGAATTAATGGAAGAGCAGTAGAGCTACCAGCATTGGTATATTTTTCTCCCTATTGTAATTCAGCTAATATTTTGTACTCAATTTGATATATCATTCATTTTCCTGTAAGAAAAATATGTTTGTAAGCCAGAATTTAGAGGATTAATTCAGATGTATGTAATTTGCATCATTTGCTTGAGATAAAGCATTTGGACTAGAGTTGGAAAACAACCCAAAAGCCTTAAACTATAATTTTTTTAGGTTTGGGACATTAATTTTAAAAGCAGCTAACTAATATGCTAAGTTTTTTGATAGTGTTAACAAATTTAGAAAGAATTTTAAAATCTCTTCTTTGAGTCCAATGTATGGGAAGTGGCTGTGTGTTCTCAGGTGTGGGGGGAGAGTGAGTGAGAGTGTGTGTGTGTGTGTGTGTGTGTGTGTGTGTGTGTTTGCTTGTCTGACTTATTGATGAATACTTTCCATACAGTAAAATTTGCTCCTTTTAGTATACAGATCTGAGTTTTTGCAAATAGTCTCAATTGTAACCCACTACCACAATCTAGTTAAAAGGATAATTATACCTCCTCTCAGAATTCTTTTATAGTCTTTGTAATAATAAGTGCTAATCCACTCCTAACTTTGGCACATGATGATCTGTTTGTTAGCCTGTATTTTTCCTGTTCTAGAAAGTCATATAAATAGAACCATGCTGTATGTAACTTTTTGAGTCTGGCGTTTCTTATTTAGCATGATGTATTTGAGATACATCATTGTTATCCTGCAAATTGGTGATTCACTCTTTTTTTTTTTTTATTGCAAAGTGACATTTTTATTCTTTTTTAATGTTGAGAAGTATTCCTTTGTATTAGTTGGGTTTTTAAAAAAAAAAACCATCAATCAAGCATTTGTGAGCATTGAGTTCTTTTTTTTTTTACGTTTGTGAACAAATCTACTATTAATCTTTGCCCTCTAAGTTTTCTTTTGGTTCAAGATGCAGGAGTAGGATTTCTGGGTCCTATGTTAAATGTGTATTTAACTTCATAAGGAGCTACCCAATGTTTTCCTGAGCACCTCTATCTTTTTGAAATTCCCACCAGTAAAGCTTGAGAGTTCCATTTCTTTTTGACCTTGGCATAGTACTTGTTACTGTCAATTATTTTTATGTTAGCCTTTAAAAATAGATATGTAGTATCATCTCATGGAGGTTTCAATTTGCATTTCTATTATGATGTTGAACATTCTTTTCGTGTTTGTATTTACCATTTATATATCTTTGATGAAATGTTTTCAGATCTGCTACCTCTTTTAAAAAATTGTTGTTTTATTATTGAGTTTAAAAATCAGGCTTTTCTATGTATCATACAAATTAATGTACACACATATATATAATACAATGCAGTATAATGTGATATAATATAGAAACAGTGGCTCTAGCTAAATATAGGGTCAGTCATGTGACTGCAGTCATCTGGTGGCTCCACTGGCAGAGCAAGCCAAAATGACCTCAGTTATACATTTGGCAGTTGGTTGGGACCATCAGCTGGACCCCTTCCATGTGTCCTTGCCAGCAAGATAACCCAGATTTCTTCTTACATAGTACTGTTCAAGAGAGCAAGAGTAGGAATTGTAAAGTCCCTTGAGGCTTGGCATCAGAAATAGCGTATTGTCATTTCTATCCTATCCTGTTGGTCATTCCAAGTTGAAAGGCTAACCCATATTCAAAGAAATAGACTCCGACTCTTGGTTGGAGGAACTTCAAAAGAATTTGTAGCTATGTATAACCTATCATTCTTACCTCCAAAAATAAGGTAGATTTGATTATATCAAATAATGGTGTTCTTAAACAGGCAGAGTTGAGTTTAGATCTGATTGATAGACAATAGGGAATGATAGTTGGTTTTTAGTTGAGGAATACACAATGAAAATGGTAAGGAAGATTTATATTTTCAGATGCATTTGGAGATTTGCCTGACTGGAGTTAAGAAACTCTTAAAATATTAATCTAGACATGAGGTGATTAACAAACTTAAACTAAAAATAATATTGTATCTTTTGGCTTTGGTACTTAGAATTTTTACATGCTTACATTTGCCTTTCCTCAGATACCTCTTTCTTGCTTTTTATTTTAATTTTTTTTAATTTTTACATTTAAAAAAATTTTTAGATATATATAAGACAGTGGGTTCTTATGGTTGTACATGATGTGGAGTTTCACTGGTGGCCTTCTTGCTTTTTAATTGCTAGCATATTAGGTGTGCATGTGGTGCACTTTCTCTTTAAATCTTACAATCAATCACTTTCTTCATCCTTTGGTGCATAATGTTCATCTTATCTCAGTCCTTAGTAATGAGAAATTTCTTTCAGCTCATAGAATTTTTGTTCCTTTGGATTTGAATTGGCCACATTGCCTGTTGGAGTTGAAATTTGCTAGAAAGCACCCAGAAAATTAATAGTGAATCTTAAATTGGGTAGGTGTCAGATTTTTACATCATTACAAAAAGTAAAGAATGCTTAATTGAAGACTTTCCTCAACTTAAATCCTTGCTGTTCTAGTGGCATTTATTTTTGAGAACACAACTTTGAAAGATTCAAAAGCAACTTTGGGGTCCATTAATAAGGTTTTTTGTTTGTTTGTTTTTGTTTTTTTGGTTGATTCAGTGAAGTATAAGACATTAGTTCTAGAATTTAAAATTTAGATGTCAGCTGTAAAACTGTAGCTGCCTGAAGTGATTGCCGCTTGGAGCAACTAGGCCGCGGGAACAAGTTCAGAGGCAGACTGGAAACAAACAGGGTTTTTATTCTGGTAGCTTTTCTCTCCGGCTCTAACAACAACTCCCACATGCACCACACACCACCAAAATGGTGCCGAACCGATCTGCCAAGTCATGGCTCAAGTCTCTCGGGATCCTGGGCCAAGTCCCGCGAGACCACGGAAGGCGGCAATGCCCGACCATGGCCCACAGCCAACCGCAATCTCAGACATCTCCTCAATCAGGGCTCCTGCATTTCCCCCCTTTTGTTTAAAAGAGGGGATGCTCTAGGACGTCCATGTGCAACCAACATTCTTACCCGTCATCGGATAATCAAGGCTGTGCCCTTGACTCCTGTCTTAGGTTGATATGTCGTCCACATGAGACTGTCCTGTGTGACTGTGCCTGTCTTAGGTTGTCCCCCTCTGTGGATCTTACCTGTCATTGGCTAACCAGCCATCCAATGGAGCCCTTCAGGATTGACTGTATGATGACTAACAGCCGTCCAATTGTGAGGAGAAGCTGCGGCTTTAAGGCGACAAGCCTTCTGCTGACGAGCCAAATTGCATAGCATATCAAATTCTTTAAACAAATTAGCTGCCCTAAGTTCCATCAAGTAACACAGTGAGTTCTCTAGACAAATACCTGTAAGGCATTGTCCTGTAAAGTCCCAAACAATGAAAGATCAAAATGTCCACTTGTTATAACACGTTGATCTAGGAGGCCCCATGCATGCAGAGCAGAGGTCACACTGCTGGTGAGGTTGTTTGATGCTTGAGCAGCAGGGATGGTTGCAGCAACCGTGATGTTTGTAGCTGTAGGAGCAGCCATGTGTTTCATGTCTAGACAATATCGCCGGCAAATCTTCAGGGCCCGCTACCTATAAACTCAAGCATTTATTATTAAAGGAAAAAGTAGTGCTATTTCGGCACTGAGTCAAGAGGTGAGTTGTCAAGCTAAAAAACAGAACTATTAAATTAGAAAATTAAAGTTGATTTGTGTTGACACACATTGGTGATTGAGCTCCCACAGGCATAAGCTGCCAAAATATCATATTTAGAACAAAACAAAGAAAGACTGGGGGTATTTAGTGCATTAAGGATAGAGTAAAGAAAAGTTAAAGGCACTTTGGAAAAATAATTTGTTAGCTGGAACCTTCGAGTCTCTGTAACCTTGTATGAGATTATCTGTTGAAATAACTCAAATTAATCAGTTTATAAAACAAATAAAGTTAATTACAAATAAACATTATTATGTCAGAACACCAAAACATCAGGCTACACAGCACTAGTCATATTGTTCGCTAAAAAGAGATCACTGGGACACTTATAAATGAAAATTGAAGGTACCTTTACTTATTAAATTATTTACCTAAATTGAATACTCTAAAACTTAAATGAATTAAAGTTATTTGGATCCATATATATATATATATATATATATATATTTTTTTTTTTTTTTTTTTAATAAGTGCTTAGTTATCTGAGATGTCACGTTGGACAGACACACAAGCGTACAAACATATTTGTGACATCAAAATTACATGAAATTTAGACAAATGTACAGACATAAAGACATATATAAAAAGAGAAAAAATACAATTGTGTGCACACTAAAGAGAGATCTCTTTTTCTCGGCCGGGAGGAATGACACTTAAGTTGTGAAATATTTTGAAGGACTCTTTGAAGGGAATCATTCCATGTCTTCATCTTGGTCTTCTTGATTTTGTGTCTTTTTTATTAATCTTGATTGTTCAACAATTTCATTTTTATCTTTTTGATTTTGTACCTGTTTTATTAATCTGGATGGTATCCATACTGGAGAAAATTCATGCTTTGGGAAAACACAAACAGATCCTCTCCCCCAAATTAATACTTGGACCCTTCCATGTACCTGAAAGAACATCTTTCCATTAAACCAAAGGTTTATGTTGTTGGTGTGGATTCCAATGTCTGTCTCCAGCAGAATAACCATTAGAGTCTAAAGTTAAAAAATTTAAAGTAAACAAGGCAACTGCCAATCTGTCCTTAGGATTTTTTCAGTTTCCTTCTTTCTGTTTTAATAACATAACTTTTAGTGTGCGGTTTGCTCTTTCAATAATGCCCTGACCCTGAGGATTGTATGGGATGCCTGTTTTATGGGATATAGTGCATTTTGCGCAAAACTGTTTGAAAGATGAGGATGTATATGCAGAGCCATTATCTGTTTTAAAAGCATTTTGGGCATGCCCAATGCAGCAAAAGCTTGCAAACAATGAGATGTAACAGCTTTTTCTCCAGAATGTAAGGAAGCAAAAATCATGCCTGAGCATGTATCTATGGTCACATGAATATATCGCAATTTTCCAAAACTTGGCTCATGAGTAACATCCATCTGCCACAAATGATTGGGCATTAATCCTCGAGGGTTAACACCAAAATGAGGGTTGGGCAAATGTGTCATACAAGATTTACAATCTTTTACAATTGTTCTGGCTTGCTCTTTTGTGATTTTAAACCTATGCTGCAAGGTGGTGCTGTTGACGTGAAACTGGGAGTGAAATAAAGTAGCTTGTTGTAGCGCTGAAAGTATAAAGATTGTTTTTGTTAGGTCATCAGCCTTTTCATTACCTTCATGGAGGGTACCAGGCAAGTTAGTATGTGCTCTAGTATGGCCTACGAATAGAGGTTCTTTTCTTGCCCACAAAAGTTTTGTATTTGATAAAACAATTTAAAGGCTGGAGTATGAGGTGGTATTGGTCCTGCTAGCTCTAATTTTGGTATGGCATGTACAATATAGTGGCTATCTGAAAAAATGTTTACGGGCTGGTCTCTAAAATTTTCTAGAGCTCTTACCACAGCTTCCAATTCCACTAGTTGAGCTGATTTGTGTGCAGTTATGTAAGTCATATTTTCTTTTGTAGTGACTATTGCAGCAGTACCATTTGAGGAACCATCTTTAAATACATTAAATGCCTTAGGAATAGGTTGATTTTTTTTCTTACCTGTGGAAATATAATAGGATGATTGATACAAAAAGATAACATAGGAGACTTAGGAAATTGATTATCAAATTTTGCAGAAGTAGTGCATCTAGCTATAGCCCAATCATTATCATTGAAGCATAAATATTCAATCTGTGACGATGAATAGGGAGTAATAATAGTAGCAGGGTGAATGCCAAATATTTTAGTAGAAGTCTTAAGTCCTTGAAGAATAAGTTTAGCCACCATGGAGGTATAAGACTCAATTATACTCTTAGGAGAGACGGGCACATGTATCCATAATATAGGCCCTTGTTGCCAAAATACTCCTGTGGGTGTATATTGTGAAGAAATAATGATCAATATCAGCGGTTGAGTTAAATCAAATCTGTCACAATGAGCGCCTTCAATGGCTTTTTCTACTAACTTTCAAGCTTTTCTAGCATCTGGAGTCAGTGTTCGCATTGAGAATGGATCAGGGTCCCCTCAAAGGATATCAAATAAAGGTTTTAGTTGGCGAGTAGTGAGGTTTAGTGTAGGGCGAAGCCAATTAATGTCTCCCAGTAGTTTTTGGAAATCATTAAGGGTGGTCAAATGTTCTTTATTTATTAAAATTTTGGGGGGTCTAACAAAGGTATCCATGATTTTAAATCCTAAATATAATATGGGTGATCTGCTTTGAACTTTTTTCTTCTGCTATATATAGTCCATATTTTTTGAAATTTTCTAACACATCACTGAATATATTAAATAAGATTTTTTGATTAGGGTGGGCCAGTAAAACATCATCCATGTAATGTAGACACATGAGGTTTGGATACTTATTTTTAATGGGTTGGATAGCCTTGTTCACATATATTTGGCATATGGTGGGGCTATTAGCCATTCCCTGCGGCAAAACCTTCCATTGATATCTCTGATCAGGGCCATTATTGTTAATAGAAGGAACTGAAAAAGCAAACCTGGGGGTACCCAGAGGGTGTAGAGGTATAGAAAAGAAACAATCCTTTATATCAAGAGTAATAAGATGGAAATTTTTTGTAATAGCTACAGGATTAGGAAGTCCAGGTTGAGTAGGGCCCATGATTTGCATGGTTTTATTAATTTCTCTAAGATCATGTAACAATCGCCATTTTCCTGATTTTTTTCTTGATCACAAATATGGGGGAATTCCGGGAGAGGTGGAAGTTTCTATATGTCCTGCTTCTAGTTGTTCCTGAACTAGTAGGTGGGCCGTTTGTAATTTCTCTTTAGATAGGGGCCACTGAGGGACCCACACTAGCTTATCAGAAAGCCATGGTATTTTCAAAATTATTTTCTCAGTGGCCCCGAAGAAAAATGTCTTTTTCCTTTATGATAATGATTTCTTTTAGGGTTAAGCTTACCCTGTACTTTTTGATAATAATTTCTTTTAGGGTTAAGATTACCCTGTAGATTTTCATATTTAACACCTGTAGGCTTGGTTTCAAGGTGTACTCCCATTTGTTGTAAAATATCTCTTCCCCATAAAGTAACTGGTAGGTTAGGTGAAACATAAGGATGAAACTTTCCTTTATGTCCTTCATCATCCTCCCATTTTAAAATTACCGCACTTTTTTCTGGGAGGTTATTATATCCTAAGCCTCTTAAATTGGTTGAAGCTTTTTGCAGAGGCCAATGCTTGGGCCATTGATGTAAATTAATGATGGAAGAATCCGCTCCAGTATCTATTAGTCTCTCCATTTGTACTCCTTGGATTTTTTATTTTACACATAGGCCTCCTTGAACAGTCTCAAACCCAGCAAGCCATGGGTCTTGAATCAGTGGAACAAAATCCTCTATTGTTCCTTTTTTGAGGCATACTCATTTTAAATGAATTATGTAAATTTGGAAGGAGAAGCAGCTGAGCAAGTCTATCTCCTTTATTAATAGATCTTATACTTTGGGGTGAGCTAAGCATTATTTTTATTTCCTCTTTGTAGTCTGTGTTTATTACACCTGGGGTCACTTGCAAACCTAATAAACTTTCAGGACTTTTCCCGAGAATAAGTCCTACTGTCCCTGAGGGAAGAGGTCCCCTGACTCCTGTAGGAATCAGTTGAACCCCCATTTCAGGTGTTAACACTATTCGGGCTGTGGAACAGAGGTGTAATCCTGCATTTCCTCCTGTTCCTCTGGCGAGGGAGTGGATGGATAGTAGGGATTGTATTGGGGAAGCATCTGAGTGGATGCTTGAGGATACTCTTCCTCCAATGCCTCGTACATTTGTGGGCCCCGGGGCATTGGGTCCCATGCCCCGTTATTTGAATTCCTGGACAAAAGATTTCCATGGATGTCAAATTTTGAATACATTTATTGGCCCAATGATTTTCCTTTTTACACCTGGGGCAGCGGCCTGGGGCACCGTATGAGCTTGGTCTTATTTCTCTTTGGGGATTTTGCCCAGAATAGCCTGATTGATTATGATAATTTTACCTGGAATATCCTGATTGATTATAATGTCTAGGTTGAGCCCTTGTGAAATTTTGAGGGGCAGCATCTCTCATAGCTGCTGCAATCGTATTTCCTGTAACAAAGGCATCATTTATATCTTTTCATAGTTGTATATATATCAAAGATTATTTCTCCATGGCCTGATGGCTTCCTGGCAATATTTATTAGCATTTTCGTATGCTAATTGAACAACTAATGGCATAACTTGAGGGACGTCTCCAAACACTCTACCTGCAGTTCTCAAAAGTCGATCAGCAAATTCGGCATACGGTTCATTAGGTCCTTGAATTGTTTTTGACAAGCTACCTTGCAGATCGCCAGGGCCTTGTAAAGTTTTCCATGCCTCTATGCAGCTGCATAGATCTGAGCATATATGCCTGGCATATAATATTTTTGAGCCTGTGAGTCTGCGAATTGCCCCTCTCCTGTGAGCATTTCTACATTCTGATCTCCAAACCCTGCAGCTGCGTTTCTTTTAGCTGTTTATCTATACACAGTTCTTGGAATTGCGATCGCCAAACCAAGTATTGTCCACCACTTAAAACAGCTTTGCATAGACTTTTCCAGTCTGAGGGGGTTAAATTAAAGGTGTTAAGGGCCTCTAGCATGCTCAGCGTGAAAGGAGCTTGTGGTCCATATGTCATTACTGCCTCTTTGAGATTTTTTATTGTTTTGAAATCTATTGAGAGTTGGTCCCTCTGTCCGTTAATTTCAAATATTGGCAGTCCCCAATTTATCTGTGAGTTACCCTCGAGAGCATATAAGCGCTCAGAAAGACTTTTTATTTCTGTTCCTAGGGTATGCAAATGCCTAGTAATACCCTTCATGTTTTCTGTAATGGATTCCACCC
The DNA here is from genome assembly GCA_025594165.1 of Tamias sibiricus. Classification (NCBI taxonomy): domain Eukaryota; kingdom Metazoa; phylum Chordata; class Mammalia; order Rodentia; family Sciuridae; genus Tamias; species Tamias sibiricus. The sequence goes on along the minus strand of CM046659.1, from coordinate 43,501,815 downwards.
ATGGGGGAGTAGAGGACACGAGTGGTTCCTCTACTTGACGGTCCTTTTTCTTGGTCTTTTTTAGTTTCTTTTTCCTCATTTTCTCAGGATCACTTTTAATAGATTCCTCACTACTGCTAATTTCACTGACAGCAATATCCTGAGTCCCAGGTTCAATGGAGAGCAAGTATCCTTCAGCTATCTCTAATAAATCCCGAATAGCTCTAACAGCTCGGATTTTTGTCATTTTGGGGACGCTTCTAATACTCTCCTTACTGGTCTTAGTTGACTCAGTGGAAGCTACGCTTTCGTGATCGCCTTCACTTTTTTCTAAATCCTCCTCACTAACGACAGACTCAGCTATATCAAAGAATTCATCAAGAGCCTTGTACACTTGGGTCTTAGTTATTTTCGAACCCATTTTAACCGCTCTGACTAGAGACTCCTGCGAGGTTCCTCAGTTCTTACCTACCATGCTGAATTCCCCGTACGGGCCACCACCTGTAGCTGCCTGAAGCGATTGCCGCTTGGAGCCACTATTCCGCAGGAACAAGTTCAGAGGCAGACTGGAAACAAACAGCGTTTTTATTCTGGTAGCTTTTCTCTCTGGCTCTAACAACAACTCCCACACGCACCACACACCACCAAAATGGCACCGACCCTATCTGCCAAGTCACTGCTCAAGTCTCTCGAGATCCCGGGCCAAGTCCCACGAGATCCCGGGCCAAGTCTTGCGAGATTTCGGCCCAAGTCCCGCGAGACCACGGAAGGTGGCAATGCCCGACCATGGCCCGCAGCCAACCGCAATCTCAGCCATTTCCTCAATCAGGGCTCCTGCAAAACTGTATACTTATAAACTTCAAATAATTACCTTTATTTTCTGAGCCACATATAAGTTCAAAGAATTACCTTTATTTTCTGAGTTACATATAACTTGCCTAGATGGATTATAGCCAAAGCATGAATCTTCCAGTGGAAAATTTGTCCCAGGCAACAGACTGAACACTGAGTTGAATAAGAAGGAATCTGAAATGGTTCTTCACGGGTTATATCTTGCATCTCTTTAAGGAATTTGCATTGGAATGTGGGGATGCCTTTGTTCTAGGTTGGAAGATTTGGTTCTGACCCTCTCCTCTATAACTGCTCATCTCTCATGTAAGAAGTGTACTTAGATTAGAGCAAGTGACAGACTGGAATGTGTAGAACACTTGTCATCTAGCTATAACTTACTATTTTATATGGCTTTTATTTTTTTCAACCTTAACATTCATATTCCTTTCTTTCGGATAAATGTTGGTGGAATGTTTAAAAAAAGTGTATATTCTACTGTTGGATATGATCTTCTGTGTCATTTAAGTGAGGTCAGTTAATTGTATTATTTAAATTTTCTGAATTTATACAGATTTAAAAACTTAAATTCTTGTTCTGTTATCTAATGAGAGAGGCATGATAAAATCTTCATCAATGGTTGTGGATCTATTTCCTTTCAGTTCTGTTGTCCTTTTTATACTTTTAGGCTATTTTTGTTTCGTGAATCCAAATTCAGAACTGTCTGATTTTCTGTTAATTGACCCTTTAATCCTTATATCTCTAGGAATACTTTCATGTCTAAAAAGTTTTATTTGGTATTAATACCACTACACTAGCTTTCTTTTACTGTTTGTATCATATATACACATTTTAAATTTTAACTGTGTTGTGTCCTTAACATTTAAATACAAATTTAAATATTTAAAGCATTTCTTAAAAACAGTGGGGTTGAATTTTGTTTTTTGTGCAGTCTAGCTACCTCTATCTCATTGGATTATCCTATCCATCTAAATGTAACTACAGGGATTAAATCATAACTTTGATGTTTTCTCTATCTATTTTTTTTTGTCCTTTTTCCCCTTCCTTTCTTTTGGATTGACCAATCTTTTTTTTAATTTCTGTTTTTTCACTTACAATATAATTTTAGTTATATATACTTTCAATGGTTACCGTGGGTACTATAAAATACAATTTTTATTATAGTGTGTCTTAAGTTAATATTTTTGCATTTCTCTGAAAATGATAAAAATCTTATAGTACTTAACCTTCTATACCTCATCCACTTTGGGTAGTTTTATTGTCTGATATTTTAACTTAGTATAAGTTATGGACTGAACATTGTGTTATTTAATTTTTAAAGCATATTCTTTAATAATTGACCATATATTTTTTGCTTTTTTAATTTTTATTCCTTACTGTAGTTCAATTTTTCATGTTGAATCATTTCCTTCAGTCTTTACTATTTTTTATAGTGCAGTTTTTGAGAGTAGTGAATTCTTACAGATCTTCTTAAATTTTTTTAACCTTTCAGTTCTGAAAGCTGCTTTAACTGAGTGTAGAATTTAGATTGGCCATAACTTTTTAAATTAGCATTTTATCTATGGAGGCTCTAAAAGTCATTGCAAAGTCACACACACAAAAATATGCAACTATCTTTTTTCCCCTAATATCCTTTGTATGCTGTGTGTGTAAATCTAGTAGACTAGATCGTATGCTATTGTGAATGGTCCTTTCCTTTTTTATCCTATATCATCTACCATTAACTTAGAGAACTATTTGTGATTTTATCCACTTTTTCAGATTTCTTTCTTCCCTATATACCATTAAACAGATTTACTAAGGAAAATTATCAGAGATAAAGAAGGAGCATTGCATAATGATAAGAGATTAAATTCTTTTAAGACATAATAGTCTTTAATGTGTGTGCACTAAACATCAGAGTGTCAGACATTAGGCAAAGTAGGTAAGACAAGGAGAAATAGATAAATCAACTATATAGCTAGAGACTTCAATGTTACTCTTAGAAATTGATAGATCAAGTATATGAAAAATCAGTAAGGATATAGTTGACATTAACAGAACTACCAATCAACTTGACCCAACTTATTATTTATAGAATACTGTATCCCACAATAACAGAATGCACATTTATCACTAAAAACCCTCTTATTTTGATAGATTCTCTGTTACTTGGATCAGGGTATATATTAAATGTTCCTTTAGAGTGTCTTGTTATAATGAATAATGAAGTCTGTGTATCAGGAGTTGGCATGTTAAGAAGTATGGGCATAAAGTCAGCTCAAAGTTTATCCTGTAGAGCAAAATTCCTTTTCCTCTTCACTCCAAGTTCTGTTCACTCCCTACCCTATCAAAGATGGCTCAATAGAAATCAGTGATATCTAAGAAGATAAGGTCATACTTTCTCATTAGGAGTCAGAATCACTTAACTCATTCATATTAATATTCTCATACATGATTTCACCAAAGAAAGAAAATTAGGGTAAATTAACTTTCAATATTTGGAAGGTAATACATGTGTAAGTTTTCTGAGATAGCTATATAATTGTGTATATTTTGGTTTTTTTGTTTGTTTGTTTGTTTTATGTGCAGAGGCTTTAACCCACTGGGTCTCACACATGCTAGGCAAGCACTTTACCATAGAATTATACCCTTAGCCCCTGATTTTGATAAGCAAAAGGGCAAATAAACTTATAGTTGATAAATCAGAATTTGTAGAGAGTATTGGTATTATAAACAAGAAGGAAATTGCAAAACTTAGTGAAAGGCATTGGATAAATTGTAGAGTAGAAATGAGAATAAAATTCGGTGATATGTTCTTTTTTGTTTGTTTGTTTTAGATTATTTAGAACTATAGAAAAATGAAATTCATGCTGTTGTTTAAAGCTAGCCTTTCAGACAGTTATTATCACTGTGCAACAAAGTACCATGAATTTAGTAATATAGAACGACAGATTTCTTAACTCACAGTTTTGTGGATTAAGGAGTTCATGTATAGTTTAGCTAGTATCTTTGCTTTGGGGGATGTCCATCACAAAGCTGCAGAAGGTGCTGGCTGGATCTGTAGTTTTATTTATTTGTTTTTTAAAATAGTTTTCAGTTGTAGATGGACATAGTGCCTGTATTTATTTGTCTTATTTAGGAATAAAATTAATCTATACATCAAGGCTGAAAGGTGCTAAAACTGGTGTAAGAGCTGAAGACTTTGAGATGTATATACAGTATATCCAGTATAATACCTTTTATTAAACATGAAAAGCTTTAAATAATGCTTCCTGTCTGTTTTTAAATGCTCTAGAGCAGAGGAAGGTGGCATTTTTTTATAGCAACAAGAATGCTTATCTAGCAATTTGATTATTACCATTATTTTAGTCTAAACATTCCAATACAGTGAACCTCATTTTTTATGCCTCAGTCTCTTACTTTTCTTGGTTCCTAGTACAAAGATTGGGGGATAAATTAATGATTGGATATTCTGAAAGATCTTTAGCCGGGATACAGATGTGTACCCTAATACCAACTCTTGGTCAGTAATTTAAATATCAAAATGTTTACTTAGTAGTTCTTTAACTTTGCTGTTTATCAGATTCACATTGAGGGCTTGTTAAAATGTAGATTGTAGAGCTCCATCCACCATGTTTATGATTTACTGCATGTGGGGTGAAATCTGAGAACCTGAATTTCTAAGAAGTTCCTAGGTAAAATGTTGATGCTACAGTTGAAGGACTATACTTTGAAAACTGCTGCTTTTGGAGTTTCCATGAAAACAGAAGTCTAGTTATAGCCATTCTAGCACTGTTCTTCTTCCTTTCCTTATCAAAAAGAAGAAGAAGAAGAGGAGGAGGAGGGAGAGAGGGAGGGGGAGGGGGAGCGGAAGGAGGGGAAGGAGGAGGAGGAAGAGAAGTAGTAGTTTATTTCTGGGGCTCCTATTTTATCCCATTGGTCTACATTTTTTTTTTTTTTTTTTTATTCCAATACCATGTGGTTTTTGTTACAATGGCTCCATAGTATATTTTGAAATCAGGTACTGTGATGCATTTCACCTTGTTCCTTTTGTTCAGGATTGTTTGGGCTATCTGGAGTCTTTTGTGCCTTATCAATTTTAGGATTGATTTTTCTGTGTCTGTGAGGAATGGCATTGGTATTTTGATAGAGACTGCACTGAATCTGTAGAATGCTTTTGGTAGAATGGCAATTTTAAGGATATTGTTTCTCCTTGTCCATGAAAATGGGAGATCTTTATATCTTCTAGTGTCTTCTTCATTGTTTTCTTCAGTGTTTTGTAATTTTCTTTGTACAAGTTTATTCACCTCATTATTTAGATTTATTTCTAGATTTTCATATCTAGAAATAAAGGCTGTTATGAATGGGATTGTTTTCTTGATTTCCTTGATAGCAAGTTTATTACTGGCGTATAGGTAAGCTGCTGGATTTCTTTTTTGCTACAGGTATTGAACCCAAGGCTGCTTAACCACTGAGCCACATCCCCAGCCCTGTTTATATTTTTTATTTTGAGACAGGGTCTCACTAAGTTGCTTAGGGCCTCGCTAACGTTGCTGAGGCTGGGGCTGGCCTTGAACTTGTGATCCTCCTGCCTCAGCCTCCCCAGCCACTGGGATTATAGGTGTGCACCACCATGCCCAGCCTCTGGTTTTTCTATGTTGATTTTTATTGTGCCACACTGCTAAATTTGTTTATCAGCACTAAGAGACTTTTCAGGTGGACTTTTCAGGGTTTTCTAGGTGTAGAATCATATCTCTACAAACAAGGATAATTTGACTTTCTCCTTTCCTATTCGTGTTTCTTTTATCTCTTTCTCTTGCTTGATTGCTCTGGCTAAAATTTCCATTACTTGAATAAGAGTGACCAGAGTGGACACCCTTGAATCTTTCCTGATTTTTGAGGAAAAAATCTTCATTCAGTTTGATAATGGCTATGGGTTTGTTTTATATGGTTTTTATTATGTTGAGGTGTGATTCTTCTGTTCTGGAGTATTTAAATTTTTTATCATAAAAGAAGGTTAAATATTATCAAAGGCTTTTTCTGCACCTATTGATGATCATGTGATTTTCATCCTTGATTCTTTTCATGTGGTGAATCAGACTTACTGATTTGTGTATGTAGAATTAGCTTTGTATTCCTGGAAGGAAACCAACTTGATCATGGTATATATGATCTTTTAAATGTGATAATGAATTCAATTTGCAAGTATTTTATTAAGGGTTTTTGTATCCATGTTCTTCAAGGATATTGGGTTGTAGTTTTTATTTTGATTTTTTTGCTGGATCTTTATCAGGTTTTGGTAGTAGGATATAATACTGACTTTGTAATGATTTTGGAAGAGTTCTTTCTCTTTCTATTTTATGGAACAGTTTGAGGAATATCGGTAATCCTTAAAAGTTCTGGTAGAATTCAGCTGTGAATCCATCTGATTCTCAACTTCTTTGTTGGGAAACTTTTATCACTTGCTTGTTATTGATCTAGCTCTGTTTCTTTATATCCTCAGGTTCAATTTTGGTAGGTTCATATTTGTCTAGAAATTGGTCCATTTCATCTAGATTTTCCAAATTATTGGTATGTATTTTTTCAAAACATTCCACAAGATCAGATTGTTTAGATTTCAGTAATATCTGTTGTTAATATTCCCTTTTTCACTTATAATTTTATTTGAGTCTTCTCTGTCTTTTGGTTAGTTTTCTTTTTTTTCTTTTCTTCTTTTTTTTTTTTTTAAACAGTCAACTCCATGTTGTGGTGTTCTTCTGCTTTCTGTTTCTGCTCTGATCTTGTATTATTTCTTTCCTTCTAGTGATTTCGGGTTTTGTTTATTCTTGTTTAAGGCCAATAACTTCATGTTTAATGATTAATAAAAGAGCATAGAAGCTGTTTGTTCTTTCTAGCCCTACCTGATTTTTAATTTTTTTGCAGTGTTGAGGCTTGAACCTGGGACCTCACACATGCTAGGCAAGCAGTCTACAACTGAGCTACATCCCTACTCTCAGCCCCATATTTTGATTATGGGCCTCTTGTTTTTGTGATGCAGAATATGCAGATATTTGGGAAGACAGTATTTACCTTTATTTCCTTTAAGCTTTTTGAATTACATCTAGATTAGGCATCTAAGAGTCTTTGTTTAATTCCTAATACCAAATTTTGAGTCCCCTTATTCAGAAGTGTAGAGAAAGTTATTTCTGTCACTTAAGGACATTAAAAATGGAATAAAGATAAAAAGATGATAGGTCAAATGGTAACAAAGAGACTATTAAGTCAAAAGGATAAGGATGTGGATTCAGAAGTCAAGTTCTTCTATTATTTTAATGTATCCTTTGTGCCAAATTCTAGGTACTTTCACATATATATTCTTTAATTAATTAACAGGAATAATTTTTTTAGATATGGTCTCCCTGTGCTGTCCAGGCTGACTTTAACTCATGATCTTCCTGCCTCATCCTCCTATGTAGCTGGGATTTCGGGCAAATTTCATCAGGCCCTAGTCTAATTTATTTAACATCAAGTAAACATTACAGTTTTATTTATTTATTTATTTTTTGCCTTCTTTTACATCTTTCAGTATTTATCTCTGCTTTGTATATCTGGTTTGTAAAATCTCATTCATTTATACATTCCTTCATTCAGGCTTTGTTGTCAGACAAATCCAAATTTATATTCCATCTCTACAATTTACTTATTAGCTCAGTGTGGCCTCTGAGTTGGTAATCCTCCTTGAGTTTTTCATTATAAACCATAGAAATGAAACATCTCAGCTAGTTATTTATTTATTTATTTATTTATTTTCAAATTAAATAAATCCACCTTGCTGCAACATGAGATTATTTTGGAAAGATGGATCTTTGGAACTCCAGGGGAGGGACAGGAAGTAAAGAACTTATGATGATCTAGAAACAGAAATTAGACAGCTGGTATAAACCCAATGCTTTGAAATCTCAAATCTCTCTCTCTCTCTCTCTGTTTTCTTTCTCTTTTGCTCTCTTTCTCTCCTTTCCTACTCCCTTTGTCGTCCTTATTGGCCCCCTATCAGCTTTCATTGCTTCAGTGTGCACATGACCAAATATGGGTACCCTACCCCTCCTGAATTTTTCTAAACTCAGTTTGAATGATCACCTGCAACTAACTAGTGAAAATCAGTTCACAGTCTAAAGAAACTGGTTCAACTTGTATAAGATATTTGTTACCATGTCCATTCAACTATGGGAGAAGGAGGGAAGGTCATGAACATGTCTGCCAAGGCAACTCTATAGCTGGTGGCAGGGGTTGATGTTAAATTGGCCAATGGCTGTCCTCTTAATGTCTGTCTTATGCTACTGTTATTATCACATTACATAACACATGAATTTGTGAGTTCCTGGTAGGCAGCCAACTGCTTGTGTACTAGAAAATACCATGTTATCACCACAAAGTGGATGATTCCCAAATACTGATTGCTTAACTTAACCTGGACAAAAAACAGGATCACTCACATTTTATATTTTGGTGCACAGATATTAAGCAGCCTATCAGAGTGAAATAGGTTTAGATGTACAAGTAGACTATAGGCCTATCAGTTTTCTTTCTCTTCAGTAAAATGCACTTATTAAATTCTTAATACCACATAAGCCTATGCTGAGAAAATTATTGTGACCTTTCCCTGATCTCTCTCTGTCTCTCTCTCTTTTTTTTTTTTTTTTCTGTACCAGAGATTAAACTAAGGGGTACTTGACCACTGGACCACATCCCCAGTCCTTTTTTGTATTTTATTAGAGACAGGGTCTCACTGAGTTGCTAAGTGCCTCGCCATTGCTGAGGCTGGCTTTGAACTCGTCATCCTCCTGCCTCAGCCTTCCAAGTGCTGGGATTACAGGTGTGCACCACTGCGCTTGGCTCCCTGATCTCTTAATAGCTTATAATTAAGGCATGTATTAGACATTGCAAGTAGCCAATAAGGAATATCAGTCAGTCTTAATAGAGTTTGTAATGTGCTTATACTTAATGCAATTTTAGGATGCATGTATAGATTTAGAATGCAGTACTTAGAGACAGTATTGTCTTTAGTGTAAATTGAAGTGTAGCCATGGGAATTATACATCTTACTTATGTATGGCTAAGAGTATCAATATACTGCATTCTGTGAAACTCTCTTACATTATTGTTAAATATACATATTTATACACACATGTTGTATATACACACATGTATGTATGTATAAGATTCAAAACTTGAGTAATTATTTAAAATTATAAGCCCTATCATAGATAAAGGGCTAAAGACTTTCTGACAAGGCTTATAGCTATGAAGTCTTCAGATGGAAAGAAAGATCAGTGCATGCAGTAGGAGGTGTAGTAATTGCTTTCTTCATGTTGTTCTTATTTGTTTTATCACAAAGTGAAATAGTAAACTCATGAGCTAATTATTGTTCATTTTTAGGCATTGTTATTGATTTGTAGTCATTAAAATGGTGTTGTGTTTTTATAATATATATTAGTTGTATTAGTTTATACATCAACTGGTAGAGATATAACCTTGATATTTTGGCATTTGTGATAGCAGAGAATAAATCATTAGTTACACTCAAAAAAACAAGTAATACTAAAAATTCCTTTAAGAGCTTTTGTGCAGTCTAAATAGGTGAAAGACACCATATTTAAGATGTAAGTACTGTATTATCCTGTTTATTCAAAAATATCACGAAGCCAGGTATGGTGATGCACTCCTGTAATCTCATTGGCTCCGGAGGCTGAGGCAGGAGGATTACAAGTTCCAGGCCAGCTCTAGCAATTTAGTGAGGCTCTAAGCAACTTAGACCTTGTCTAAAAAAAAAAAAAAAAAAATTTAAAAAGGGCTTAGGGATGTGGATCACTGGTAAAGGGGTTCACTGGGTGCCGTGACTGCTGTGTTACTTATTAATGGGGCCGAGGTCTAAAGCTACCCCCCTTTTTGGGCCCTAAAAGGCGGTTCTTTCTGCCAGCAGAGTTAAAGTAGCTTACCTGGCGAAGATAGGCTTAGCTGGCAAAAGTCGCTGAGTGTCTCTATCCCCGCCTGATTGACGGACACCACGCCACACCCGGGGAGTTTTGGTAGAAAGCAATGCCAAAAACTCAAATTTATTGAACAGTGAACTGCACTTATATAGGACTAAAAATAACCAATCCTTGACCAGCAGGGCGGTTCCGGCTCTCACGATACATCATAGCCACACCCCCTTGCTTAGCCCCGGTCCTCCAAAGGGTGTGGTAAGCAACCAGAGCCCATCCCCTTGGCAGACAGCATCCGGAAAGTCCCAACAATTCCCCTTTTTCGTTTTTTTTTCAAAATGGGGCTTCTCCATTTTATATTTCAAAAATGGGATGTCCCATCCTGTGTTTCGAAAATTAGGGTGTCCATCTCACTCGAGAGTGTGCCTGTTTAGGTTGTTTTTCCTCTCTGGGAAAAATCTTACCCGTCATTGGCTACCACCCTAGCACTTCAGGTGGACACACCGAGGGCCAGCAAGTGGCCAGGGGAAGGACACCTTTGGGAAGGCTTGACTGGATGGCAAACCTCCGCATCTTGTTAAGGACCATGGCCAACCCTGTAGGGCTTTAGCTCAGCATGACAGCAGACCACCCAGCTGTATCAATCTGGTTAGTTATATAGGGCCCAAAAGTGAACACAAAGACAATGACAATCAGGGATTTCACCAAAGGGAGAAAGTCCACCCATTCAGTTTAGTCTAAAGGAAGCCATCTGACATAAAGTCTGGACAATTGTCACAGGAATAGCATTCTTCTCTCTAGCATAAAGTCCGGACAATTGTCACAGATATAGCGCTCTTCTCTCAGGGTCCAAAGGAAGCCGTCTAGCACAAAGTCCAGACAATTGTCATAGGAATGGCACAGTCTCTCAGAGTCCCAAGGAAGTCGTCTAGCACAAAGTCCAGACAATTGTCACAGGAATGGCACAGTCCCTCTTCTCTCATCGCAGAGGGTTGAGATACTGACAAAGAAGGAGTCCAAGACAGTGTTTTTGATGAATTTTGGAATGGATGTGATGAGAAGTTTAATCACAACAGGACAGGAGATTTGTCATGGTGTTTTTTTCTTTCTTCTCATTTCTGTGGAAAAAGAAAGGATCACCCCTCAAGAGCTTGTGCTCCTGGGTAGTCATTTTGGTCTGCCAGCACTTATTAACGGATCTGGACCTCTCCAGAATCCAGTTAATGGGTCTTTCCATCGGACCTCAACCTTTACATAAGGCATTTGGTTAGGCCAGTGTCTTTGAAACGCAGACAGAGGCTGCTGTTTGGAAAAATTTAAAATATTTAAGGTAAGCATAGCTGTCTTTAACTGGTCAAGGGGGTTGCTTCCCCCATTTTGTTTTATTAATTAGTCCTTTAAGGTTTTGTTATGTCTCTCTATGATGGCTTGTCCTTTTGGGTTATATGGGATCCCTGTGGTATGCTTAATATGCCAAGTTTGGAAGAACTTTTGTAATGATTTGCTCATAAAACAGGGTCCATTATCGGTTTTAACCTGTTTTGGCAATCTAAGAATAGCAAAGCATTGTAAAAAGTGAATTTTAGCATGTTTAGCCCTTTCTCCAGAGTGTGCCATGGCCCAACAAGCATGTGAATAAGTATCTATGGACATAAATATATATTTTAATTTTCCAAATGGCACATAATGGGTTACATCTGTCTGCCAGACAGCGTTGGGCCGTAGGCCTCTGGGATTTACCCCAGGGGACTGGAGAGGTGGGACCTGTAAGAAGGGCAAACAGGACTTACATGTCCTTACAATCTTTTTTAAATCTTTTATAGGAACTAAAGGAAATTTATGATGTAGTCCTCTCCAATTTAAATGAGTAAGGTCGTGAAGACCTTGGGCTAACTGAAGGTCTTGTTGATATGGGACTGTAACTGTTAATATACCTGTGGTGGCCAAATGGTCAGCAGCCTGATTTACCTCAGAGAGGGGCCCAGATAAGCCTTGATGTCCCCTAAGATGTTGGAGGAAAATAGGCTCATTACACCCCTTTAATAGGGATCGAACCTGAATCATCAGAGGGGTTATAGGATTATTATCTATCTTTATATATGATGCATTTAGAGTAGGTAATAGGTTAATTACATATAAACTATCTGAGAAAAGATTCATAGGCTCTTGGACATGGGTCAAGGCTAATGCAACAGCATATAATTTTTTAAATTGAGCAGAACCAGTAACGGCTTCAAAGTATTGTGTCCTTTGGCCTGAGGATGGGTGAAAAACTACAACTGCTGACCCTTCTTTCCCTCCATCTGTGAAGACATTTACTGCCTTGGGGAGTGGCTTGATGGAAAAAAGGATGGGGGGAGTCCACTCCAGTTTGGGAAAAGAAGAGGTCTATTTGGTTGACCCATAATGACAGTCAACTTGTCCTAAAAATCCTTCTAAAGCATAGGAGACTCTAGGGTTGTTTCTCCGTATCCACTCAAAGTCTGACAAACGGTAAGGAATTGTTAAAATATCTGGGTCTTTTCCATAATGTCTCAATGATGTAGCTCTCCCTTTTATTATAAGACCTGCTAATTGATCTAATTGGGAATAAACTCGAGGTGCTCCTCCCACAGAGGAATGTATCCACTGTAAGGGGTTGCCCATCTGGGTGAGAACAGCTGTAAGGAGCTTAGCACCTGAGAAAATCCACAGATATAGAGGTTGCTTTGGTTGGTATCGAGCCAATTGGGCTGAATTGAGGGTATCTTGGACTTTTTGTAATATTGACAGATGACCTTCTTTTAGTATAATCACATCAGAGGGGGATTTTCTCCGTAGCAACTCAAAGAAAGGTAATAAATTCTCAGTAGAGATATGAAGCCATGGTCTTAACCAGTTTAGCTCTCCTAATAGCTTCTGTAACTCTGCCAAGGAATAAGATTTTTGAATGACTAGTTGAGGTTTGAGAGGACAAACCGAGTCTAGGCTAAGTTTTGTCCCCAATATTTTGAAGGGAGGAATAGTTTGGACCTTGTCATTGGATATGTGTAATCCTCCTTTTTCTAAGAGCTCTCGAAGGGTCAGGTAAGCTGAGCCCAGTTGCTGGACGTCAGCAGCTCCCAGGATGATGTCATCCATATTAACATATAGGGTGAGCTGTGATTTTTTCATTAATGGTGACAGGAGACATGAAACATAATATTGACAAAAAGCTGGGCTGTTAGCCATACTTTGAGGGAGAACTATCCATTCATATCACTCATCTGGCCTCTGAAAGTTATTAGAAGGGATAGAAAAGGCAAACTTTTCATAATCATCTGGATAAAGAGGAATAGAAAAATAACAATCTTTAATATCAATAACAATTAAGGTTAAATCTCTTGAAATAGCAGGGATCCAGGGGAGGCTACGCAGAGGTGTGCCAACAATGAACATCCTATCATTAATTTTCCGGAGGTCTTGTAATATCCGCCATTTCCCTGTGGCCTTTTGTATAACAAAAACAGAACTGTTTCATGGGCTAAGAGAGGGTCTAATGTGTCCTAGGGCTAACTGTTCTTCGACAATTTCCCTCAAATGGTTTAGTTTTTCAGTAGGAAGGGGCCACTGCTCGACCCAGATTGGGGGGCCATCTCGCCATTGAATGGCAGGAACTTGGGGAGCAGTGGCCCTTAGGATTGGGGGTGAGACCCTATTTGATGATTGGAAGTTTTTCTCCCCGTATCTTTAATTAATTATCATTTTGAAGCTTTCTATGGGTTGTAGTAATGTAAGCTTCAGCTTTTCCTAAGATGTCCTGGCCTAATAAATTAGAGGTTAATCCAGGAGCCACAAGGGGGCGAACCTCCCCTTGATTTCCATCTATGTCTCTCCATCTAAGCCAATCTCTGGTTTCTTCTGAATGAGTGTTTCCATCTACCCCAAGTAATTGGGGCCCTGGAATTAGTTCCCATTGAGGTGGAATCTCTTCCTTCCTTAGTATAGTACAGTCTGCCCCAGTATCAATTAGGCAACGAAATTTCTTTCCTGATATATAAATATCCATCTTTGGTCTAATCCCTGGAACAATAGGAACTGTCCAATGGACCTTAGGGGGACTGTGAGCAGGGGAACCTCCTTGGTGTAACGGGGCTGGAGGATGCCCCTTTAGGAGTTTAAAGGTTTCCCCTGAATATCAAATTTAGATCTGCAATCTTTTCTCCAATGATATCCTCTTTTACATCTAGGAGAAAGTGTTCTAGGGGCAGCTGGTCTCTGAGTCTGGCCAGGGGAGCATTCTGGGGGCCGACCAGGGCCATTGGGGCAGTCTTTTTTAAAATGGCCCTGTCGTCCACACTTAAAACAGGTCCCTTTTCCATTTAAAACTGTTGCCAATACCTCAGTATGGGCATTAAGGGCAGTGGTTAAGACTTGAGATTGATGAGTTTGAGAACCCACATCTTTGGTGGCAATAATCCATCTCCCCATAGATCTATCCTTTAACCTGGCACAGGCCAGTTTGTGATCTGTGGTCATCCCTTCCCAAACCAGCATTTTTGTAAATTGGTTTCTCATCGTACCAGGTGGAAATTTCCCTTGAAGGCTTTTTTCCACTCTCTCAATAAATGTGGCCAGATCCTCATTAGCTTTTTGAGTGATTCCAGCTATAGGAGGCTCTGTAGGGCCTTCCTCTAGCTTTTTCCATGTTGCCAGTCCTAAAGCTCGCACCTGCTCTCGGTAAGAGGCTGGTATTGCTGCCTGTTGAATGCCTGTGGCATTTTGGTCATTAACTCCTGCCAGCATCCCAAAGGTTATTGGTATGGGAGGATTCATAGATCGGTTCCTCTCTGCCTGCATATGGCATTCATCAGTAAAATATGCACACCACTTTATAAATAAAGGTCCTGGAAGCACGGCTTTGGTTAAATTGTTCCAATCTTTTGTCGTGCAGGCTTGATGTGCCAGACTTGATAAAATACATTCTGCCCATGGAGAGTTGGGACCGTCTTCCGACACCGCCTTTTTTAACTCTTTTAACTCTTGAGTTTTCCAGGGGTACCAAATATTCGGCCTATTTCCTCCCGGATTTAAATTAACTGGAAACGCCATTACAGGTGAAAGCCCACCACGGGGCGCTAGCAGCTGTTGTGGAATTGGCGCCTCTTGGAAAAGTGGTGGTGCGGAAGGCCCGGAAGGGGCGGGCTCATAAAATGGCGGATCCCGCTCACAGGGTGGTGAGCCATGTGGCCAATGGCCTTTGTCCTCAGGGAATTTTTTTTAAGCTCTCTAAGGGAGAAGCTGTAGGTTCCTGATTGCTAGTTTTACCTAATTCCGCGGAGTGGGATTTCTCTATTTCTAGGGAGTGGTTAGGCTTCTCCAAATCCGCGGACCGGGAGGGGCTGTTTAATTCTACGGACCGGGAGAGATTAGATTCAGATATTTTATTTTCTCCTAGGGCCTGCTCCGTTACCTCAATTCTTATAATTTGAGGTGCCTGATCTGTGGCCTCTGTAGATTCTTTTATTGTTTGCATGAGAGAGCATGCTTTTAGGGCGGATAAAGCTGGATAAACTCCCGGAGGTGGAATTTCCCCATATTCATTTTCTCTCTCTCTTAAAATGTGTTCCGCACGGTGCCATGTCTTCCATGAATTATAATCAGCCTTCGGGAGCCAGGGAGCCGCCCGTATTAGTGAGCTCCAAATTTTTTCAGCTTGAGCATCAGAAATTTGGAGACCTTGCTTTCTTAAAAATATACCGCCATGCCTTGAGGGCTGGCTCCTGAGATTTCATAAATATTAAAGCTTGCCCCATATTAGAGGATACTTTTACCAGAGAGACGCTGCGTCTCTAACCGTGCTAAGCCTATCGATAATTTTCTTTTGTTTTCGTGCCCTACGTTGGGCGCCAACTGCCATGACTGCTGTGTTACTTACTAATGGGGCCGAGGTCTAAAGCTACCCCCCTTTTTGGGCCCTAAAAGGGGGTTCTTTCTGCCAGCAGAAAGAGTTAAAGTAGCTTACCTGGCAAAGATAGGCTTAGCGGGCAAAAGTCGCCGAGTGTCTCTATCCCCGCCTGATTGACGGACACCACGCCACTCCCAGGGAGTTTTGGTAGAAAGCAATGCCAAAAACTCAAATTTATTGAACAGTGAACTGCACTTATATAGGACTAAAAATAACCAATCCTTGACCAGCAGGGCGGTTCCGGCTCTCACGATACGTCATAGCCACACCCCCTTGCTTAGCCCCGGTCCTCCAAAGGGTGTGGTAAGCAACCAGAGCCCATCCCCTTGGCAGACAGCGTCCAGAAAGTCCCAACACCTTGCTCCTGGGTAGTCATTTTGGTCTGCCAGCACTTATTAACGGATCTGGACCTCTCCAGAATCCAGTTAATGGGTCTTTCCATCGGACCTCAACCTTTACATAAGGCATTTGGTTAGGCCAGTGTCTTTGAAACGCAGACAGAGGCTGCTGTTTGGAAAAATTTAAAATATTTAAGGTAAGCATAGCTGTCTTTAACTGGTCAAGGGGGTTGCTTCCCCCATTTTGTTTTATTAATTAGTCCTTTAAGGTTTTGTTATGTCTCTCTATGATGGCTTGTCCTTTTGGGTTATATGGGATCCCTGTGGTATGCTTAATATGCCAAGTTTGGAAGAACTTTTGTAATGATTTGCTCATAAAACAGGGTCCATTATCGGTTTTTAACCTGTTTTTGGCAATCTAAGAATAGCAAAGCATTGTAAAAAGTGACTTTTAGCATGTTTAGCCCTTTCTCCAGAGTGTGCCATGGCCCAACAAGCATGTGAATAAGTATCTATGGACATAAATATATATTTTAATTTTCCAAATGGCACATAATGGGTTACATCTGTCTGCCAGACAGCGTTGGGCCGTAGGCCTCTGGGATTTACCCCAGGGGACTGGAGAGGTGGGACCTGTAAGAAGGGCAAACAGGACTTACATGTCCTTACAATCTTTTTTAAATCTTTTATAGGAACTAAAGGAAATTTATGATGTAGTCCTCTCCAATTTAAATGAGTAAGGTCGTGAAGACCTTGGGCTAACTGAAGGTCTTGTTGATATGGGACTGTAACTGTTAATATACCTGTGGTGGCCAAATGGTCAGCAGCCTGATTTACCTCAGAGAGGGGCCCAGATAAGCCTTGATGTCCCCTAAGATGTTGGAGGAAAATAGGCTCATTACACCCCTTTAATAGGGATCGAACCTGAATCATCAGAGGGGTTATAGGATTATTATCTATCTTTATATATGATGCATTTAGAGTAGGTAATAGGTTAATTACATATAAACTATCTGAGAAAAGATTCATAGGCTCTTGGACATGGGTCAAGGCTAATGCAACAGCATATAATTTTTTAAATTGAGCAGAACCAGTAACGGCTTCAAAGTATTGTGTCCTTTGGCCTGAGGATGGGTGAAAAACTACAACTGCTGACCCTTCTTTCCCTCCATCTGTGAAGACATTTACTGCCTTGGGGAGTGGCTTGATGGAAAAAAGGATGGGGGGAGTCCACTCCAGTTTGGGAAAAGAAGAGGTCTATTTGGTTGACCCATAATGACAGTCAACTTGTCCTAAAAATCCTTCTAAAGCATAGGAGACTCTAGGGTTGTTTCTCCGTATCCACTCAAAGTCTGACAAACGGTAAGGAATTGTTAAAATATCTGGGTCTTTTCCATAATGTCTCAATGATGTAGCTCTCCCTTTTATTATAAGACCTGCTAATTGATCTAATTGGGAATAAACTCGAGGTGCTCCTCCCACAGAGGAATGTATCCACTGTAAGGGGTTGCCCATCTGGGTGAGAACAGCTGTAAGGAGCTTAGCACCTGAGAAAATCCACAGATATAGAGGTTGCTTTGGTTGGTATCGAGCCAATTGGGCTGAATTGAGGGTATCTTGGACTTTTTGTAATATTGACAGATGACCTTCTTTTAGTATAATCACATCAGAGGGGGATTTTCTCCGTAGCAACTCAAAGAAAGGTAATAAATTCTCAGTAGAGATATGAAGCCATGGTCTTAACCAGTTTAGCTCTCCTAATAGCTTCTGTAACTCTGCCAAGGAATAAGATTTTTGAATGACTAGTTGAGGTTTGAGAGGACAAACCGAGTCTAGGCTAAGTTTTGTCCCCAATATTTTGAAGGGAGGAATAGTTTGGACCTTGTCATTGGATATGTGTAATCCTCCTTTTTCTAAGAGCTCTCGAAGGGTCAGGTAAGCTGAGCCCAGTTGCTGGACGTCAGCAGCTCCCAGGATGATGTCATCCATATTAACATATAGGGTGAGCTGTGATTTTTTCATTAATGGTGACAGGAGACATGAAACATAATATTGACAAAAAGCTGGGCTGTTAGCCATACTTTGAGGGAGAACTATCCATTCATATCACTCATCTGGCCTCTGAAAGTTATTAGAAGGGATAGAAAAGGCAAACTTTTCATAATCATCTGGATAAAGAGGAATAGAAAAATAACAATCTTTAATATCAATAACAATTAAGGTTAAATCTCTTGAAATAGCAGGGATCCAGGGGAGGCTACGCAGAGGTGTGCCAACAATGAACATCCTATCATTAATTTTCCGGAGGTCTTGTAATATCCGCCATTTCCCTGTGGCCTTTTGTATAACAAAAACAGAACTGTTTCATGGGCTAAGAGAGGGTCTAATGTGTCCTAGGGCTAACTGTTCTTCGACAATTTCCCTCAAATGGTTTAGTTTTTCAGTAGGAAGGGGCCACTGCTCGACCCAGATTGGGGGGCCATCTCGCCATTGAATGGCAGGAACTTGGGGAGCAGTGGCCCTTAGGATTGGGGGTGAGACCCTATTTGATGATTGGAAGTTTTTCTCCCCGTATCTTTAATTAATTATCATTTTGAAGCTTTCTATGGGTTGTAGTAATGTAAGCTTCAGCTTTTCCTAAGATGTCCTGGCCTAATAAATTAGAGGTTAATCCAGGAGCCACAAGGGGGCGAACCTCCCCTTGATTTCCATCTATGTCTCTCCATCTAAGCCAATCTCTGGTTTCTTCTGAATGAGTGTTTCCATCTACCCCAAGTAATTGGGGCCCTGGAATTAGTTCCCATTGAGGTGGAATCTCTTCCTTCCTTAGTATAGTACAGTCTGCCCCAGTATCAATTAGGCAACGAAATTTCTTTCCTGATATATAAATATCCATCTTTGGTCTAATCCCTGGAACAATAGGAACTGTCCAATGGACCTTAGGGGGACTGTGAGCAGGGGAACCTCCTTGGTGTAACGGGGCTGGAGGATGCCCCTTTAGGAGTTTAAAGGTTTCCCCTGAATATCAAATTTAGATCTGCAATCTTTTCTCCAATGATATCCTCTTTTACATCTAGGAGAAAGTGTTCTAGGGGCAGCTGGTCTCTGAGTCTGGCCAGGGGAGCATTCTGGGGGCCGACCAGGGCCATTGGGGCAGTCTTTTTTAAAATGGCCCTGTCGTCCACACTTAAAACAGGTCCCTTTTCCATTTAAAACTGTTGCCAATACCTCAGTATGGGCATTAAGGGCAGTGGTTAAGACTTGAGATTGATGAGTTTGAGAACCCACATCTTTGGTGGCAATAATCCATCTCCCCATAGATCTATCCTTTAACCTGGCACAGGCCAGTTTGTGATCTGTGGTCATCCCTTCCCAAACCAGCATTTTTGTAAATTGGTTTCTCATCGTACCAGGTGGAAATTTCCCTTGAAGGCTTTTTTCCACTCTCTCAATAAATGTGGCCAGATCCTCATTAGCTTTTTGAGTGATTCCAGCTATAGGAGGCTCTGTAGGGCCTTCCTCTAGCTTTTTCCATGTTGCCAGTCCTAAAGCTCGCACCTGCTCTCGGTAAGAGGCTGGTATTGCTGCCTGTTGAATGCCTGTGGCATTTTGGTCATTAACTCCTGCCAGCATCCCAAAGGTTATTGGTATGGGAGGATTCATAGATCGGTTCCTCTCTGCCTGCATATGGCATTCATCAGTAAAATATGCACACCACTTTATAAATAAAGGTCCTGGAAGCACGGCTTTGGTTAAATTGTTCCAATCTTTTGTCGTGCAGGCTTGATGTGCCAGACTTGATAAAATACATTCTGCCCATGGAGAGTTGGGACCGTCTTCCGACACCGCCTTTTTTAACTCTTTTAACTCTTGAGTTTTCCAGGGGTACCAAATATTCGGCCTATTTCCTCCCGGATTTAAATTAACTGGAAACGCCATTACAGGTGAAAGCCCACCACGGGGCGCTAGCAGCTGTTGTGGAATTGGCGCCTCTTGGAAAAGTGGTGGTGCGGAAGGCCCGGAAGGGGCGGGCTCATAAAATGGCGGATCCCGCTCACAGGGTGGTGAGCCATGTGGCCAATGGCCTTTGTCCTCAGGGAATTTTTTTAAGCTCTCTAAGGGAGAAGCTGTAGGTTCCTGATTGCTAGTTTTACCTAATTCCGCGGAGTGGGATTTCTCTATTTCTAGGGAGTGGTTAGGCTTCTCCAAATCCGCGGACCGGGAGGGGCTGTTTAATTCTACGGACCGGGAGAGATTAGATTCAGATATTTTATTTTCTCCTAGGGCCTGCTCCGTTACCTCAATTCTTATAATTTGAGGTGCCTGATCTGTGGCCTCTGTAGATTCTTTTATTGTTTGCATGAGAGAGCATGCTTTTAGGGCGGATAAAGCTGGATAAACTCCCGGAGGTGGAATTTCCCCATATTCATTTTCTCTCTCTCTTAAAATGTGTTCCGCACGGTGCCATGTCTTCCATGAATTATAATCAGCCTTCGGGAGCCAGGGAGCCGCCCGTATTAGTGAGCTCCAAATTTTTTCAGCTTGAGCATCAGAAATTTGGAGACCTTGCTTTCTTAAAATATACCGCCATGCCTTGAGGGCTGGCTCCTGAGATTTCATAAATATTAAAGCTTGCCCCATATTAGAGGATACTTTTACCAGAGAGACGCTGCGTCTCTAACCGTGCTAAGCCTATCGATAATTTTCTTTTGTTTTCGTGCCCTACGTTGGGCGCCAACTGCCATGACTGCTGTGTTACTTACTAATGGGGCCGAGGTCTAAAGCTACCCCCCTTTTTGGGCCCTAAAAGGGGGTTCTTTCTGCCAGCAGAAAGAGTTAAAGTAGCTTACCTGGCAAAGATAGGCTTAGCGGGCAAAAGTCGCCGAGTGTCTCTATCCCCGCCTGATTGACGGACACCACGCCACTCCCAGGGAGTTTTGGTAGAAAGCAATGCCAAAAACTCAAATTTATTGAACAGTGAACTGCACTTATATAGGACTAAAAATAACCAATCCTTGACCAGCAGGGCGGTTCCGGCTCTCACGATACGTCATAGCCACACCCCCTTGCTTAGCCCCGGTCCTCCAAAGGGGCGTGGTAAGCAACCAGAGCCCATCCCCTTGGCAGACAGCGTCCAGAAAGTCCCAACACCTGGGTTAATTCCTTGGTTTAAAAGAAAAAGAAAAAGAAACAGAAAATGGTGATTTAAAAAATAAAGAAATAATAATATGGCAAATTTAAAAGAGATGTTGATGATTACATTCATTAAGATGGTATGTTATGGTTAACTATTATGAAATGATTTTCAGATTTTGGTACAGCAGATCTAAAAGTGACAAAATTGTAGAACAAGGAGGGCTGGGGATATAGCATAGTTGGCAGAGTGCTTGCCTTGAACAAGGTAGAAATCATTTCATTAGCTTGTATGTTGCTATTGATTGTATGTGCAGTTAATCTAAGGAAAATTTGCAGAAAGACATGTGGCTGCCATTCCTGGATGGAATAAAGTCTAGCCTGTAGAAAAGCATTCCATGGAAGAGTTATTATTTTATACAAGACTTAAAGAGCTTATGGGTCAGAAAAGAAAAAAATTTAGGTGAGATTAAAATAGAAGATAAGCAATAGCAACATTTTAAAACCCCAGAAAAGGAAATACTGGCTAATTGTACAATGTTGAGTTTTAGAAAATTATTTCTTTCTTTTGGGGATAGATTACCCCAGAAAAGAAAATACTGGTTAATTATACAATGTTGAGTTTTAGAAAATTATTTCTTCCTTTTGGGGATAGATTATCAATCATAGATCTGAGAGTTTTTGTTTTTGTTTCATTTTTCCACGTGGAAGGTATTTGGGTACCTGTTGGATGTTACATACCTTTAAAACATTGTAGACTGATTTTTTTTTTTTTTAACAAAATAGCCATACTAATGATCATTAAGGATGGAATTAAAATCAAAATGATGGTCAAAATTGGATATATTTTAAGTTAACTGAATTTTAATGCATATTTAGGAAAAAGGTATTTACTACAAAATAAAATTTTTGTATATTAAGGAAAAAGTTATGACTCCTAGAAGAAAAAAGGGGAAGCCCAGAAATTATATAGCCTAAGTCAAATATTTATTTTTATAATTAAGCCAATAGTCTTAAGTCTTATGAGATATAACAGATAGAAATTAGTATGTTTCTTTGAAAATTTTTACTAAGGGAAACTTATGTAGTAACTGTGCTATTAATATTTTATGTGTTGTACCCAATTCGCAGGAAAAAAAGTCTCACAAGCCACTCATGTAACAGCCAAAGAAGCCTTTATTCCGGCTGGCTGGGGCATGAGGCAGGGAAGTAGAAGATGGCACCGCTCATAGCAAGGACAGGGTTTATAATGCACAGCGTTAATATGCCCTTAGGTGGAGATGGTTTAAGGGTGGGGTAGTCTCCCTCCACCCTAGGATTCTGTTGCAGGTATTGTGTAACCTGGTTCTTTGTTCCAGGTTCATTCTGGGAACAGGGGGTGGATCCGACCTTAAAATGGTGGGTAATCTAGAATGGAGTCGCTTCTGCTTATCACAAGAATAAAATTATACTTTCTAGGTAATATTTAGAGAATTTTACAAAGTTAGGCATAAAAGATGGCAACATAGTCTGTGAGATTCAGTATACTGAATCTTGAGGATTGGACTGATAAAATGATGCTAAGTATAAATATTCCTGGGGCCTTGATTTTGCAGATATAGAAGTATTTAGAATGGATACATGCCTGATTTTATGAAAGGAAAGGTGCATCTGTATTATTTGTGTGGTTGAACATTATTGATTTATTTGGGGGGAGGTTGTTGATCTAAATTAACAACAAATGCAAATTATATAACATCTCGTGGTAAATAAAGCCTTGTTGCTTTCAAATTCATTTAAAACAAAATAAGTTACAAACTCTTTCCGAGAGAACCTGATGTTGCTAATAAGGTAGGGTAATTGGTAAATACTGCCATTAACTTGTCTACCAATAGTATGAAGAAAAAATGTTTTTATATTAAAACACTAATATCAACCCATCAAATATTTACAGAATTTAAAATAAACATGCATCTACAGTTTAAGAAAATTGGGCTTACCCAAGTTTCTAGATTAATTTCTAGTACTCCTCCTTCCACCTTAATCTCTCCTTTTAAGTTTACTTCCTGTTGTCCCATGTACTATATGGTCATCATATAAAATGAGTTCATATTTGTTGCTGCCTGAAGCGTTGGCCGCCTGCAGCAACAAAGCCGCAGGAATAAGTTCAGAGGCAGACTGGAAACGAACAGGCTCTTTATTCTGCCATCTTCTCTCTCCGGCTCCAACAACACCCCAACACGCAATCCACACTCCTCCAACCACGACAAAATGGTGCCGACCCCGTCTGCAATGTCCCGGGGCAAGTCCCGCGAGACCATGGAAGGTGGCAATGCTTGAATATCTCTATGGCTCACAGCCAACCGCAATCTTAGCTATCTCCTTAATTAGGGCTCCGACATTTCCCCCCTTTTGAATTAAAAGAGGGGATGCTCTAGGACGTCCATGTACAACCAACATTCTTACCCATCATCGGATAATCAAGGCTGTGCCCTTGATTCCTGTCATAGGTTGATATGTCGGCCACATGAGACTGTCCCGTGCAACTGTGCCTGTCTTAGGTTGTCCCCCTCTGGGGATCTTACCCGTCATTGGCTACCAGCCATCCAGTCGAGCCCTTCATGATCGACTGTGTATGATGACTAACAGCCATCCAATTGTGAGGAGATGCTGCGGCTTTAAAGCTACAAGCCTTCTGCTGACGAGCCAAGTTGAATAGCATATTAAATTCTTGAAACAAATCAGCTGCCCTGAGTTCTATCAAGTAACACACTGAGTTCTCTAGACAAATACCCACAAGGCATTGTCCCGTAAAGTCCCAAACAATGAAAAATCAAAATGTCCACTTGTTATAACACGTTGATCTAGGAGGCCCCATGCATGCAGAGCAGAGGCCACATTGCTGGTGAGGTTGTTTGATGCTTGAGCAGCAGGGATGCTTGCAGCGACCATGAACCCTGCACGTGTAGCAGCAGCCATCTTTTTTATGTCTAGACAATGCCACCGGCAAATCTTCAGGGCCCGCTACCTAGAAACTCAAGCATCGATTATTAAAGGAAAGGCAGTGCTATTCCAGCACTGAGTCAAGAGGCGAGTTGTCAAACTAAAAAATAGAATTATTAGATTAGAAAATTAAAGTTGATTTCTGCTCACACCCATTGCTGCTTGAGCTCCCACAAACATAAGCTGGCAAAATATCATATTCAGAACAAAACAAAGAAAGACTGAGGGTATTTACTGCATTAAAGATAGATCATTAAAGAAAAGCTAAAGGCACTTTGGAAAAATAATTTGTTAGCTCGAACCCTCGAGTCTCTGTAACCTTCCATGAGATTATCTGTTGAAATAACTCAAATTAATCAGCTATAAAAAAATGAAGTTAATTACAAGTAAATATTCCTATGTCAAAACACCAAAATATCAGGTTATATAGCACTAGTCATATTCTTCGCCAAAGAAAATCCCTGGGACACCTATAAATCAAAATTGAAGGTACCTTCACTTATTAAATTATTTACCCAAATTGAATACTCTTAAACTTAAATGAATGAAAGTTATTTGGATCCATATATTACTTTTTTTTTCATAAGCGCTTTGTTATTTGTGACATCACACTGGACAGACGTACAAACCTACAAACATATATTTGTGACATCACATTTACATGAAATTTAGACAAATGCACAGACATAAAGACGTATATAAAAAGAGAAAAAAGAAAAAATACAATTGTGTGCACACTAAAGAGAGATCTCATCCCAGCCGGGAGGAATGCCACTTAAGTTGTGAAATATTTTGAAGGACTCTATTAAGGGAATCATTCCATGCCTTCATCTTGGTCTTCTTGATTTTGTACCTTTTTTATTAATCTTGATTCCTCAACAACTTCATCTTGATACTTATGATTTGGTACCTGCTTTATTAATCTAGACGGTATCCATATTGGAGAGGATTCGTGTTTTGGAAAAACACAAACAGATCCTCTCCCCCAAATTAATACTGGATCTGGACCCTTCTATGTACCTGAAAGAACATCCTTCCAGTAAACCAAAGGTTTATGTTGTTGGTGTGGGTTCCAATGTCTGTCTCCAGCAGAATAACCATTAGACTCTAAAGTTAAAAAATTTAAGGTAAACAGGGCATCTGCCAACCTGTCCCTAGGACTTTTCCAATTTCCTTCTTTTTGTTTTAATAACATAATTTTCAGTGTGTGGTTTGCTCTTTCTATAATGCCCTGACCCTGAGGATTGTATGGGATGCCTGTTTTATGGGATATATTGAATTTTGCGCAAAACTGTTTGAAAGATGAGGACGACGTATATGCAGGGCCATTATCTGTTTTAAGCATTTTGGGGATGCCCAATGCAGCAAAAGCTTGCAAACAATGAGATGTAACAGCTTTAACTTTTTCTCCAGAATGTAAGGAAGCAAAAATCATGCCTGAGCATGTATCTATGGTCACATGAATAAATCGCAATTTTCCAAAACTTGGCTCATGAGTAACATCCATCTGCCACAAATGATTGGGCATTAATCCTCTAGGGTTAACACCATAGTGAGGATTGGGCAAATGTGTCATGCAAGATTTACAATCTTTTACAATTGTTCTGGCTTGCTCTTTTGTGATTTTAAACCTACGCTGCAAGGTGGTGCTATTGACGTGAAACTGGGAGTGAAATAAAGTAGCTTGTTGTAGCACTGAAAGTATAGAGATTTTTGGGTAAGGTCATCAGCCTTTTGATTACCTTCATGGTGGGTACCAGGCAAGTTGGTATGTGCTCTAATATGCCCTACGAATAGAGGTTCTTTTCTTGCCCACAAAAGTTTTTTATTTGATAAAACAATTTAAAGGCTGGAGTATGAGGTGGTATTGGTCCTGCTAGCTCTAATTTTGGGACGGCATGTACAATATAGTGGCTATCTGAAAAAATGTTTACGGGCTGGTCCCTAAAATTTTCCAGAGCTCTTACCACAGCTTCCAGTTCCACTAGTTGAGCTGATTTGTGTGCAGTTATGTAAGTCATATTTTCTTTTTTAGTGACTACTGTAGCAGTACCATTTGAGGACCCATCTGTGAATACATTTAATGCCTTAGGAATAGGTTGATTTTTTATTACCTGTGGAAATATAATAGGATGATTGATACAAAAAGATAATATAGGAGACTTAGGAAGATGATTATCAAAATTTGCAGAAGTAGAGCATCTAGCTATAGTCCAATCATTATCATTGAAGCATAAATATTCAATCTGTGACGATGAATAGGGAGTAATAATAGTAGCAAGGTGAATGCCAAATATTTTAGTAGAAGTCTTAAGTCCTTGAAGAATAAGTTTAGCCACCATGGAGGTATAAGACTCAATTATACTTCTGGGAGAGACGGGCAAATGTATCCATAATAAAGGCCCTTGTTGCCAAAATACTCCTATGGGTGTATATTGTGAAGAAATAATAATCAATATTAGCGGTTGAGTTAAATCAAATCTATCACAATTAGCTCCTTCGATGGTTTTTTCTACTAACTTTAAAGCTTTCCTAGCATCAGGAGTCAATATTCGCAGTGAAGATGGATCAGGGTCCCCGCGATGGATGTCAAATAAAGGTTTTAGTTGGCCAATAGTGAGGTTTTGTGTAGGGCGAAGTCAATTAATATCTCCCAGCAATTTTTGAAAGTCATTGAGAGTGGCCAAATGCTCCTTATTAATTAATATTTTTTGAGGCCTAATAAAAGTGTCCATAATTTGGAATCCTAGATATAATATTGGAGATCTAATTTGAACCTTTTCCTTAGCAATGTTTAGTCCATATCGTTTCAAGTTTTCTGATATATCACTAAATATGGTGAATAAGACTTCTTGATTAGGATGAGCAAGCAAAACAT
The DNA here is from genome assembly GCA_025594165.1 of Tamias sibiricus. NCBI lineage: Eukaryota > Metazoa > Chordata > Mammalia > Rodentia > Sciuridae > Tamias > Tamias sibiricus. The sequence goes on along the minus strand of CM046659.1, from coordinate 43,474,785 downwards.
CATCCATATAATGGAGGCACATAAGCTCTGGGTATTTATTTTTGATAGTCTGAATAACTTTATCTACATAGATTTGACACATAGTGGGGCTATTAGCCATTTGTTGTGGCAAAACTTTCCATTGATATCTCTGATCAAGTCCATTATTGTTAATAGAAGGAATTGAAAAAGCAAACTGGTGGTATCCAGAGGGTGTAGAGGAATAGAAAAGAAACAATCCTTTATATCAAGAGTAATAAGATGGAAATTTTTTGGAATAGCTACAGGATTAGGAAGTCCAGGTTGAGTAGGGCCCATGATTTGCATGGTTTTATTAATTTGTCTAAGATCATGTAATAATCGCCATTTTCCTGATTTTTTCTTGATCACAAATATGGTGGAATTCTAGGGAGAGGTGGAAGGTTCTATATGTCCTGCTTCTAGTTGTTCCTGAACTAGTAGGTGGGCCGCTTGTAATTTCTCTTTAGATAGGGGCCACTGAGGGACCCACACTTGCTTATCAGAAAGCCATGGTATTTTCAAAATTATTTTCTCAGTGGCCCCGAAAAAAAAAATCTTTTTCCTTTATGAATGTGATTTATTTTAGTGTTAAGATTACCCTGTACCTTTTGATAATGATTTCTTATAGGGTTAAGATTACCCTGTACTTTTTGATAATGATTTCTTTTAGGGTTAAGATTACCCTGTACTTTTTGATAATGATTTCTTTTAGGGTTAAGATTACCCTGTAGATTTTCACATTTTACATCTGCAGGCTTGGTTGCAAGGTGTACTCCCATTTGTTGCAAAATATCTCTTCCCATAAAGTAACCGGTAGGTTAGGTGAAACATAAGGCTGAAATGTTCCTTTATGCCCTTCATCATCTTCCCATTTTAAAATTACTGTACTTTTTTCTGGTAGGTTATTATATCCCAAGCCTCTTAAACTGGTTGAAGCTTTTTGCAGAGGCCAGTGCTTGGGCCATTGCCGTAGATTAATGATGGAAGAGTCAGCTCCAGTATCTATCAGTCCCTCCATCTCTATTCCTTGGATTTTTATTTTACACATAGGCCTCCTTGAACAATCCCGAACCCAGCAAGCCATGGATCCTGAGTTAGTGGAACAAAATCCTCTATTGTTCCTTTTTTGAGGCATACTCATTTTAAATGAATTATGTAAATTTGGAAGGAGAAGCAGCTGAGCAATTCTATCTCCTTGATTAAGAGAACTTATACTTTGGGTTGAGCTAAGCATTATTTTTATTTCCTCTTTGTAGTCTGAGTTTATTACACCTGGGGTCCCTTGTAAACCTAATAAGCTTTTAGGACTTTTCCCGAGAATAAGTCCTACTGTCCCTGAGGGAAGAGGTCCCCTGACTTCTGTGGGAATCAGTTGAACCCCCATTTCAGGTGTTAACACTATTCGGGCTGTGGAACAGAGGTGTAATCCTGCATTTCCTCCTGTTCCTCTGGCGAGGGAGTGGATGGGTAGTAGGGATTGTGTCGGGGAAGCATCTGAGTGGATGCTTGAGGATACTCCTCCTCCAATGCCTCATACATTTGTGGGCCCCGGGGCATTGGGCCCCGTGCCCCGTTTTTTGAATTTCTGGACAAATGATTTCTATAGATGTCAAATTTTGAATGGCATTTATTGGCCCAATGATTTTCCTTTTTACACCTGGGGCAGTGGACTGGGGCACGGTATGTGCTAGGTCTTATTTCTCTTTGGGGATTTTGCCCAGAATAGCCTGATTGATTATGATAATTTTACCTGGAATATCCTGATTGATTATAATGTCTAGGTTGAGCCCTTGTGAAATTTTGGGGGGAAGCACCTCTCATTGCAGCTGCAATCATATTTCTTGTGACAACGGCGTCATTTACATCTTTACACAGTTGTATACATATGGAAAGATCCTTTTTATTTCTCCATGGCCTGATGGCTTCCTGGCAGTATTTATTAGCATTTTTGTATGCTAATTGAACAACTAATGGCATAGCTTGAACAAATTCTCCAAACACTCTACCTGCAGTTCTCAAAAGTCGATCAGCAAAGTCAGCATACGGCTCATTAGGTCCTTGAATTACTTTTGACAAGCTACCTTGTAGATCTCCAGGTCCTTGTAAAGTTTTCCATGCCTTTAAGGCAGTTCCATATATCTGAGCATATACACCTGGGACATAATATTTTTGAGCCTGTGAGTCTGCGAACTGCCCCTCTCCTTTGAGCATTTCTATATTATGGTCTCCAAACCCTGCAGCTGTTTCTTTTAGCTGTTTCTATACAAAGTTCTTGAAATTGCGATCGCCAAACCAAGTATTGCCCCCCACTTAATGCTGCTTTACATAGACTTTTCCAGTTTGAGGGGGTTACGTTAAAGATGTTAAGGGACTCTAGCATACTCAATATGAAAGGAGCTTGGGGCCCATACGTCATTACTGCCTCTTTGAGATTTTTTATTGTTTTGAAATCTACTTACTGGTGGACCCTCTGTCCATTTTCCTTTTCAAATACTGGCAGTTCCCAATGTATCTGTGAGTTACCCTCAAGAGCTCATAAGCGCTCAGAAAAACTTTATTTCTGTTTCTAGGGTTTGCAAACGCCTAGTAATACCCTTCATATTTTCTGTGATGGATTCCACTCATGGGGGAGTAGAGGACACAAGTGGTTCCTCTACTTGACGGTCCTTTTTCTTTTATAATTTCTTTTTGTTCTTTTTACTGGAGACTGTGCTCCCAGAATCACCTTTTGATTCCTCTTTACTACTATCACTTTTACTGGTATCCTGAATTTCAGCTTCTAAGGAGAGTACATATTCTTCGGCTAATTTCAATAAGTTTCTGATGGCTTTTGCAACTCTTACTTTTGAATTTACACCACTAGTCTTCTCACTGGTATTAACTGACTTAGAGGCTATACCTTCTTGATCACTTTCCTCACTATCCACTGAGTCCGGGATATCGAAAAACTCATCCATGGCTTTTATTATCTGACCTTTTGTTACTTTCGCTCCCATTTTCAGTTCTTACCTGCCGGTCGAACTCCCTGTGCAGGCCATCACCTGTTGCTGCCTGAAGCGATGGCCGCCTGCAGAAACAAAGCCGCGGGAATAAGTTCAGAGGCAGACTGGAAACGAACATGCTCTTTATTCTGCCAGCTTCTCTCTGCGGCTCCAACAACACCCCAACATGCAATCCACACTCCTCCAACCACCACAAAATGGCGCCGACCCTGTCCTCAATGTCCCGGGCCACGTCCCGCGAGAGCATGCAAATAGCGCTGACTGGATCTGCAATGTCCCAGGCCAAGTCCCGCGAGACCATGGAAGGTGGCAATGCTTGAATATCTCTATGGCTCACAGCCAACCACAATCTTAGCTATCTCCTTAATTAGGGCTCCTACACATGTTTCTGACTACAGTATGCTCTTTTGCATTGCTGTTTTTTTAGTCCTGCTCTTCTTTCTGTTTTAAATGTCTTTCCCCTCAATAAACTCTTCCTTAATTTTTAGGATGGCAGGTGTGGCTACACTTTTTAAGTGTTTTTATAGCTTCGCTGATATTATTTATTATTAAGTTATTCTTATACAGTCTAAAAACCCTCATACCAAATCATAATTTTTATTACATATACTGCAATTCATAATTTATGTATGACTTTTTGGCCAGGTCATAAACTCTTGAGGATAGTGGCTGCTGCTTTTTCATGTTAATCCTTAAGTACCTGTCATGTAATTGGTAATTTTAAAAAAATGAATTGTAATTCTTAGTACTACAGAGATCACCCCCCCCCCTTTTATTTGGTCCCTATCTCCTTCTTTATTATTTTCCTCTAGCTCTTTTTCCTTTTCAGTTTTGTTCCTTTCTTCAGCTTTATACAGGGGGCAAATGTTTTCAGAACTGTTTACTGAGGTGAAGTATAAAATCCACTTGTGGGTACTACTTTCTTATTCTTACATATAATCAGATGGATTTCTTTATGATGAAACCTTTAGAAAAATAATCCTGATTTCTTCAGGAATTTCCTTCCTTAAATAACAAAGCCTATTAATAGTATTATTTACCTAAATGCAGGTAAAAGAAATAAAAGATAATGGGCCTGTATAAACTCGAAAATGCACATTTGGCGCAGAGACTTATAATTATACAGAACTTCCCTGACCTTTGATATTCTTTCTGCTTGTCATGACTCAGAGATTCACATTCACTCACTTGGAGGCAAGATCTCTAGTCTCATTTCTTTTCCTTCCTTTTACAGTAATAAATTTAATGATTTTTGGCACAGTAAGAGAGAACAGTTTTTTAAAAGGTGATAATAAGCATGGGAAAGCATTCAAATACTCCAAAAGGGACATATAGTGGCAAGATATTTCCCATTATCAACCTAATCTCTCAGTTCCTCCTCCCAGAGGTGACTTCATCTTGTGCATCTTTTCAGAGATATCCTCCTTATCTGTGGAGGAAAGAAACAAATTCATGACATATCATTGGATCATCCAACCTGTTATAGTGATTTCCTGGTCATCTTTGGTATTTCAGAGCACTTCTTACTTGACTTTTTCCTTATAAGTTTACATATTTTTCTTTCACAAAAATAAGAATCATTAATTGACCATGAATTCATGGGCAGAAAATTTAGCATTTTCATAACCATACAATTTCTAAGTTTTGGGGATTGGAAATGTCTTTGCAATCAGTAGGTTTTCACTGAGCGTATCCATTAACTTGTAACATGAGATAAAAAGGAGTTTATGCTTTTGCTAAAATCCCAACATCTTGATGTACCTGCAAAATCGTTTTAAGGTCTGCATCAATGAGCCAAAGAATAAATAAATACCAATGGAAAAATTCCTTGAGATCTCTCTCTTCCTCTTTTAACCAAACCATGGGGAATTCTAATATGAACAAGGTTTCATTGAGTAGATGGCATCATGCCAGAACCCAGTTGTCATTCATCCATTTCCTAAAATGTTTATTAGTATCTGGAATACATTAGGGGTATGGGAGAACTACAGTACTTTTGTGAAGTGGGAACATATCACATAAAAATGCTAATACTGTCTTTCTTACTTTCAGATAAAAGATTCTGAAACACTATTACATAATTTTAGGGTTTAATATTTCAGTGAAAATCCCACTTAAGCCATTGTTTTTCTCATCTCCTGGCATTTATTAGAAATAGGTTTCATACTTAAGGCTGATATCATATGCCTGAAGACAAGGACAGTAATGTTCTTTCACCTTCTGTCACTCCATCTGCCTGGATAAAATTCTCCATGGGGATGAAAGATGGTGTTATTACTTTATTTTACACACTAGCCATATTTTGGGAATTTTACACATTTGTCATTTAATTATAAGGGAAAAACAAATATATTTCTATATTGATTTGGGAAAATCTTATGTTTTGCTTAACACATGCCGTGTGTGTGTGTGTGTAGTATGTGTTTAAAATTCTATAGTATATGAGGAAAAAAGAAAGTACATTGTTGACACTTCTGTTAGGGGACAGCAGATGAGAATGGTGAGAACACAAGGTTAGAAGAATAATTCTATACAATAGGCTCATTGTGCTGATCCCCACATGCTTTCTTTTCCAAGAAGCAATTTACCTGCACCCCTGCCTGGCCTAAATGTGCAGGATTTGACACATTCCCCAGCAAACTACCAGTTAAAAGCAGGAGAAATGCAGGCCCAAAATAATGTTGATAAGAGGACTCAAGTTACCCTGAAGGGGGAAACTTTTGTGACCAGATCCTGAAACTCTGGGAGATAAGGAGAGTTCCTCCTTACCATAAAATGTGTAAGAATGTATGGTTAAGAATCCAATTAGAACTGGTTAGCATGGGCAAGGTGACCTAAAGTTGCCATGAGAGTGGGGACTTAAAATTCTGATGGCATCTTGCTGTCAGTTAGAAGTCAAGAGGTAGACCTGAGCTAGATTCTCTGGAAACTTGTCTGGGATCCCCAATATAACTAGAGTGTAGGAGAGGCACATTGTCCCTCTTCTCTGTGAGAGGACCCACTCTGTCCCTTGAGAATATCCCCTTTTTTCTTTTCCCTTCAATAAACTCATGCCTACTACACGGAGTAACATGTCTAAAATCTTTCTGACTTGATCACCAGAGTTGAGTTTGAAGAGGGGGGTCCTTTGTGCTACCTGAGTTTCTTGGAAGGCCCCAGCTCTGTTAACACATCAGAAAAAAAGAAATTTTTATACAAAAGGTTAATTGTTCTCTCTTGAGGATGGCTGTGTGAATACTTAAAGTTACTTAAATGAATGTGGAGCTAGTTAAATATTCCTGTTTTAACATGAAAAAATTACCCTTGGACTTGGTATTAATGATCAGTATGGCTTTCTTTGGCCAATTGTTATTATTTTCAAGGAAAGGGGGAAAAAGTTAATATTTAATTCAGGTTTATATTGAAGTTTTGTTTTGTTTTTTTTAAAAGTGTTTTATTAGTTGTCAATGGACCTTCATTTTTTTTAAATGTTTATTTATTTGTTTTAGTTTTACACAATGCCTTTATTTTTGAACCAGGCTGCATGGGCCATGTATGTGCTAGGCCAGCGCTCTACCACTGAGCCACAATCCCCAACCCCAACCTTCATTTTTTTAATTGATATGCAGTATATGCAGTGCTGAGAATCAAACCCAGTGTCGCACACATCCTAGACAAGCGCTCTGCCACTGAGCCACAACCCCCAGCCCTAGATTGTAGTTTTTAAGAACACGAAAGGGGCATGAGATTCTTCTGAGAGCTTGTAATACATTATATCTTTGAACTTAAACTCCCTTGTTTTGACAACTATGTTACACTGCAGCCTGTACATAAGAAAAATCCAGATCTTTCTTTGAAAGGATTAACCTTCAATTGTTGATAATTCTTACCTAACTGGGGTTTTGTGTAACTTGATTATCATTGGCAAAGCAGCTTAATTCTGTTGAATGAAAGGCAGTTAAGCTGTTAAAGGTTAAATTGTGTTATGATTGTGATGTTGCAAACACATCATTTTTTCATTGGTAACATTAAGGAAGACTGAAGAGAGTCTTTATTTTGGTCTTAAATCTCTCAGGTAATGTAGCTTAAAGCTTAAAATGCTTTATAAAATAGGCCCTATCTTTAATAATATCTCAACTGAAAATTAGTTGTTTTTCTTTCTATAAGACTTATTCTAGCACATAAACCATGAGAAGTATGCACTATTAAAGCAGGCTTTGTGTGTATCTTTGCATGAGTTGGTTATAACTAAAAAGGTCTAAAATCTATTGCAAGATAATTTTTTTTTTTTTAAATCTGGGGATAAACAAAAGGATCATTGCTTCCAGATCTCACCTAGTTCTTCAGGAAGCTTCTATTTGCTTATTAACTAAGGAAATAATTATGAAGGCCTTTCTGTACTTTTGCATTTTTTTTTATACTTATAGTTACTGAATCCCTTCGGATGGTTTTCACTTTGTATTTTGTGCTATAGTTGTTCCTCTGTTGGAAAGTAGTTCAGGAAAACTTTGTAAGAATGTGAATTGAAAGAAAGTATATGTATGTAATTTATGGATAAAAGAATGGCAGCATTATTTATGGGGAGAGGAAAAACTGACCTGGGACCTATTTTTTCCCTTTATTCAAGCAGTGACATTTACAAGGGAATTGTGTACTCTGTGAAGTCTTCCTTAATTATCAAGGGCTTGGGAGAGACAGCACCCTTTGGTGAAAAGCAAACAAGGACTCTAGTAGAGGATTTGATATTGGGCTTGCATTTAAGGCATGTCATTCTTTCTGTCTGATCATTTCATTTTAAAATGAAAGGACATTTCATTTTAGAATTGGACAGTTTATCCTCTAGGATACAACCTCAGAAATTTTGAGTCACATTCAATCATCTTCTCCCCTTAAAATAATCCCTTTGGATTTGCTATCTATTGATTTATTGAAACTTTGAATCAGAGTGTATCCCTCAGCATTGGGATTGATGCATGTCATGTATTTCTATCTTTTGTGGGAAATACTCTTCCTACTTGTTGGAAATCTATTGTTATAAGTCATTCTTTATAACATCATTCATTTGGTAGATGTTTCTTGAGCACTTACTATATGTCAGCACTTACACTGGACCAAGCTTTGTTCATGGAGTTGAATTATACATGGTAGCTGATCTCAAAGTGGAAAATTATTACTTGTGGATATGCTGGGTATTCTGTTCCTTTGTTACCATGTGGGGGCAAGAGGCTAGGCATTACTGCTCATCATATTCCACAAATACCATGGATTTAAATTGGCAGGAAAACAGGTTTATTCAGTCAGCTTTAAAGACTGGTAGAGGGACTTGGTCTCAAATCACCAATCTCAAGGGCAAAGACAGTTTTTATAAGGGAGACAAAGTGGGACAAAAGGCAAAAATATACATATGCAGATTTAGTTAGCCAGAAAACCTGCCAGTCTCAGCTTCCTTATTGTTGTCTGTCCTCAGCCTGAGGAAGTTTTTATTCTCAGTATGAGGAAGTTAAGAGGTTAAAACAATTTGGAGTTTTAATTTCAAAAAGGGAGTCTCTTTTAAATCCTATAGAAAAACAGGTTATCAGAAGTTGCCCTTAGTTCTAGAGGGAGTTTCACTTTTATCCTTCTTCTTTTTCGAATTGGGGTACTGGGTATTAAAGCTAGCACCTCACACATGCTAGGTAAGCACTCTACCACTGAGCTGTATGCCTTTCCCCTTCTCTATCTAATGAGGCTGACCTGGAACTTTAATCTTCCTGCCTCAGCCTTGGAGTAACTGGAATTCTAGTCATGTGCCACCACACCAGGCTTCCTCTTCTGCCTTCTCCTGTTTCTTCCAAACAATAGATAAAATTATAATCATCTTATGTTTCACATGATAATAACATAAGCATATTCTTATGTTTATATTTTTTCAAATTAAAGTAAAATAATATTTAATGTTTCTTTTATATTAATTAAATAGAAATAATCAGGAATAATACAAATGTCATTTGAGTTTTAGGATTCCTTTTTCTTGTTTGTTCTTGAGAGTAAATGTTCTCTATCACTACTAGGGCTATATTCAATTCTGCACTTTTTTCCCTCTCTTCTAGTGGACAGGTTGCTCTTTTGCACACTTACTGGTTTTTTGGCATATGTGAAATATGTTCCATTGCTGAGATTTGATGTCTACTATTCAGAAGATCATTTTACTCATTTTATGACTCTCAACTACATTCTAAAGAGGATAGGCATCATGAAACACCACCAATGTATTATATATTTGATTTAGAAGTATTACATTAAGAGTTGGGGTTGTGGCTCAGTGGTAGAGTGCTTGCCTAGCACGTGTGAGGCCCTGGGTTCGATCCTCAGCACAAAACAAAAAGAAATAAATAAAATAAAGGTGTTGTATCCAACTATAATTAAAAAATAATAATAAATGTTTTTTAAAAAGAAGTATTACATTAACCTGTCTCTATTTTTTAAGTATTCTTTCACATTAGATTCAGAATCTGATTCAGAATTTTATGGTCATTAGAATTATCTGGTTTTGTTTTGAATTAGATTTCTGGATCATTTTAAAGAATTAAATGTTGTGTTTGTCAAGAAGAAAATCTGATTGCTTTCACTTGCCTCATTCATTGTCAACTGTTATTTAAGAGTATATCGTTGATACTTTAAGGAATCTGGTTCGCTAAATTGATTAGGGAGGAAAGCTCCTGAAATCCCAGTTCTTTCTTTTTATTTCTGAAACATTATTTCTTCTACCTCTATTGTTTTTGATAACTTTGTCTGGATTTGTTATGGAAGGTGGAGAGCAGGAAAAGATTCAGATTCTCCCTATCAAGGAAGCTATCACATTCCTTAGCCTCATGGGTGATTCTAGTGAGGAGCAAGAAGGTAATAAAAGTAGGGAACTGGTCTCAGGTAGAAATGAAGATTCTGATGGAAATTGGAGAAAAGGCCATCCTATTTATGAAGTAGCAAAGAACTTGCCTAAAGACTGTGGAAGGTGGAATTTAGAAGTGATAGACTAGTTTATTTGGTGGAAGAACTTTCTAACAAAATGTAAAAGGGACTGTGTGAGTGCTTTTGGCTCCTTTCATCATGATTTGATAGCAAAGGGAAACAGAGAGTAAAGATTTGGGAAACTCTGAACCTGGCTAGGGGAGAAATAAAGAACAAGCTCTTTGGTGGAACAGCTCCTTATTAAGGAGAGTAGCTCATTTGAAAGGGAACGGGGTTCCTTGCTACAGAATACCGGGAAACAGGACTGCAGGACATCTCAAAACTAATACAGGCTGTGGTGTAGGTTTGCATAATAGCTAGAGAAGTTATATATATTTTATTTGTTAGTTTTCACCTGACATTTCCAAGGTAACATAATAAGAAACCAAATATGCAAATATCAAACTTAAAAAAAAATCAAGTACATAAGACTTTGATAATATAAGAGATTCCTTTTTTAAAAATCATTTAAAAATTCATCACTGTTTTTGCTATACATTCTAGTCTTTTGTGTATTCTAGGGAGGGTCCTGTCTAAACACTTACTGTGATATGTAGACTTTTTTGTTTTTTGTTTTTTTTAGACCAGTGACCCAGGTTACCTCAGCAGTATAATACCAGGCTGTTGTCACATTCCTGATGCTCTTTAGAAAAACTGTGGCATGTAGGATATATTCCACAGTGTTTTGTGCTATTCCACAAAAACATACAATAAAAATGTTAACAGGTAACATTTTGAGCTCCTACTATTTTGGAGAATGTATTCCTCAAAATAAAATTGTATACTAATGTTATTTTCATAGTATAGATGAGGAAATAGTGGCTTAGAAATGTTTAATAACATCTAAAGTCACACAGCTAATAAATGTTAAAATTCTTATCAAGATCTTTTTTCCTCTAACTCTTATAGTTTTAGGGGCAGGGATTTATAACTCAGTGGTAGAGTGCTTGCCTAGCATGTGCAAGGCCTTGTGTTTGATCCTTAGTACTGGAAAAAAAGAAAATAATATCTATACTGCTATTCTAGATAATGTGCTTTTCCAGCAGTTTGAATGATTTTTTCAGTGACGGTGATGGATTCTCTGACTTACCCACATTATTTAGGATGATACATATCTCAGAGTGGTTTGATGTGAGTAGGATAAAGTCCAGGATAGCATAACACAATTTTTCTCTGGATGCCAAGGAATTGTGAACCCCTACCTTAAACAAAACAAAATAAAACAAAACAAAAATCAAACAAACAAAAAACCCAGGATATTTGGCTCTGGCACCTATGACCAGTATAGAAAACTAAATTAGGCTAACATTGGGTCAGGTGTTTATAACTCATGTCATCTCACAATGAATATTCTTAATGTGATTTAATTTATTCTACTAATAGGAAGCAAGAATAATAAAAGTTTGGATTCCAGCTCTGACTACACCACTAAGTAAATTTGGAATCTTAAAGTTGCTTTTGAATGAAATAATATATATTAAATGATAAACACATGCCTTGAATATAATGGCAGTACTATACATGGTAATAGCTATTATTTTCACCATTGACTCAAGAACAAACCAAAATAAGTAAAAGAAAAACCACTTGATTTGTAAACTTAAGCCCTTTGGAAACCAGTGTTTTTATGTGATACACATTCAGCCGCACTAATACATCATAGCCTTAGATTAAAAATATTATAGTCATGGAAATCTATCAACTTGTTTCAAAGTGTTCTACTATGAATATAAATGTACATGTTGCAGCTTTTAGATGTGTCTGTGTATATGTACACTTGTTTATATCCTTGTTTTGTGGATAAAAGAACATATAAATGCATCTACTTAAATCTGGACTAATTTACCTCTGAGTACACGCTTACTTGCTTTTCTTCCTTTTTTATTAATTATTTATTACTTGAATAATCTCAAAGCTTTGTTGTACTGCGCACAGCTAATAATAACAGAAACAAATCAGAACACTATTTTTTAAAACAGTCCATGCAGAAACTGCACTCAACTTTTAACAATAGGAAATGCAACAGAGATGAGCTCATTAGGGAGAAATAAATATTGTATTATATTAACTTTTTTTTTTTTTTAAAGAAAAGGTTGATCCTAGAGAGCTAGGAAAATTTTTCCATAAAATAAATTGAACCATGCAATGCGTTGGATACTCTGATCACAAATATTAATTTCTAAGGCTGCATTAAAATGAAAACAGGGATGAAAATAGAGATGGTCAATTTAAGTCAACCACATGGAAAGAATTTGAAGAGGGTAAGATTAATATTTTCAAAGTCAAATTCTGCCAGAATCATAGGTGTTTTCTCTTTTTTGATAGGGGTATTTCCTTTATATCTTCAATTCAACTTAGTCTATTTTCATCATTGAACTGTGGAGAAAAATAATGTTAGATTTCCATAGTAGTACATTTACTGTTCCAATGATGGCAGTATTCTTTGATGACATGTTTATTTAGAAGTTAAATAAAAATTTGCAAATATTTTATTGGTTTCTGGAACAAAATTTATAATAAACCACTTAATTTTTTTTTTCCTAGCTCAGTTTCCTGCTCTATCAATGAGAAATAAGCAAAACCAAACTCAGTCATCAGCATTAAAGTTTAAAAAAAAATGGTGTCAGATATGCAACAAAATGAAATTAAACCCTTATCTCTCACCATGCACAAAACTCAATTCAAAGTGGATCAAGGATCTAGGAACTAGACCAGAGACAATACGCCTAATAGAAGAAAAAGTAAGCTCCAATTTCCAACATGTCGGATTAGGCCCCAAGTTCCTTAATAAGAATCCTGTAGCGCAAGAACTATTACCAAGAATTAATGAATGGGATAGATTTAAACTAAAAAGCTTCTTCTCAGCAAAAGAAACAATCAGTGAGGTGAATAGAGAGCCAAGTAATTGGGAACAAATATTTAATACGTGCACATCAGATAGAGCACTAATCTCTAGAATATATAAAGAACCCAAAAAACTGAACAACAAAAAAACAAATAATCCAATCAATAAATGGGCTAAGGAATTGAAAAGACACTTCTCAGAAGAAGATACACAATTAATCAACAAATACATGAAAAAATGCTCAACATTGCTGGCAATTAGAGAAATGCAAATCAAAACTACTCTAAGATTTCATTTACTCCAATCAGAATGGCAGCGATCAAGAACACAAACAACAATAAATGTTGGAGAGGATGTGGGGAAAAAGGCACTCTCATACACTGCTGGTGGGACTGCAAAATGGTGCAACCACTATGGAAAGCAGTATGGAGATTTCTTGGAAAACTGGGAATGGAACCACCCTATGACCCAGCTATCCCACTCCTGGGTCTCTTCCCAAAGGACTTAAAAACAGCATATTACAGTGACACAGCCACTTCAATGTTTATAGCAGCACAATTCACAATAGGTAGGTTGTGGAACCAACCTAGATGTCCCTCAGTGGATGAGTGGATAAAGAAAATGTGGTATATATGCAAAATGGAATTTTACTCAGCAATAAAAGAGAATAAAATAATGGCATTTGCAGGTAAATGGATGAAGTTGGAGAATATAATGCTAAGTGAAGTTAGCCAATCCCAAAAATCCAAATACCGAATGTCTTCTCTGATATAAGGAGGGTAATTCACAATGTTGTTGGATGGAGGTACATAGGAGGATTAGAGGAACACTAGAATGGTCAAAGGAAAGGGAGGAGAAGGGAGGGAGCAAGGGGAAGGGAGGGAACAAGGGGGAGGGAGGGGGGGAAGGAAAAAAATTGGTGGTTGAATGAGATTGATATCATTATCCTAAATGCATGATTGAAGATCTGAATGGTACTTATATACTTTGTATACAAATAGTTGTATGTAAAAAGATGCTATATATGTGCATTATGAATTGTAATACATACTACTACTATAAATAAAAATATAAACAAAAAATGGTATCAGAATATAGTGTCTACTCTAAGATCAGGATATAAATAAGATAATCATTTCTGTGAAAAGAAATTAGAAGACAGAAGAAAACAACCCACATTTACTGCTAATTACTTGTTTTCCCTCCTCTTCCCTAAGTGCGTTTTTTATTTTTTTTTTTTTTAGTTGTAGATGGACACAATATCTTTATTTTGTTTATTTTTATGTGGTGCTGAGGATCGAACCCAGTGCCTCACATGCGAGAGACAAACATTCCACCACTGAGCTACAACCCCAGCTCCCCTAAGTGCATTTTTAATAGTGGTTCGACTCTGTTTCATCTTTACCTTAAAGTGTTTCTCAAAAATTAAAGGTATGCTTGAAAGGAAACAAAAGTTTATTTTGGAAATTTAGTTGTTTCTTGATTTGCTTGAATATTTTTGACAATATTCTAAATTCTCACTCATGCTAGGAAATGGCTGGATATGGATGATAAGCTACTGGACATATACTGCCTGCATCATATAAAGGCCTTATAACTTTGTGGCAGGATGCTTGTACTTAGAATTCCAGGGCTGGGTTCTGGGCCAGACATCCAGAAATATTCTGTGGTCTTCAAGGTTTGCAATAGTTTATTTTATCATGTTTACTTAGTTAAAAAAAAAAAAATTCTGACAAAAAAATTTGGTAATCTGCTGTAACATCCAAAATCTGCTGTAACATCTAATTCCCAGAATATAGTCTCACCAGAGATTCTTGCCCTTGTGAGTTCTTGTAGAAAATTAGCTGTTATTGTTGAGAAATATTATAGTGTAGAAACCCCTGTAGCTTTTAAAAGAAGATTAACTTGATAATAAGGCCAGTATTATACTTATTTTCACCAAGTGTGCTAGTCAGCTTTGCATCAGTGTGACAAAAAGACTCAACAAAAAGAACTTAGAAGAGGAAAAGTTTATTTTGACTCACCACCTCAGAGGTTCTGTCCATGATGGGCCAACTACATACTCTGAAACCAAAATCAGGCAGAGTATCATGGCAGAACAGTGTGGTGGAAGAAAGCTGTTCAGTTCATGACAGTGAAGAAGCAAAGTGACAGCTGAGCATGGTGAAACCACTTCTAATCCCCTCCCCCACCATCCAAGCAGGGTGCCCCATGATCTCTCCTCAAAGGAATTTTTACTTTTACACTCCTGAGCCTGTGATGGCTTGCCAGTTTATGAGATGCCCTCAAGCCATCTTTCTATCATCTCTGGGAAAAGTACTTAGCATCTCTTTAGTGACTCTGTTTTTGCCCATTCAACACAGCACCGCATATAAATAAATAAAGATCCATTGACAACTGAAAAAAAAAATTTTTTTAAAGAAAAAACCAAAACTTGGTCTGTGGGTGTAGTTTAGTGGTACAGTGCTTGTTTAGGATGTGCAAGACCTTAGATTCAATCCCCTGCACTACAATGAAACAACAGCAACAAAAATTCAGTTAAACACAAATGAAATGTGATGACAATTAACAGTATGCTGAACAAGCAAATAGATAATCATTACATGTCTATCAAAAAATTAGAGATAAAATCTTGAATTATTAAAATAAAAATATTGAATTATTTTGAATTATTAAATAGTACTTGAGTTATTAAATAACTAATTTAATATTGAATTAAATAATACTTATTGAATTATTAAAATATTACTCATTACCCTGATTTATAAGTTTTCTTCAGAATGTCTTAACACATTTGAAGTGAGCATGAATAGCTACATAGTCTATATTGTTCTGGTTTTAACTGCTAGTTGATAAAAGAATGGTGAAGAATGATAGCAAATACTTGTCTAGGTAAACATGGACAGGTATTTTTGAAGAACTGAGCTGGTGACCCATCTAATAATGTTGATATAGTATCTGAAAGTTGAGTTTGGATACAGAATATCCCATGTAATTATTGTATTAAACTAATATTGTTCCTTGATTCTTCTACTACATCTTGGTTTCTACTCAAGTCTGAAAGGTATAGAAAATTTTGAATATTATAAATGAATAATTGCAGAAATTTTCACATTACATAAAATGGATAAGTATAGTCATAGGAAGCAATTTATTTGAATAAAATGATATTTTCTTTTATTATAAAACCTGGCTCTTCCATGTATCTTATTTTGCAGACTCTTGTAAAGCTTGACATTTGAATAAATACAATTATTTCTTGTGCTTTGACTTGGAATATTTTAGTCCCATGGGTGGCCACTTAAAATTCTCACTGAAACAAAAATGAGCATCTGTGAGTCATTGAATATAATTCCATTTTTCAGCCAGTTTAATTCATATTTATAAGTAGTCCAAATTTATGTTAATCTTAGTAGTTTGTTGAAGGGATACTGCATCTCTTTATAGATTTTCTTTTAACATTTATTTTTATCAGGTGAAATTATCTTATTTTGGCAACTGCACTAATAGCAATGACTAAAATTTTAGGGTGATTGGCAAATATGTTGGTTAACTTCTTCTGAATAAAAGATTTTCCATTTTATATGTATTATTATTATTATTATTATTATTTGTAGTTGAGATGGACAGATGCCTTTATTTGTTTACTTTTATGTGGTGCTGAGGATCGAACCCAGTGCCTCACATGTGGGAGGCAAGCACTCTGCCACTGAGCTACAGCCCTAGCCCCTCCATTTTTTATTTGTTTGTTTGTTTATTTGTACCACGGATTGAACTCAGAGACACTCGACCCCTGGGCCACATCCCCAGCCCTTTTTTGTATTTTATTAGAGACAGGGTCTCACTGAGTTAAGTGCCTCGCCATTGCTGAGGCTGGCTTTGAACTTGCGATCCTCCTGCCTCAGCCTCCCAAGTGCTGGGATTATAGGCGTGCGCCACCATGCCTGGCTCCATTTTATATTTTTCATAACAATATTTCAATATGTTACATGATGCCAGAAGTTGAGAGTCAAAATTTAATTATGAACATTTTAAATTAATTTTTGAAGGTATATCTATGCTATTTGTGTGTGTGTGTGTGTGTGTGTGTGTATGCAAAGCTCAGAAAATAGTATAACCAAGGTCTTTGTTGCTTAGATGAACAAATATTGATATTTTGCCTATTAGCCCTATTAGCTTCATAGTT
This sequence comes from Tamias sibiricus, assembly GCA_025594165.1. Taxonomy (NCBI): domain Eukaryota; kingdom Metazoa; phylum Chordata; class Mammalia; order Rodentia; family Sciuridae; genus Tamias; species Tamias sibiricus. The sequence goes on along the minus strand of CM046659.1, from coordinate 43,457,786 downwards.
TTAGAAAAAAATACAGATACAATTCCCTTCCTTTATTTCATTTTCCTTCCTTATTTCTAAGAGGAATTATTTTTCTTAGTGTTGTGTATACCTCTTGATCATACTTTTTTTTTCTTACATTATGTAATTATGTGAGTATAAAATGTGTTGTTTTATGTTTGTACAATTTGTATGAATGTATATATACATATACATGTATTCTGTTAATGCAGTGTATATTACTATATGTGAATAACCACAATTATTCATTCCTCTATTAATGGTCATCTAGTATTTCCTTTTGTACATGTGTTAATTCATAGGGGTGATTAAAACACATTCTAGGTCTTAATATATGTGTATCTTTAACTTCAGAGCAATTTAGCAATATTTTGTAAACAGATTGTTCTCAGTTTTACATCTCTACTTTTAGTATATGTAATGAGTGGAATTGTGACCCCCAAATTCATGTGTTGAAGCATTAGTACCTCAGAACATGACTGTATTTGATGGTAGGGCATTTAAAGAGGTAAATTAAAATGAGGCCTGTAAACTGGTCCCTAATCCAGTTGGACTGATGTCCTTGATAAGAAGAGGAATTTTAGACATCCAAAAGAGATACCAGGGATTCTTGCAACAGAGGAAAGACCAGGTTGAGGGCAAAGTGTAGTGTGAGGAAGCAGCCTTCTCCAAGCAAAGGAAAGAGGCCTGAGAAGAAATCAAACCTGCCAACACAATGATCTTGAAATTATAGCCTCCTGAACTCTGATAAGAAGAAATTTCTGTTGTTTTTTTTTTTATTTATTTATTTATTTATTTATTTATTTATTTATTTTTTTTTTGTGGTGCTGGGTATTGAATCCAGGGCCTTGTGCATGCAAGGGAAGCACTCTACCAACTGAGCTATATCCCTATCCTGAAATTTCTGTTGTTTAAGCTATCCTGATTATAGTATTTTGTAATGGCAGCTCCCCAAACCTAATACAGTATATAAAAGCTCCAGTTTTTCCATATCCTCACTCATTCAATATCACACTTTTAAATCATTGCCTGTCTAAAAGATGAGAAATGGTATCTCTATTTTAGTGGTCACTTCATAGAATTATTAACCAATATAGTCTTCATCTATGAATTACTAGGTCATATATTTTGAAGTTTTCTGTTGTTTTATCTTATTCTCATAGATTTGAAGGACTTCTTATGTAATGTAGATAATCTATTATCAGTTATGTATTTTTCATTCTCCTTTTGTGACTTGTCTATTCACTTTATTACAGAATTTCCTGATTTTAAAGTAGTAAGAGCAATCTTTCTTTTTATAATTTAAGCTTTTAAAATTCATACTTTATATATTCTTTTTTCCCAACATCAATGAAGATCTCCAAATTTCGTCTAATTTTTAAAGCTTTAAAGTTTTGATTGTCAGGTTAAGTTTTACATTTTCAGGAAGCCAACTGTCTCATCATCATTTGTTGAGTGAAGGAGCCCTAATCAGGAAGATGGCTATTGCGGTTAGCTGGGAGCCATAAGTTCCACCTGATAATCATAAGTATGCACGTGACGCACCTGTAAAGCTAAAGGTATATAACCGGGTAAAAGCGGTCAGAACGAAATGAGAAATGGTATCTCTATTTTAGTGGTCAGTCAGTCAGAGTCAGAAGAAGACGTCGTCAGAAGAAGAATGTAGTCAGGTGGTTAAGAGTTCAAGAGGTTGCTGAAGCTAGAAAAAGCCAGAGAAGCAAGAAAGAAAAAGAGAAAGTCAAAGAGAAAAAGAAGAAGACTATAAGGAAAAGAGTTTACTTTAGAAGCTAAAGAGAAAGCTAGAATAAAAGATTCCTGCCACCGAATTTCCTCCCGCGGCGTTGTAGCTGCAACAGCAAAAAGAAGAATAAGAATATTATCAGGCAGCTACAAATGGTTGCCCGTATGGGGAATTCGGTTGGCAGGTAAAAAATAAGAGAGAAAAACAAGAAAGCTTAGCCTCTGACTCAGTTAAGATTAGCAAGAATGTAGATTCAAAAGCCACCAGCAAAAAGAGTAATACAAGAAAATAGAAAAATAGAAAAGCCATGAAAGTTGAAAAGTAAAAGCTGCAAAAGCCATCAAACTGCAGTTTGGTGAAAAGCCATAAAGAGAAAATAGAAAAGCCATGAGCTTTGGCGAAAAGCCATACAAGAAAAGAGAAAATAGAAAAGCCATGAGCTTAAAGCACCGCGAAAAGCCATGCAGAGAAGCTGCAAAAGCCATCAAACCGCAGCTTGGCGAAAAGCCATAAAGAGAGAAAAGCCATGAGCTTTGGCAAAAAGCCATACAAGAAAATAGGAAATAGAAAAGCCATGAGCTTAAAGCACGGTGAAAAAGCCATGCAGAGAAAATAAGAAAAGCTGCAAAAGCCATCTAACTGCAGCTTGGCGAAAAGCCATAAAGAGTAAATAGAAAAGCCATGAGCTTAAAGCACGGCGAAAAAGCCATGCAGAGAAATAAAGACAAGAAAATAGAAAATGACAAGAAAATAGAAAATGAAAATTCAAGTAATAAAGTTAAAGCCACTCATGCAATTGTGCTTAACTAAGTGCGTTAGCTGATTTGTTTACGCTATGAAAACTTGGCTCGTCAGCAGTAGGCTTGCCGCCTTAAAGCCGCAGCATCTCCTCAAAAAGGGCTCGAATATCCCCTCTTTTAAAACAAAAGGTGAAAAGCCAGGTAGGGACAAGAAAATAAAATAGAAAAAAATAGAGAAAATAAAAAATAGAAAATAGAGAAAGAAAATAGAATTAAAGCACCTTTTAAAACTAAAGGGGGGAAATGAAGGAGCCCAATCAGGGAAATGGCTATTGCGGTTAGCTGGGAGCCATAAGTTCCACCTGATAACAATCATACATTAAGTATGCACGTGACGCACCTGTAAAGCTAAAAGGTATATAACCGGGTGAAAGTGGTCAGAAGATGCATGCATTCAGTCAGTCAGTCGGAAGAAGAGTTCGGGTTGGAGAAGAAGATAAGAGTCAGAAAAAGCTAGAGAAAGAAATGAGAAGCTAGAGAAAGAAATGAGAGAGTTCAGTAAAAGAGTTTAGCAAAGAAGAGAAAAAGAGAAAGAGAAGAAATGAAAGAGTTCAGTAAAAGAGTTTAACAAAGAAGAGAAAAAGAGAAAGACAGAGACTAAGAATAAAAGAAGAGAAAAAGAGAAAGAGAAGAAATGAGAGAGTTCAGTAAGAGTTTAGCAAAGAAGAGAAAAAAAGAAAGACAGAGACTAAGAATAAAAGATTCCTGCCACCGAATTTCCTCCCGCGGTGTTGTAGCTGCAACAGCAAAAAGAAGAATAAGAATATTATCAGGCAGCTACAGTTGAGTAATTTTTTTCTTCCCTAGTAATTTAGAATGATACCCTTGTCATAGATGCTAGGAGGCTGGGGCAGGAGGACCACAATGTCAAAGCCAACATCAGCAACTTAGTGAGACTCTCTCAAAATTTGAAATGGGGCGGGGGGTGTGGTTCAGTGATTAAGCACCCTTGGTTTCAATCCCTGATGCCAACAAACAAATAAATAAATAAATAAATACTTGGTTCTGTTGGTGATATTATAAGTAATAATGTGATTGTAAATATCAATTTCCTATGATTTTTTTGCTATAATACAATTAAATTTTGCATCAATACAACTTTGCTACAATATGATGGTTACATTTTGCATCCTTGTTAAACCCTTAGCAAACTATGAACAAGAGTAGCTTTACTTCTTCCTTTCCAGTTTGGATGTCTAGGATCTCCAAAACAGTATTGAATAGGAGTACTGGGAGAGGATATCCTTGTTTTGTTTCTGATTGTGTGTGTGTGTGTGTGTGTGTGTGTGTGTGTGTGTGTGTGTGTAGGGGAGTATATTCATTCCCTACATGGCATTAGCAACAGATATTTTATAGATGCTTATTATCAGGTAAGGAGGGTCCATTAATTTCCTATCTTAGTAATATTTTCCATCAGGAATATATATTTGCATTTTTGTCAAGTTCTTTTTCTGTTTAGATGATCATATGTTTCATAAAATTTTGTTAACATGGTGAGTTATATTGATTTGCTTCTTAATAAACCAACCTTTCATTTCTAGTATAAACCCCATTTAGGTATGATTTACTACCCTTATTACATATGGTTGAATTTGATTTGCTAAAAGTTTTAAAGAATCATTGTATCTGTGTTCATGAGGAATATTAGACTTTAATTTTCTTTTCATGTGATATTTTTCTCAGGTTTTGATATCAGAATAATACTGGCTTCATAGAATGAGTTGTACATTTTTAAATGGTTGCAATTTAAATATTAGATATTTACCTATGTAGTAGGCATGATTTTATCTGTTGGCCTATAAAACCTAAAATATTTACTACTTGGCCCATTAAGGAAAAGTTTGTCAATTTTATTGATTTTTTCTCTACTCTTTTTCTTATTTCCATTTAATTGATTTCTTCTCAGAATTTTATCATTTCTCTTCAGCTTATTTAGGATTTAATTTGCTATTTTTTGATGTTTGTTAAGGTAGAAGTTCTAACAGGAAATCTGCAGTAAATGCCATTTATTCAAATTTAGTCTTTAATGTCGTTTTTTGTATTACTCCCCTCTCCCTTTAATGTCCTGCTGGGGTGTAACCCAGGGTCTTATAGATGCTTATGCAAGCTCTGAGCTATATCCTCATTCCTGTGTCTCTATCTTTTGAACATATAAAATACAGCCATAATAACTGCTTTTATATGCTGATTTGAACATGTCAGTTTTGAGTTTGTACTTATTGATTAATTTTCTCATCTTTTTGGTTGTCTTTTCCTATTTTTTTACAAATCTAGTAAATTTTGGTTGGATTCTAGACATCATGAATTTTACCTTGTTTATTTCTAGAAACTTTTGTTCTTAAAAATATTCTTACACTTTCTTTAGGGATTTAATTTGCCGGGACTGTTGAGTTATTAATGGGGCCGAGGTCTAAAGCTACCCCCCTTTTTGGGCCCTAAAACGGGTTTCTTTCTGCCTGCAGAAAGAATGTAACTTACCTGGCGAAGATAGGCTTAGCGGACAAAAATAGCTGAGTGCCTCCCCCCTCCTGATGGACGGATACCACGCCACACCCAGGGAGTTTTGTAGAAAGCAAGAAGCCAAAAACTCAAATTTATTGGCAAGGTGTTGAACTTATATAGGTCTAGAACTAACCAATCAACCAGCAGGGCGGTTCGGATTCTCACGCTACTTCATAGCCACACCCCTTTGCTTAGCCCTGGTCCTCCAAAGGGCGTGGTAAGCAGCCAAAGTCCTTCCCCTTGGCAGACATAAGTCCCAACATTAATTAAATAACTTGAAAATAGTTTGATCCTTTTGGGTGTTGGTTTTAAGAATTATTATTCAGGATCTAATCAGTGTTTAGTGATTAGCCCTAATTTGCGGAGGGCTAATTTTCCTACTGCTGGGGCCAAATTCTAAGCATTCTAATCAATGCTCCATGAATTATGAAGTCTTCCTCCATTCTGTGTCATAGGATCAGGAATTCTTTCCACACAACCCTGCATGGTACTGCTTGCACTAATTTATCTGGAAAGTTTTTGCCCCAGCTTTGAGCAGTTTCTTCATATACAGGTGTTGATCAGAAGTATTGCTGATCGTCAATTATTACCTCTGTAGGTCTCTTACTCTTTCTCTCTGTCCAGCCCTCTTCTTTGTAATGCTCTGTTATCTGAATTGTATTTGTCTTGCTCCTTACACTCTTAGTTCTACTTCTTCAACTCAGGGAATTTACTAGACCCTACCTGGATTTTCCTTTGTCTGCACTATGTTGTACATATTCTCTTAAGTAAGCTGGGGCAGCTGAAGGGCTCTCCTCATTTATTGACCCCCCATCACTGCCTTTTGTTGCCTGATTGAATTTTATTATTTCACTGTTTCTTACATTTTGTCTGGATTTTGAGTTAAGTTCAGGTGTGATGGTAAATCTGAGCACTTTCCTGCACATTGGCCAGAAATGGAAGTCCTATATATATCTTCTGCAGAGTGAATTTGATAAGAGAACATCCCATTTCCTGAGTATTCAGAAAAGAGACTATATTCATACAGATTGACTCCTCAATGGATGGGATTTAGAAATAATAATGTTCATGTAATTTTTTACATTGATTTCCCCAGTACTAATCTTTATCTATATTTTATTCATAGCTGGATTAGATTATTACATATAGTAATGTAATATAAATCATTAGTTCCATATATTTTGTTAGAATTAGATTGGGTTTAATACTTGATGAAAATATGTGGAAAAGATCATATGTCATTTTTTCATGCCTGTTTTGCCCCTGATGTTATTCCATCAATATTTGAAGAAATAAGAAGAAGAATATAGACATAATCTTTCTGTTGTCTTGAGTTTTTCTATCATTAAATTATTCTAAAAAATAACATCCCTCTTGCATGGTCTGTTGCTCCCACAATAAATCCTAAAAGGTGGACGTTTTATTTTCTCATTGTTTCCTAGAAACTAGCTATTTTAATTCTGAAAAAGAAAGAGCCAAGTTTTTAAAAAACCACGGGTTTTGTTATCAGTATATACCACATTTGTAAATGTGCATATGCATGTACATATATGTGTGTGCTTATAATTGGGTAATTGTGCACCTAATTTTATGTACAAATGAAGGGTTTTCATTCACATTTTGCAACCTCAGAGACTCGTGATTGGAGGATGGTTATTTTTAATGCTCCCATTCAGTGTTAATGCATATAATTTCACAGGAAATTATAATTACTCTGGTATAACTATAACAATAGCCTCTTTACTAAACATGTATTCTGAAGTAGCATAGGTAATTAAAAGTTAATTTGGCTCCCATGATACATAAATGTTAGAAAAGCTCTAAAAAATCATCATTCTTCGAATCAAAGGACTATATTGACATCTGCATTTAAGTTTTGCTGACTAAATTTAAAAATCAAATTCATTTAAACAGATTGTGACAGTAAGAATTAGATACCCAGATTTTTTTTCATAACAATAGCCTTCAAATAAAATTTATTGCTAGACACTGTGTTGGGTACTTTTATAGACATTTTCTTATTTAAATAGACTTTGGAATAAAAATCGGCCATATTTCTTACAACAGTTTTGCAGAAGGATAGACACACACACAATGTTAATTTCCTATTGCTACTGTGATAAACACCACAAATTTAGCAGCTTAAAACAACAGAAATGTATTCTGTAAACAGTTTTGGAGGCTAGACATCTGAAATGAGTTCACTGAATGTGAAATCAAGGTGTCAAGAGGACTGCATTTCCTAGGGAAGCTATAGGAAAGAATATTTCCTTACCTTTTCTAGCTTCTGAAAATGCATTCTTTGAGTTCGTCTGTGTGTCTGTGTCTGTGTGTGTGTTACTGGGAATTGAACCCAGAGGCACTCTACTGTTGAGCTGCATCCCCAGGCCTTTTTATTTTGAGACAGTTTCTCCCTCAGTTGCTGAGGTGAACTTGTGATGCTCCTGCCTCAGCCTCCCAAGTCACTGGGATTACAGGGGTGCATGGCACCTGCTGTTAATTGTATTCTTTTTTCATGGTCCTTTCTCTATCTTCAAAGCTAGCAGTCACACAATCTTTTTCTATTTTGTAGTAAAATCTTTCTGTGCCCTCCCTCACATATGAACACTGCTATTACATTTGTGGGGACCCCATAGAGCAGTCTTCTGACCTCAGGATCCTTAATCACATACTCAAAATTTCTTATTCCATATAAGGTAACATTTACAGGTTCCAAATATTAAACTACAGATATCTTTTGGAGACCATTGTTTTCACTTGCTTATTTATGCCAAAATGGAGTATAGCATCCTGCCAAAAGATAAAAGCAAAATGTGTTAGAAATAGGCATGGTTTGTAAAACAAACAAACAAACAAACAAAAAAAAAAAACAAGTGGAGGAGATAGGTTGATAAAAGATATTGCAGTTGTTCTACTATTTTCCAACATTTCATATTATTGTCCAGTATTTTTTGTTGCAGATGGAAGCAAATAGGACATTGATCTTCAGTTTTTCATTATATATTTCATCTTCTACTCTTTCACTTCCTTATAAAACCAATGTTTTGTAATCTAAAGTCTTGAATTCATGAATTGAAACTTACATGTATGTAGCCTGATACACAGATTATTTAGAAATACTTTTGAACATGGCCATAGACACAAATTCAGATATATGCTTCCTAATTCTTTTTAAGCCTTTACTTCATTTTCCATTGTTATTGACCACTTTGCCACTGATGACAGCACTCTAATGATAGTATAAACATCTTTCCAAATTAGCTCTGAAGTTTCTTAACTCCTCCAGGATCACAGATCTCAGAGCTAGATTATTATTTTCTGTTTTTGCTCGTTATCATTGTACACCTTTGAAGAGAAATTTTCATTTGGTACCTTTTTTGTGGTATGTTTAAAGACTTGCAGAGTTACCAGTAAACATGTTTTAGCAAAGTAAGCATGTATTTTGTTACATAATTTAAAAGTTAAATGTTTATATTTTCTTTCCTGAACTATAGGATACCAGAAGGCCCCATTGATCAGGGGCCAGCCACAGGAAGGGTACATATTTTAGAAGAGCAGCTTGTTAAAGCCAAAGAACAGATTGAAAATTATAAGAAACAAACCAGAAATGGTAAGTAATAAGTGTTTACCTCACTCAGTACATTGTCTTTAGTACAAATAATTGAAAATATCAAAATCTTGAAAAAGCTTATGTTCCTCTCCATTCTTTGACTACAGGTCTAGGAAAGGATCATGAAATACTAAGGAGGAGGATTGAAAATGGAGCTAAAGAACTCTGGTTTTTTCTACAGAGTGAATTGAAGAAATTAAAAAATTTAGAAGGAAATGAACTCCAAAGACATGCAGATGAATTTCTTTCCGATTTAGGACATCATGAAAGGTATTTTTCTCCCTATACATATCATTGGGCTACAGTGCAGATTATAATCTAAGAATGAGAGACTGCAATTTTTGTTAATTTTTCTGTTAAATGGTAAAGCAGTAGGATATCTGAGGTCTTAAAGGATAGTTATTGCCACATGCAATCAAAGTGTATCACCAGAAACATTATTTAAAAGGTATTTCCAGAAATCTTCTTTTTGTTTTCTTTTTGGGTACTGGGGGTTGAACTCAGGGCTACTCAACCACTGAGCCACATCCCTAGCCCTTTTTTGTATTATATTTAGAGATAGGGTCTCACTGACTTGCTTAGTGCCTCGCTGTTGCTGAGGCTGGCTTTGAACTCAAGATCCGCCTGCCTCAGCCTCTCAAGCTACTGGGATTACAGGTGTGCACCACTGCACCCGGCTCTAGAAATCTTTATACCATTAAAAACTCTGAAGGTAGTGGTATCAGCCAACAATACAATAAAATCTTTCTATAAATGTCCTTCACATACAATCAATATTTGAAGCAGACTGTGTATTTTTGCATTGTAGTACATTTATGTTTCTCATTCAAACACTAAATACTTTAAAATAGTCCCCCCTTTGTAGGATTTTAATTAAAGGTTTAGAGGATTTGGATAAAAAGGAGTATTCCATTAATTGTTCTTCCATTTAGTTGGTAGAAAGAGGAACTGAGATCTGTCCAGTTAACATTTGTTTCTACTTTTTATGTATTTCTAAATAATCTGCAATATATCTTTCATAAAGAAGAAAATATTTTGGTGCTGGTATGTTTATGCAGAATAAAATGTATCTGAAAGTCATTATAAATACAATGAAAACTATCCTTTGGCCTCTTATATTTAAAAGTCTATGTTCTCCATAGGATTCCAATGGCAATTACTGTCTCATTAATGAACAGTAAAAGAAAAATTGGTGTATTAGCACAGCCTACCACTGTGAGGAGTAAAAGAATTACCCTGTACAAACAAAAGACTCATATATATTAACACCATCAACAGTAGTATAATGATTTTGAAAATTGCTCTGTTTTAAGTGAAAGTACAAATAAAATCTGTCAGCTTATTGGAATCATTTTAGCATGAATGATTCTTTAGAAGTACGATAACATGGATTTCAAGGGGCATTGAATTAGGCAATTTTTAGCCCAGTTTGTAGTCATGCCATATTTAGATCATTAGACCAAATATTGACTAATTCTTAATATATCCCTACCCTACAGAAGATACTAGGCACAAAGTGTCTGATAAATTGAGGTTGATGATTGTGTGATTTGTTGAAGTTTTATAGGAAAATACAGATTTGAAGATTTTATATGGGTAGACTATGTGGTATACAACAGGAAATTTTTAATATTGGCTACTCATGGAATGTTTAAAGGATTTAATTAAATTACTTGAATTTGATTTTCAGGTCTTTTTAAAGTTACAATAATTTTAAACATTATTTTATAAATATAATTTGTACATGTACCTCATGATTTTGTACAAATTAATAAGTGAATATAATAAATGGACCCATGAAAAATTAATGTAACTCAATGTTACATTTTTTTGTTAGTTGATTCTGCTCCAAATGTGTTAGAATTCCTGACACTGCCATTTAGTATATGTTAAATAACATTTCACTGAAAACAATATAGAAAGTAAGGTTCCCAAGTTTTTTTTTTTTTGTTTTTTTGTTTTTTTTTTTTGCTATCTTAAGCAGAAATTGTAATGCATCTGAGACACAACTTCACAGAGTAGTAATTTAACTTTAGGAATGAACAACACAACTAAAGATTAGAAAAATAACTTTTAAAGTTATAAATGTACAAATAGAAAGTGTTTGTAATACATACCATATATGAAATATGAAAATACCTTCACAGTGGCTATTTTTCAAGATCCTTAAGTAGAAGAATTAAAATGGACTTATGTTTCCCTCTGGTGATGTTTTTTTTTTTTTTTTTTTGAGTACTGGGGATTGAACTCAGGGGCACTCGACCACTGGGCCACATCCCCAGCCCTTTTTTTGTATTTTATTAGAGACAGAGTCTCACTGAGTTGCTAAGTGCCTCACCATTGCTGGGGCTGGCTTTGAACTCATGATCCTCCTGCCTCAGCCTCCCAAGTGCTGGGATTACAGGCGTGCGCCACCGCGCCCGGCTCCTCTCGTGATTTTCAATGACACAAAAATCCCCATAAATATTTATTCATGTTTTATTAGTAGGCTTTTTTATTTTTTTAGAACAGTGTTATATTTACAGAAATTTGAGAAAATAGTGCCCATGTACCCCACATTCAGTTTTCATTTTTATTTACGTCTTACATTAGTATTGTACAATTTTTACCCAATTTATTTTTTTAGTTGTAGATGGACTCAATACCATTATTAAGTATTTTTTATGTGGTGCTAGGGATTGAACCCAGTGTCTCATGAGTGCTAGGCAAGCACTCTACCACTGAGCCACAACCCCAGCCCTACCCATTAATTTTACACTTGCCCAAATTATAGTTTATAATGTGTCTCTGGACAAAAGTTTCTATTTTCTGAAAAGTCAGAAGTTAAGTCTATCAATTTTCTTATTTAGATTTCTCTATGAAGCACTCTCAGTTTTTGGTTCACAGAGATTTAAGTTATAAGGGAAAATATGGGTTTTGATTTCTTTTTTAAAAAATATTTATTTATTTGCTTTAGCTGTACACAATGGGTTTATTTGTACGTGGTACTGAGGATCGAACCCGGTCCGCGCACGTGCCAGGCGAGCGCTCTACCGCTGAGCCACAACCCCAGCCTGGGTTTTGATTTCTTTAGAAGAGATTTCTTTCTTTCTTTTTAATATTTATTTATTTGCTTTAGTTGTACACAATGCATTTATTTTTACATGGTGCTGAGGATCGAACCCGGTCCGCGCATGTGCTAGGCGTGCGCTCTACTGCTGAGCCACAACCTCAGCCCTTTTTCTTTCTTTCTTAGGACTGTTTTTTATTTTTCCACCTTAACTAATGTATAAATAACAATTGAAAAATGCAAATATTAGACTGGAGATACACCTTAGTGGTAGAAAAATTGCCTAGATACTAGATTGTGCAAGGCCAAGTTTGATACCTGGTACCACTGAGAAAAAAAGGTAAATTTGTGGTTTGTACAATGTGATGGTTTGATATACTTAGGCATTGTGTGATGATTATCACCATCATATGCTTTACCACACAGTTACCATTGTGTTTGTGATGAGGACATTTAAGGTGTGTTCTCTTAGCAAATTTCAAGTAAACAATATAGTAGTATTAACTACAGTCACCATGCAGTATATTATATCCCCAGAACTTTTTACCTTACCACAGAAAACTGCAATTAGACAAGAAAAAGTAATAAAATGTATTTAAATCAGAAGAAAAGAAGATATTAACCCTTGTAAGATATATAGTTTACAAATATCTTCTCCCATTCTGTAGGTGTTTTCATTTTGTTGATTGTTTGCTTTGCTCTACTATAATAGCTTTTTTGTTTGTTTGCTGTAGTCCCACATATTTATTTCTTGCCTAATTGCTCTGGCTAGGATTTCCCCTACGTTGTTGGAATGAGTGGTGAGAGTGAGCACCTTCTTTTGTTTCTGATCTCAGAAGAAAACTTTTAGGCTTTTGTTGTTGAGTATGATGTTAGCTGTGAACTTGCCACATATCGCCTTTACATTGAAGTACCTAACTTATTGAGGTACTGTCAGAAAGGATGTTGAATTTTGTCAAATGCTTTTTTTGTTATTGTTTCACATTTATTGACTTGTACATTTTGAACCATCTTTGCATCTTATGGATAAATCCCCTTTGAACATAATGTGTGATTCTTTTAATGTGATATGGACCTTGGTTACTTGGTATTTCATTGAGGACTTTTGCATCCATATGCAAGAGAGAGATTGACCTGTCATTTTCTTATTTTGTCCTTTATCAGCTTTGGTATAAGTGGAATGCTTTTCTTTTAAAATTAGTTTGGAAATATTTCCACCTCTTCAATTTTATGTAAGAATTTGAGAAGGATTTGCATTAATTTTTCTTTAAATGAAATGGACTGAAACCCAGACGTGGTGGCACATGCCTATAATCCCAGTGGCTTGGGAGGCTGAGGCAGGAAGATCAAGAGTTCAAAGCCAGCCTCAGCAACTTAGCAAGGCCAAAAGCAACTCAGTGAGACCCTGTTTCTAAATAAAATGCAAAAAGGAAAGAAAAAAAAAAAGGCTAGGTATGTTGCTCAGTGGTTAAGCGCCTGTGGGTTCAATCCCTAGTCCCCAACCCCACCCCTTTACCCCGCCCCCCATCAAAGAAATGGGCTGAAATTAAGGGCCTTTCTGAAATTGAGGATAACTTCCTCATGCCTCCACCTGACACAGGGGGGATATCAAGGAAGCTGGGAATGAAAAGTACTTCTTCTTTGGCCTTTCTAGGACAGGATAATGAAATCTGCACATATATATTTCCTGTCTTTGGTTCCATTTTACTACATCTTCTCTTTTAAAAGCTTTCCTCACCCAGGAGGCTCTCTAGACAGAAATATTGAAAAAACAAAAACAAAAAAATAACAGAACTTCTGAACAGGAATAAAAACAAAGAAACAAGAGCAATACTGAGAACCCCAGTGCAGAGGAGTGATAAGCAGGATGAATACATTCTACCTTTAATTCTTTAGGAGAAGGAGGATCATGATTTCAAAGCCAGCATCAGCAAAAGCAAAGCACTAAGCAAAGCTCATTGAGACCCTGTCTCAAAATAAAACACAAAATAGGGCTGGGGATGTGACTCAGTGGTCGAGTACACGTGAATTCAATCCCTGGTTACCCCCCTCCACCACCCCTGCCAAAAAAAATTTTATTTGGATTCTTTTTTTTAAAGAGAAGAATGCCTGGCTTTATTTCCCAGCATCACTACCACAATTTTCTTTTTTTGTATTTCATTGCATTATAATTGTACATAATGATGGGATTCATTGTAAATATTTACACAGGCACATACATGATATGACAATATAATTTGGCTAATATTATTCTCCACTCTTTCCCTTTCCCTCCCTTTCTCCCTCCCACTGGTCTCTTTACTGTACTTATGTGTCTTCCTTCAATTTTTGTGAGGAAATTTAATTCTTAGGGAAACACAAATATATCTGGATAGGCCTGAGTCTCATGAAATCCCAGGTCTCTTACTCCTGATAATTTTCAAGCCCAGTGGGAATGCCAAATAAATTGTAGTGAAGAGGCCTTGAGAAAGTGCTTTGGGACCACAGTATTAACATTTTCTGTTCCAAAACACAGCAGAAACAGATGCTAGAGATTTGTGAGAGCTGTATGTGGGAAGAAACTCTCAAGGAAAGAAGAAACTCATGCTTCTTTTCTGTTATTACTGACAATGTAGTGAACATAGCAAGAGAAGAGCACCTACCCATGTTGGTGAAATTTGTTAATGAATCTTATAACCTGAGAGAGGACTTTGTGGGCTTCTTGCCTCATGCCGCTATAAGTATTTTGGCTATGAAATTCCACAGTAGCATAAGTGAGAAATGGGGACTATATGGACTGTTCATTGTATATATTGAATTTTCTTCTAAAATGAAAGTTGTTTTTTCTGGACTTTAAAAGAAATATCCCCAAGCTATCTGCATACATACTTTGATCTTCCTGTGCCTTAAATGTGACTACAAAATATGTGTCTGTGATGGGGAATTGGTTGTACTAGGAACAGTTGAGTAAACTTTTTCTTTTTTTCATAGATCACCTCAACTGCTTTTAGAATTTAACAGTAAAATTTCTGTTCTGTTTTAGAACAGTAAAGAAACGGATAAAGAACTGAAGAAAATTTGCTATTCTCAGTGGAAAGGCAGGCATAGTACTTTAAAAAATTTAGTATACCTCCTGCAAACACTTGTTTTATGTTTAGATGGTATAAATAGTGACACAGGTATTAGATGTTATAACTAGAGCTGGCTGAGCATTTGTACCCTCTAGTACACTGACAAATTTTTATTTCATTGGGTTCTCAAAAATGCTTTATCCTTTACAAGTATCTTTGGGAAAAATCTCCAGGGGAAACCTCTGATGTCTTCTTTGCAGCCAGTAGCTTCGCTGTAGTGCTTTGTTCACTCAGTGAAGTATTGAGAAATGTTGAAGTTGATCATGAATTTTGTTTTGAGAAAATCATAAATTTAGCAACCAAACTTGATTTTCAAGTGGAAACTCCCTAGGAAATTCCATAATGCTCATAAAGGTAAATTGGAATCTCAACTAATCTCAGGATTACCAAGAAAAAAAACATTTAAGTGTTCCAATAGTGGAGTACATTATTCAGAAATTTAAAGATGCATTTTCAGATGTGTTTCAGAGGTCTTAAATGCTTCTCTCTGGTACCCTCTGTCATGGGAAAGCTCAAATTCTATACATCAGAGGTATTAACATGTGCAAAAGTGACTTATCCAATCAAGACATGCTCTCAATAAAGCTGATCTTTATTGTTAGAGAATCAAATAGAAATCAGAGGGAAAGATATAGAGTTTCCACCTACCATTTATGTAGCCCCCATCTGCCTGATATCAAATTTTTTCCTAATGTATATATTACTTGGAAGTTCCATGCATTTTTCTAGTCATGAAGGTTGAGAATAAGCACTGTGAAAATGGACAAAAGCATCTGAATGCATACTTGAGGAACATTTTGACAAACCAATGTTCAAGTAACTTGGCTTTGCTTAACATAAATTTTGATATAAAATATGATCTGTATTTAATGGTGGACATAAATCAAACTCTATACAACTAAATCAGAGTTCCCTACAGACAATTCAGAAGGCCTTAAAAACACCTAACAGTCTTTTAAAGTGGGCTTTCTTTTATGTTTGATATTTGAAGAAAAGTCATAAGGCATATGTAGGTCACTTAATCATTGGATATCTTTGCCTATAGACCTTCCATTGAATATATTTTTCATTGACAGTCTGCCTATTTAAATGGACCATCTTTGAACTGTCATGCTTTGAACACCTGTTTGTTCTTCTAGAAGATAGCATTCAAAGTGCCACGTTTAACTTCTGTGTGATCTCTGCTAGTGACAATCTGGAATTGTTTTAGTTAAGTCAGTTTAGATATAACATTTGTTACCACAATGGGTCTGGTTGTCAGGTACTGAGTTAGGAATATTTTTAAGAAATAAATTTTGAGGAAGGAGTATATTTTATAAAATGTTATATGACACCCACCATGGACTTTTTTGTTGTTTTTGTTCTAATTAGTTATACATGAGAGCAGAATGCATTTCAATTCATTATACACAAATGGAGCATAACTTTTCATTTCTCTGGTTGTACATGATGTAGAGTTACACCATATGTGCAGTCATACATATACCTAGGGTAATGATATTCATCTCATTCCACCATCTCTCCTGTCCCCATGCTCCCTCCCCCTACCTCCCCTTTGCCTAATCAAAGTGCTTTTATTCTCCCATCCTCCCAACTCCTTATTACAAATCAGCATCCACTTATCAAAGAGAACATTTGGCTGGCTTACTTCACTTAGCATGATATTCTCCAACTCCATCCATTTACCTGAAAATACCATAATTTTATTCTCTTTTAATGCTGAGTAATATTCCATTGTGTATATGTACTACAGCTTCTTTATCCATTCATCTGTTGAAGGGCATCTAGGTTGGTTCCACAATTTAGCAATTGTGAATTGAGCCACTATGAACATTGATGTGGCTGCATCACTATAGTATGATGATTTTAAATCTTTTGGGTATAGACTGAGGAGTGGGATAGCTGGGTCAAAAAATATTTCTAAGGAATCTCCATACAACTTTCCATAGTGTTTGCACCAATTTGCAGTGCCACCAGCAATGTATGAGTATACCTCTTTCCCCACATCCTCATCAATACTTATTGTTGTTTGTATTCTTGATAATTGCCATTCTGACTGGAGTGAAATGAAATTTTAGAGTGGTTTTGATTTGCATTTCTCTAAGCACTAGAGAAGTGGACATTTTTTTCATATATTTGTGGATTGATTATATATCTTCTTCTGAGAAGTGTCTGTTCAGTTCCTTAGCCCATTTATTGATTGGGTTATTATTATTATTATTATTATTATTATTATTATTATTGGTGTTAAGTTTTTTGAGTTCTTTATGTATTCTGGAAATTAGTGCTCCATTTGATGTGTATATAGTAAAGATGTTCTCCCACTCTGTGGGCTCTTTCTACACATTACTGATTGTTTCCTTTGCCGAGAAGAAGCTTTTTAGTTTGAATCCATTCCATTCATTAATTCTTGATTTTATTTCTTGCACTTATGTGTCTGTTTAAGGAAGTCAGGACCTAATCCAACATGATGAAGATTTAGGCATACTTTTTCTTCTGTTAGGTGCAGGGTCTCTGTTCTAATTCCTAGGTCCTTGATCCACTTTGAGTTGAGTTTTGTGCATGATGAGAGATACTGTTTTAATTTCATTTTGCTGCATATTGATTTCCAGTTTTCCCAGCATCATTTGTTGAAGAGTATCTTTTCGCCAAATATATGTTTTCGGAACTTTTGTCTAGTATGAGATAACTGTATTTATGTGGGTTTGTCTCTGTGTCTTGTATTCCATACCATTGGTCTATATATCTATTTTGGTGCCAATCCCATGTCTTTTTAAATTAACTATAGCTTTG
The DNA here is from genome assembly GCA_025594165.1 of Tamias sibiricus. Taxonomy (NCBI): domain Eukaryota; kingdom Metazoa; phylum Chordata; class Mammalia; order Rodentia; family Sciuridae; genus Tamias; species Tamias sibiricus. The sequence goes on along the minus strand of CM046659.1, from coordinate 43,440,181 downwards.
TAGTATAGTTTAAAGTCTAGTATTGTGATGCCTCCTGCTTCACTCTTTGTGCTAAGGATTGCTTTGGCTATTCTGGGTCTCTTATTTTTCCAAATGAATTTCATGATTATTTTTTCTATTTCTATGAGGAATGTTGTTGGGATTTAAAAAAAAAAATTGGAATTGCATTAAATCTGTATAATGCTTTTGGTAGTATGGTCATTTTGACAATATTAATTTTTTCTATCCAAGAACGCACTATAGACCTTTGACTAACAGACCTTTGACTAACAGAAGTTTTTTTTTTTTTTTTTTTTTTTTTTTTTGTGGTACCGGGGATTGAACTCAGGGGCACTTGACCACTGGGTCACATCCCCAGCCCTTTTTTTGTATTTTTATTTAGAGACAGGGTCTTACTGAGTTGCTAAGTGCCTCGCCATTGCTGAGGCTGGCTTTGAACTCGCAATCCTCCTGCCTCAGCCTCCCAAAGTGCTGGGATTACAGGCGTGCGCCACCGCGCCCGGCTAGAAGTTTTTAAGTATGTTCTTAAAAATGTGTAATGGACATTGAAGAGAATTACCAGAGAGAGAAGCTTGTGAGCTCACCAATCAAGGGCTTTAGTGTAGATTTTGTCTTTATTAAATGAACTTTAAAGAAACAAGTTAAAGTTTGAGTGGAAGCGCCTGTCACTGTTGTTTCTTATCTGGTTGTTGCTGTTGCATTTCTTTGTTGATCCTGAATTTTCATAAGGTTTTTAGCAGGTAAATGTTAAACACTAGTCTGCTTTATGGTTAAGACAAAAATCAGCCCATGGATACTGGCAACTGATTTGTTTTCTTCTTTTTTTCATGAATATATCTGCTGCCTCATCTTGATTTATGAGCAAAACCCAGAAAATCTACAAAAAATATATTGTGGTTTATCTAGAACTAATACAGAAAATATTGCTTTTATTTTTGGTGAAGAAAATCAATTTTGTATAGTTTGTTTCAATCTAAATAAACTGTGAATTAAAAAGAATAATTCAGCCTTGGTAGGTATATAGAATTTATGCCTAAATCCTTATCCATTACTTACGTTATTGACATATAATTGTTCAGGTAGTTTTATGATCCTTTGTATTTCTGTGGTATCCATTTTAATGTCTCCTTTTTCACTTATAATTTTATTTGCAGCCTTCCTTTTTTTCTTTTCTTCTTGGATAATCTAGCTGAAGATTTGTCAATTTTGTTAACCTTTTTCAGACAACCAACTTTTAGTTTTGTTTATCTTTTTCTATTCTCTTTCTAGTCTCTACTTCATTTATTTCTACTCTGTTGTTTCCTTCCTCCTACTGTCTTTGGCTTTAGTCTATTTTTTTTCTGGTTCCTTGAGATGAATTTAGATCAAGATCTTTTCTTTTTCCCCTCCCTTCCTTCCTTCCATTGTCTGTCCATTCCTTCCTTTTTTCTGTTGTTCGTTTGTTCCTTCCTTCCTTCCCTGCAAATGCCTTTTTTTTTTTTGGTGGTACCGGGGATTGAACTCAGGGGCACTCAACCACTGGGCCACATCCCCAGCCCTTTTTTGTATATTATTAGAGACAGGGTCTCACTGAGTTGCTCAGTGCCTCGCCTTTGCTGAGGCTGGCTTTGAACTCGCAATCCTCCTGCCTCAGCCTCCCAAAGTGCTGAGATTACAGGCGTGCGCCACCGCGCCCGGCTACCATAATTTTTTTTAATCATTAAAAAATTCTCTCCTAGCACTGCTTTTGCTGCATGAGTTTTATTTTGTTACGATTCCATTTTTTTCTTTTGTCTCAAGATACATTTTTATTTTTCTTTTATTTCTTTTATCTATTGATCAGGAGTGTTTACTTTGTTTTTGTGGTTAGAAATGATAACCTAATATGGGGCTGGTGGTGTACTCATTGGTAGTGTACTTGCCTAGCATGTGGGGGGCCCTGGATTCAACCTCCAGCACTGCAAAAAAAAGAAAGAAAAGATATCTGTTGTGATTTTAATCTTATTGAATTTGTTAAGATTTATTCTGTGGCACAACACCTAATCTGTCCTGGAGAATGTTTCATGTATGCTTGGAAAGAATCTGTTTTCTGCTATTATTAGATAAAACATTCGATAAGTTTGTCAGGTGTATTTGGTCTTCAGTGTTACTCAAGTCTACTGTTTCCTCATTGATTTTCTATCTAGGTGATGTATACATTACTGAAAATGGGTTATTGAAGCCCTGCTATTTTTGTATTGCTATCTATTTTTTCCTTTAGTTCTGTTAATATATGCTTTATTTGGCTTCATGCTAATATTTTGCATGCATATGTATTTATAATTGCTATTTAACCCTTTTATTACGCAGTGATTTTCTTTGTCTCTTGTGACAAATTTTGGCTAAAATTTTTTTTGTCTGACGTAAGTATAGCTACCCTTACTCCTGTTTGGTTACCATTCCTTCACTTCCCTTTTTGTTTTTCATTCCTTCTTCTTTAGCTTGTGTGTGTCTTACAAGCTAAAGTGAGTTTCTTATTTGCAACACAGTGTCAGATCTTGTCTTATTATCTGTTTGGCCAAACTGGGTCTTTTGTTTGGAGGATTTAATCTGTTACACTTAATTATAGTTTATGATGAATTGCTGGGTAGGTAAGACTGCTCTTGGACTACACCTGAATTGGACTAGTGCTGAGTTACATAGCTGTATGAAGATCTGCTTGCTGTAGGACCATGATCTGCAGGCCTAATCCAGGGGCACACAATAGAAACTTCTCTGGGCAGGACCAGACAAAATTGCTCTTAGACCACAAGCCAAGTTAAAGGACTGTTTCAGGGTATATTGGTGGGCCTCTCACCCAGGGATCAGTGGTAAGCAAGCTGTGGATAAAGTCTTTTCTTTGTTCCCTATGATGAGCATACTGTTTTGTTTTCTGGAATATGGCTCCCATTGTTCATTACTCTAAATACCAGGCATATTGCAACCTGGGGACCAAATATCATGTTTAGATCCAGAATTCAAGCTCACCTAAGACTTTTAGCAAAATACTGTTTACCTATTTAACCTATTATTTGGACACTAATAACTAATAGAGCCCAATCTTTACCTTCCACCACAGTAGGGCAATCAACTGACAGTAATTAGTAATACTCCTTGTCTTTTAGAAGTTTTAAGAGGAGTTTTTAAGAATTTAATTTAAAGGAGTTGCTAGTATAATAAATAATTGCAGAGTAGCATATTAAATATTGTTTGCTATATCAGTCTCAAAAATTAGTATCATTAGATTTTCAATTGATTCTATTCTAGTAATTGCATATGACCATATTTCATAGTAACAGTCAAATTTACCACTGCTTTTGATACCATTGAACATGGCCCCAGCCTCCAGCTTTGAAATGGTGAGAAAAATACGTATTACACAGTCATTATTTCAGTCAATATTTTATTATTTATTTAGTATTGTAGATTCAGCGCTTGAATTTGTGGGGTTTTAGATTTGTATCTTAACCTCTGAACATACCAAGAGTTTTTGTATTATCACATTTTCAGATTACCACAGAGACAACTAATAGTTTCTTTTGTCATCTTCATGTTGCCAGACACCAGTTCATGAAATAGTTATCAGAGTTGCTTCTTTTTGCTTTTAAGTTATAGCAATTATTAAATTTCAGGAAGGCTCACAGAGCCAATGAACTATTTCTCAACTAAGTTGACTGAAACCTTTAGCAAAGCAGTATAATGAAACAGCAATTTCGTTTCCCTTGCCTAGTCTGAATTGTCTCATTATCAGTAATATATAAGGCAACGTTGCTAAGGCTAAGGTTTGTTGTGCTCTCAAATGGTGAATGATGCTTATAACTGATCATACTGATTAGCCATTTGCAGATGTGCCTGAGAACTATCATAAGGGATTATATAGCAAAGAAGAGGACTTTGAATCACATAAGGCACAGTATCTGACTGATTATAGGGAAAGATTGATAGGTTAATAGTTTATAAATTTGTTAGAGATTTTCTAATCATAGATGTTGTGACTCACTGACTTAATTTTACAATGTATTTGGAAGGTAGATACTTTCAAAGGTCCAAGAATTTATATTTCCACTCTTAAAAAGTTAAGTTTTGTGAACCTTCACATCTTGTTTGTGTTTTATTTCACACACACACACAAAGAGGAAGATCTTAAGTTCTTTGAGATGAATTTTTTGTTTTTATTTTCATTCTTTTTAGATATACATGATAGTAGAATGTATTTTGACATTATACATACATGGGGTATAACTTCTCATTCTTGTGGTTGTACATGATGTGGAGTACACTGGTCGTGTATTCATATATGAACATAAGAAATTTATGTCTGATTCATTCTACTGTATTTCCTACTCCCATCCCTTCTCCTTTCCCTTAATTCCCTTTTGTCTAATCCAGTGAACTTCTATTCTTCTCTCTCCACCCCCTTATTGTGTGTTAGCATCTGCATATCAGAGAGAACATTCAGCCTTAGGTTTGGGGGAATTGGCTTATTTTACATAGCATAATGGTCTCCAGTTCTATCCATTTACCAGCAAATGCCATCATTTCATTATTCTTTATGGCTGAGTAATATTCCATTGTGTGTGTGTATGTGTGTGTGTGTGTGTGTGTGTGTGTGTGTGTATACATACATATACCCTTTTTTTTATCCATTTGTCTGTTGAAGGGCATACTAGTTTGGTTTCATAGCTTAGCTATTGTGAATTGTGCTCCTATAAATATTGATGTGGCTGTGTCACTACAGTATGATGATTTTAAGTCCTTTATGTAATAAGAGTGGGATTACTGGATCAAATAATGGTTCCATTCCAGGTTGTCTGAGGAATGAGATATGATTTTATTGAGACTTTTATTAAACTGGAATGTGGATCCTCTTAAATTTGATTGTCTTTCTACTAAGGAATCTAGGCATATTTTTCAAGTTTACTAGACATTTGCATATAAAGTTGTACTTATTCTGTTTATCGCCTAGCCTATGGATGATGATAGCCATAGCCTTCCCCATGCTGTAGCCCCTGCCTTTTGACAACAGACAGGGCCTAAAAGCAGCCGCATCTCAGAGCAGGCATCCCAAAGACATTATAAGGCCCACCCTTTCAGCCCCATCTCCGGAAGACTTTGTATTCATCTTGGGGCACCTTCACTGTTATCTTGTGTTATCTCTGCTACTGCCGACACCACCTATAGTTGTAGTAGCATACATCGAGAGACACCTGCAGGTTCTGAAAGCCCAACATGAAGGTGAGGCACAGACAACCTGCACAGATATTACAAGAATATAAGGTAGAAACTGTAATATCTCAGATCTACACTGCAAGAAAGGAAGGCAAATAGACAACATGAACAAACAAGGGAGGAAAGTACCCCAAACAAACCAGGATACTATAATAAAGAACCCATTCTCAGTGAAGCTGATGAAATATCAGAGAAGGAGTTCAGAAGGTTCATAAATAAAATGATCTGTGAATTAAAGAATGACATAATGAGCAAATACAGGCAAAAATTGATCACTACAACAAAGATATAAGAGCAAATACAGGTAGCAAAAGATTACTTCAAAAAAGAGCTAGAAACGCTGAAAAAAAAAAAAAAAAAAAAAGCCAGAAATCCTTGAAATGAAGGAAACAATTAACCAAATAAAAAACACAATAGAAAGCATCACCAACAGACTAGATCAACTGGAAGAAAGAACTTCAAATAATAAAGACAAAGTATATAATCTTGAAAATAAAATTGACCACATAGTGAAGATAGTAAGAAACTATGAACAGAACATCCACGAATTATGGGACAGCAACAAAAGACCAAATCTAAGAGTAATTGGGATAGAGGAAGGCACAGAGTTTCAAACCAAAGGAGTGCACAGTCTCTTCAATGAGACAATATCAGAAAATTTCCCAAACATGAAGAATAAATTGGAAAACCAAATACAAGAGGCTTAAAGGACACCAAATGTACAAAATTACAATAGATCTACACCAAGACATATTATAGTGAAAATGCCTCACATACAGAATAAGGATAGAATCTTAAAAGCTGCAAGAGAGAGGAATCAGATCACATATAGGGGGAGAGCAATTCATATCACTCAAAGATATGATTTTTCAATTCAGACACTCAAAGCTAGGAGATCATGGAACAACATATACCAAGCTCTGAAGGAAAAGGGATGCCAACCAAGGATCTTATATCCAGCAAAATTATGCTTTAGATTTGAGGACGAAATAAAAACCTTCCAAGATAAACAAAAGTTAAAAGAATTTACAACCAGAAAGCCAGCACTATAGAACATCGTGGGCAAAATATTCCATGAAGAGGAAATGAAAAACAATGATGAAAATCAGCAGAGGGAAGTATTACACTAACGGAAAAACCAATCATAGGAGAAACCATGTCAAGTTAAATACCTAAAATAAACAAAAATGGCTGGAATACAAATCATGTCTCATAATAATAACGCTGAATGTTAATGGACTAAACTCACCAATCAAAAGATATAGACTAGTAGATTGGATCAAAAAAACAGACCCAACAATATGCTGCCTCCAAGAGACTCATCTCATAGGAAAAGACATCCACAGGCTGAAGGTGAAATGTTGGGAAAAATCCTACCACTCACATGCACTGAGGAAACAAGCAGGGGTTTCCATCCTCATATTGAATAAAGTAGAGATTAAGCTAGAGTCAATCAAAAGGGATAAAGAAGGACACTACATACTGCTCAAGGGAATCATATACCAACAAGACTTAACAATTATAAATATATATGCCCCAAACAATGGAGGATCCATGTTTATCAAACAAATTCTTCTCAAGTTCAAGAGTCAAATTGACCATAACACAATAATTCTTGGAGACTTTAACACACCCCTTTCACGACTGGATAGATCTTCCAAACGAAAGCTGAACAAAGAAACTATATAACTCAAAAATACAATAAACAACTTAGACTTAACTGACTTGTATGGAATATTTCATCCTTCAATGAGTGAATACACTTTCTTCTCAGCAGCACGTGGATCCTTCTTTAAAATAGACCATATATTATGCCACAAAACAACTCTTAGAATCCAGGGTAGTATCTCTATTAAAATAGAGATACTAATTAAAATATTAAAATAGAGATACTACCCTGGATTCTATCAGACCATAATGGAATGAAATTAGAAATCAATGATAAAATAAGAAATAAAAGCTACTCCAACACCTGGAGACTAAATAATATGCTGCTGAATGAACAGTGGGTTGCAGATGACATCAAAGAGGAGATTAAAAAATTCTTAGAGCCAGGCACGGTGGCGCACTCCTGTAATCCCAGCACTTTGGGAGGCTGAGGCAGGAGGATCGCGAGTTCAAAGCCAGCCTCAGCAATGGCGAGGCACTTAGCAACTCAGTGAGACCCTGTCTCTAAATAAAATACAAAAAAGGGCTGGGGATGTGACCCAGAGGACGAGTGCCCCTGAGTTCAATCCCTGGTACCACCAAAAAAAAAAAAAAAAAAAAAAAAAAAAAAAAAATTCTTAGAGGTGAATGAGAACACAGACACAACATATCGAAATCTCTGGGACACTGTGAAGGCAGTTCTAAGAGGAAAGTTCATTGCATTCAGTTCATTCCTCAAAAGAAGAAAAAGTCAACAAATAAATGACTTAATATTACATCTCAAAGCTCTGGAAAAAGAACAATCCAACACCAAAAGCGGTAGAAGACAGGAAATAATTAAAATCAGAGCTGAAATCAATGACATTGAAACAAAAGAAACAATTGAAAAAAATTGAGAAAACAAAAAGGTGGTTCTTTGAAAAAATAAATAAAATTGACAGACCCTTAGCCCGGCTAACAAAGAGAAGGAGAGAGAAAACTCAAATTACTAACATACACGATGAAAAAGAAAATGTCACAACATACACTATGGAAATACAGGAGATAATTCAAAATTATTTTGAAAACTTGTACTCCAATAAAATACAAAACATCGAAGGCATCAACAAATTTCTAGAGTCGTATGATTTTCCCAAACTGATGCAGGATGATACACACAATTTAAACAGATCAATTTCAAGTGATGAAATAGAAGATGCCATCAGAAGTCTGCCATCCAAGAAAAGCCCAGGACCACATGGATACACAGCCGAGTTCTACAAGACCTTTAAAGAAGAACTAATACCAATACTCTTCAATTTATTTCAGGAAATAGAAAAAGAGGGAGCACTTCCAAACTCTATTCTATGAGGCCAATATCACCCTGATGCCAAAACCAGGCAAAGACACATCAAAGAAAGAAAACTTCAGACTAGTATCTCTAAGGAACATAGATGCAAAAATTCTCAATAAAATTCTGGCAAATTGGATAGAAAAACATGTGAAAAATATAGTACACCACGATAAAGTGGGATTCGTTCTAGGGATGCAAGGATGGTTCAACATACGGAAATCAATAAATGTAATTCATTGTATCAATAGACTTAAAGCTAAGAACCATATTATTATTTTAATAGATGCAGAAAAAGCATTCAACAAAATACAGCAGCCTTCATGTTCAAAACACTAGAACAACTAGGGATAACAGGAACTTATCTCAACATCGTAAAAGCTATCTATGCCAACCCCCAGGCCAACATCATCCTAAATGGAGAAAAATTGAAAGCATTCCCTTTAAAAACTGGAACAAGACAGGGATGCCTTCTTTCACCACTTCTATTTAACATAGTACTTGAAACGCTGGCCAGAGCAATGAGACAGACAAGAGAAATTAAATGGATACAGATAGGTAAAGTAGAACTCAAATTTTATCACTATTCGCTGACAATATGATTTTATACCTAGAAGACCCAAAAAATTCCACGAGAAAACGTCTAGAACTCATAAATTAATTCAGCAAAGTAGCAGGATATAAAATCAACACCCATAAATCTAAGGTATTTCTATATAGGGAAATGAGGAAAACTACCCCACTTATGATAGCATCAAAAAATATATATATATATATATATATATATGTATATATATATATTTGGGAATCACCTTAACCAAAGATGTGAAAGCCCTCTATAATGAAAACTACAGAACACTAAAGAAAGAAATTAAGGAAGACTTTAGACGATGGAAAGATCTGCCTTGCTCTTGGATAGGCAGAATTAATATTGTCAAAATGACCATACTACTAAAAGTGCTATACAGATTTAATGCAATTCCAATCAAAATCCCAATGACATTCCTCATAGAAATAGAAAAATCAGACATGAAATTCATCTGGAAAAATAAGAGACCCAGAAAAGCTAAAGCAATCATTAGCAAGAAGAGTGAAGCAGGTGGCATCACTATACCAGACCTTAAATTATACTACAGAGCAATAGTAACAAAAACAGCATGGTATTGGCATCAATATAGACTGGTAGACCAATGGTACAGAATAGAGGACACAGAGACTAACACATATAATTTCAGTTATCTTATATTAGACAAAGGCGCCAAAAATGTACATTGGAGAAAAGATAGCCTCTTCAACAAATGGTACTGGGAAAACTGGAAATCAATATGCAACAAAATGAAATTAAACCTGTATCTCTCACCATGCACAAAACTCAACTAAAAGTGGATCAAGGATCTAGGAATTAGATCAGAGACACTCTGCCTAATAGAAGAAAAAGTAAGCTCTAATCTCCAACATGTTGGATTAGGCCCCAAGTTCCTTAATAAGACTCCTATAGCACAAGAATTAATATCAAGAATCAATAAATGGGATAGATTCAAACTAAAAAGCTTCTTTTCAGCAAAAGGAACAATCAGTGAGGTGAATAGAAAGCCTACTAATTGGGAACAAATTTTTACCACATGCACATCAGATAGAGCACTAATCTCTAGAATATATAAAGAACTCAAAAATCTTAACACCAAAAAAACCCAAATAACCCAATCAATAAATGGTTCAAGGAACTGAAAAGACTCTTTTCAGAACAATCAACAAATACATGAAAAAATGTTCAACTTCTCTGACTATTAGAGAAATGCAAATCAAAACCACTCTAAGATTTCATCTCACACCAGTCAGAATGGCTGCTATTAAGAACACAAACAACAATAAATGTTGGAGAGGATGTGGGGGGAAAGGCACACTCATACATTGCTGGTGGGACTGCAAAATGGTGCAGCCAATATGGAAAGCAGTATGGAGATTCCTTGGAAAATGGGAATGGAACCACCTTATGACCCAGCTATCCCACTCTTCGGTCTATACCCAAAAGGACTTAAAAACAGCATACTACAGGGACACAGCCACATCAGTGTTTATAGCAGCACAATTCACAATAGCTAAACTGTGGAACCAACCTAGATGCCTTAAGTAGATGAATGGATAAAGAAAATGTGGCATATATACACAATGGATTATTACTCAGCAATAAAAGAGAATAAAATCATGGCATTCGCAGGCAAATGGATAAAGTTGGAGAATATAATGCTAAGTGAAATTAGCCAATCCCCAAAATCCAAATGATGTTTTCTCTGATATAAGGTGGCCGATTCACAGTGGGGTTGGGACGGGGAGCATAGAAGGATTAGAGGAACAATAGAATAGCCAATGGGGAGAGAGGGGAAGGGAGGGGGCAAAAGGGGAAGGAAAAAAATGATGGTAGAATGAGATGGATATCATTATTTTAAGTGCATGTATGAAGACACGAATGGTGTGAACATACTTTGTATACAACCAAAGATATGTGCTCTATAAGTATAATATGAAATGTAATGCATTCTGCTGTCATTTATAACAACCTAGAATAAATAAATAAATAAATAAATAAATAAACAAACAAACAAACAAACCACTGATTTGGAAAAATAAAAAATTTTAAAAAATAAAATGGGGCTGGGGTTGTGGCTCAGCGGTAGAGCGCTCGCCTAGCATATGCGCGGCCCGGGTTCGATCCTCAGCACCACGTAAAACATAGATGTGTTGCATTGTGTACAGCTAGAGCAAATAAATAAATATTTTAAAAAAATAAATAAATAAAATAAAATGCATGGAATGGGGTGAACATAATATAGCACTGATCACATGGTGAAATGTGGTACATCTCTGTGTTGGTCCTCAAAGGAACTTCTATCGTTAACATTTTGAATCAGATGTAAACAAAATTTTCCCTTGTGGGTGGTTCCTCTGTGCCATGATTGAGACAGAACCCCTCATTAAAAAAAAAAAAAAAAAGAAGAAGAAGAAGAAAGAAAGACATTTTATGACCGTTAAAATAGAAAAAAATTACTAGAAAATACAAAGAACATAAGCATAACCTGCTTCTGAAATGGAGGTTTTGATGCCTGTCGTAATTGGCTTGTTCTCAAAGTCATAAATTCTGTCCTTTTCATTGTCTTCAGATATCTTCTCAGTCAACTAGCACAATTTTTCTGGTAACTTGCTTGCATTTGCATATCCCAAACTTTGATGTGGCTTTATACCAGGTCCTCAAATTTACTGCCCAGCTGCTAAATCTCCTGGTATCTTCACAGTCAAAAGTAAGACAACAAGATTCCCAGTTTGGGGAACTCCTCTAGGAGATTAGGTTTCAGGGTGAAATCACTGAAAACCCAGGGCTTCTGCGAAATATTTTGGAGTCACCGATGATAGACTACAACCGAAACTTTCTAATTTGATTATCCTCATGTGTTTGGCCAAAACAATAAAGTTTGCAGGACAGTCTAGTCAAAATATAGTCAAAGATCAGATGTTTTTCTTGGTATGTGGAAGCTAATCTAAAATAAGCGGGAGAGGGGATTTTTAAAAATTTTTAAAAATTAAATAAAACAAGAAAGTGACAGAAAGGAAAAAAAGAGTAGAGATGGAATTCCATCAAAATAGAGGGAAAATCAGAGTACATGAATGGGATTGAGGAAAAAGAAGGGATGGAAAATTAAAAAAACAGTGGAATGAATCTGACTGAACTTTCATATGTACATGCATGGGTATGGCATGGTGGGTCCCACATCAGGGGTATCCAGAGGATGCTAATTAGAAAGAAATGTAAACTGTAAATAGATTGAAGAGGGATTTGGTGGGTTGGAGGGTAGAGAGCAGCAGATAAAGGCAGAAGTGCTGGCTTCTGCATCAGAACAGGTTAGGTTCCATGCTTTTGATGGCAAGATGTATCCTGATGTTGAATCATAACTAAAAAGAATTTTTTAAAAAAAAGTTTGCTGGGTAGTAGCACTCAGTCATTACTGAGGCAATAGAGAACTTGTTTGAATTTAAGGTTGTTTCCTGGACTTGTCTTCTTTATGTGGTCCCCAGTGGGGAGGCCAAGAAAAAAAAATTTAAAAATCAAGTTTGCTTTTAGTGAATTGTGAAAGTAAAGTGACTTGTATGAACACCCCAACTGCATTTAATAAAAATTATTTATTGATGATTAACATGTACTAATTTCAAGTATTAATGAGGTTTATGTGATATTTCAATACATGCATGTAGCATACACTGATCAAATCCAGCCTCCCTTTGTCCACCCTGTCCCCACTTTCCCAACCTCTATCAATTGCTAGTCTACATATAAGTTGACTTTCTTTTTAACTTTCATGTATGAGAGAAAAATATATGGCATCTCTCTGTATCTTATTTCATTTAATGTCCTCTAGTTACATCCATTTTGCTACTAATGACAGAATTTTATTCTTCTTGTGACTGAATAGTATTTCATTATGTATATATGCAATTTTTTATCCATTAATTTATTCTTGAGTTCTTAATTCATTCCACTTGTGTACACGTACACAGGTGGTGTGAGTGTACACACATGTTTAATTTAAAGTCAGGCAGAACATGTTGAATTTCCTTGTTTTCTTCAACAGGCATTTGCTGATAGAGTAATTGTTTTCCCTGGGTACTCTATCTTCAGAAATAATACTGCTATTACAACAAGTTTTGTAACCAGTCCTATTTGATAGGTAGGGAAAAAATTAAGGACTACATTTGTGTATGATGTAATCTATGAAATATAAGGAACAAAGAGTGTGATGAGGGTGATGGGAAAGAGACTTACAAAACTGACAAAATATTTTAAATAAACTTTCAGCTGAGTCCTGTAACACTCTAAAGATTTATTTTATGTTTCCTTGATCTACTCACAACTTCCTGTGGGTGGTATATTAGCTTTGTATTACTATAATGAAATACCTGAAATGGTTACATTTATAAAAATAAGATTTATTTAACTCACAGTTTTAGGGCATGGTGCCTGTATTGGCACATTTCTGACAAAGAACCTTCCCGCTGTAGTCATATCTTGGCAGAGGTGCGCATGTGTGGAAGAGTTCACGTTGTCAAACAAGTAGTCAGAGAGACTGGTGTCACAAAATCTCTTTTGAGGGCACCCCCTCAAAGACCTAAGGACCTCCCTCTAATATCCACCCCACCCCCCAAATTTCCACTACACAGCAATAATGTCTGTTATCCTGGAGACCAGGACTTTAATCATAATGGACCCTGGGTGCCACTCAGACCACACTGAAACCAAACCATAGCAGGTGGTAATTTTTCTTCAGAAACTATAAAGACTGCTATAGGCTATACAGTAGTCTAGAAGAGGCTTAGTTTTATAATCCAAAAAAATTTAAAAGTTGAAACTCTACTCAGTGTGTAAGGCTAATATGTAAAGAGGCAGTATAAATTTTCTTTTGTATAAAAAGAAAATGTTTTGAAACTTAGGTGAGAATAACAAATATAAAAATAGATAAAGTATCACATTTTAGACTCTTGCCATTTTCCAAAAGGGTGAAAATGAAAATAACTAAGCTGCAAAGTATTCTGTGAATGGTTAATGTTGACACAAATGCCTAAAATGTTTCACAAATGACCCTGTTGTTCCAAAGTATATTCAAAGCTATTCCACTATTAATTTAGGCCGAATATTCTGAACTGTGGCTGAGATTTTTAATTTTCACTTTATGTTATTAATAGCATTACTTTATTCAAATGGGGTGATTATCAAGTGTTCTCTGTGCAGTCATTCATCATTCAAATTATTTTCTATGATAGTAAATAAGACTGTACTGTGGACTGCCATTGTTTTGTTAGTAAGTGGTATAGCATGTAGTTAAGAACCAGGAATAAAAGAGTACTAAGACTATGTCACATCCTCATAAATAAATCATAGTTATCATAGTTATTGAGGGTTGGTTTCCTTCTAATTGATCAAACAATTCCTTTCTTTAGGGTCTCATACAGAACTAGATATTAGATCATTTTTATGACTGGTCGTCAGTATTATTCAACCAATGGATCCCTTCCTCTTAGTAGAGTTATTAGTTGGTGCTCTTCAGACACCAGGCAAAAGCTCTGACACAACTCTCTGAGAGCCATCGTCAGAAGGAAGGAAGGAAGGAGGGAGGGAGGGGGAAGGGAGGAAGACATAGCAGTTACCCCATACATTACTACTTTATATGTATTATCATGAATCACTTTTTTAAAAAGTTATATTCATGCTTTTTTTGGTGATTTTTATTTTAGGATGAAGTAAATCTCAGATATGTCAAAACAACTTTCCCAGTACACAAAGTTAATGAGGAGGTAGAGCCAAAATTGAGAAATAGATCTCTCTGGTTCTCTAAGCTTTCCCCTGACTCAGACTTTCTGATTTTGAATATTTACATTGAAGAGCATCTATATTATTGTACCCTGGACCTCTTTAATGTTTGTTAGTGCTGTAGATACAAGCCTGAGCTTTACGATCACATTTTGAGGGTTTCAGTTCCTACTCTGACACTTGTGAGTTTTGTGATTTGAAGAAATTATTTCACTCTCAGCACTTTAGGTTATTAATCAATCTAATTTATAAGATAGTTGTGAGGATTAAATGATAAAAAGTACTTAGAATAGATGTGTGGCCCACGACAGAGTTTAATACCTTCTTCTTGTTGCTCTTTTTATTTATTACTGATCAGATCAGTACTCTTGGAGCTTCCAGCTAATGCTTAATGCTTTTAGTTAATAACATCATTGTTGGAGATTGCTCTAAGTATATATGTAATATATTTTTATGTATTTTTTCTGACAAATATAAATAAATTTCATATATATATATATATTTAGTTGTAGATCAACACAATATTTATTTTTATGTGGCATTGAGGATCGAACCCAGGGCCTCACACATGCTAGGCAAGTGCTCTACCACTGAGCCACAACCCTAGCCCCCTATAAATAAATTTCTAATTTTATCATTTTCATAAGCTAATCTAGTCTTAAGCAAGCTTTGAACAGAATATTTAATACTAAGTATAGAGAAGTAGTGAAGTTGGAACTGTAACTAGTTAAGGATTATTCTCCAAAGTTCTCTACCACCAGATTGGATTTTTGAAAGATAAAAATTATCACCATTATCTCCTTATCTAAAACTCATGAAGATTTTCTTTATTATGTTTTCATTTGCTTATTTGTTTAAAGATATTTAGTAAACATTTGTCTGTGACCAGCTCTGTTCCAGATGCTGACTTGAAAAAATAATGATAATAATTATGATAATAAGAAATATTACTCCCATAGAACCTAAAGTCTACTAAGAGATAAAAGATAAAAAAAATAAATGATATCGTATGTTAGAAGATGATAATTATTTAGAAAAGAATAAAGGAAGGAAAGAAGAAGGAGAGGGAAAGCCAAATGTGATGTTGATTATGTGATGTTTGATTATTTGCTTTTACTCTTCTTTATATGGCATGTAGGTCATCACTTTTATTTAATGCAACATAATTTAAATCCATCTATACCAGCCCTAAAGTTTCTCTTCTTAGTTTGCTGCGGATTTTAGTTTATTCTTCAGGAAGTTTAGCATATTTTAATAGAACTTATTGATTCTACAGAGTGGCAAAGTATCTTAATAATTCATTAGTTTAGACCAGGGATTCATAAATAATGGTCCAAGGGCCAACTCTGACTTATTGCCTGTTTTTGGTAGTTAAAGGGCAAAAAACCCACACCAGAAACCTCCATGTAGTAAAAGGAGTTTATTAACCGCCCCCTATGGCCAGTGGGGACCAAAGGGACACGTGGAGGGAAGGGGAGCGAAAAGAAGGGAAGGAAAACCAGCGGGGAGGAGACGGGTGCGGATGGGCTGAAAGAGGGAAAAAGGGCAAGTTCTTTCCTGGTGGGGGTTTAAGTCGTGACTCTGGTGGTCCGGAGGACCCTTGACTCCATAGGCTGCCAGGTCGGAAGTAAGACTTGTACCCTCGGGATTGGTTCAGAAAGGGAGAGCCCACCCTGGGGTGAATTCCCTCAAGAGGAGAGTATTCTCGGGATTAAGGGTGGGATCTTGGAGCCCACCAAAGGTGGATTCTGCAGAGAGATGGGCACTTCCAGGAAGGACCTGGGGGTGTGGCCTGCAGGCCGAATTTCATCTAACAGTAGTAAAGTTTTATTAGAACAGCCATATCCATTCATTTATTTTAGTATAACTTTTCTGCTACAAAAGCAGCAGCAGATGCCCACAAAACCCAAAATACTTACTGTCTAGACTTTTTAAAGAAAAAAGTTGCTGATCCTTGGTTGTTTAGATCATTGTTAAAGGGGTGTGTTGATTTTTCTTCTGATCTTTTTCTAACCACTAAGTATGAAGAAAAAACTTAAGAAAGGTCATGAAAAGATAGCAGAGAAAACAAATTTGTACTAGTCAAATACTAACACCAATCTCTTTGTCTCCAATATATCAACCTTCCTATTTACTTTCTCTGGAATCTACATCTCCCACATACTGTAACACTTTGACTGGGGAGGGAACCAATGCCACTGACTATCTTAGAAAAAAATAAAAAGGCTTTTATTTCAACATTAAAAATTTATTATAGAGATGAATCTTGAATGGTAGAAACTTATATTTGAATTTCACAGCCTTGATAGAAAATAAAAGATGAGTACCAGGTTCAATATGAACATCAGTCTTTATGAAGAATTTGGCCCTCTTCTTATGGCTTTGTATAATCCAGTGATGAAGTACAAATAAGTTAGCACTCCAATGTCGTTTGCTTTCACAGGTCTATAATGACAGATCTATACTACCTCAGTCAAACAGATGGAGCAGGTGATTGGCGGGAAAAAGAGGCCAAAGATCTGACAGAGCTGGTCCAGCGGAGAATAACCTATCTCCAGGTAAGAAGGATAGATTAGGAAATAAACTTAGTGAAAGAAAAAGAAGGAAAATCATAGTAAAGATAAGAGTAAGAATTATTGTTTGTTTTTAGTCTTATAGTCCTTTGCTTTTTAAAATTAATTGCTCATTTATTTAGAAAGATACTGTTATACCTTGAATGGAATACAAAGGAGGCTAAAACAAGGTACTTTCCCCAAGACCTTTTATACACATACACAAAACCTACAATACAATTATGAACATGCTACATTTTATATGAAATAAATAGATAAAATGATTATTGGAATTTAAAAATGTTTACTGAAGGAGACTCAGTGATAGTTTTATAGAGATATATTATTTGAACTGAACTGTAAATGATAGGTAGAACTTGGACACAGAGAAGTGAAGGAAAAGAACATACCAGCTGGAGAATACATTATGAGCAGAATCCCATGGCCAGGTAAGAGAAGGCCAGGAATCCAAATAAGAATGAAGTGGTACAATTTGGAGCTTTAGATTGTGTGAAAAGGAAGGTTGGAAGATAAGATGGAAAGATTAGGTTTGGGAGCTAGATTATAGAGGTTAAGCTTTATGGTGCATAAGCAGTAAGTGAGCACTGAAAGATTTTATTTATATGTTTTACAAACATTATTATAACCACAATAGGAAATAGTGACACATACCTCCCACAAATTAAATCTCAATTTTTTTTGTATCCTTTTCTAGTTCTTACTAGTATATCTATACAATATTATATATTAGTAAGGAAATAATCTATTTACTTTTGAACTTTTTTCCTGCTTAGTATACTATAAGCATTTTTTCTATTTCAGAGTCATAAACAGCTTTTGAAAGGTTTTTCCATATAAGAGGGACATGATAAGAGTGGTGCTTTATTTGATATTAATCTAAAAATATTACTTTATTTTAACTATACTAGTATTTGAAGAGTCTGCAAGCACAGAGACCATTTAGGATAAGAGGACCATAGTATCGTTGAGAAGTATGAAAGTATGTAAAAGGTTATTTTGAAGTGAATGGACAAAATTTGAGAGAATTTAAGAAAACAGAATTGACCAGAATTGACCAGGTCTTTCCAATAGGTGAAAGAGCTGAAATGGCTGGGAACAGGAGCATCATTGACTGATAAGGAATGGCAAGATAGGATAGTTTTCAGGGTTAAACAAGGAACTGATAGAATTCTTCAAAATTGAAAAATGCTTAAAGTTGATATGACCATTGAATATCCTGCACCCATCATTTTCTAATGCTGTTGATGGCCTGGTTTCTGGGAATAATCACCCTGTTATCCCTTGAAGATTAAAAGCAAAATGGCTGCCAGTGATATGCTTCTATATTTTTTAAAATACACATTTTCCTACACATAAGTACCAAAATAAAGAAAGAAAAATAAAATCAAGTGTTTAGAGATCATTAAAAATTGAACCTGATCTTGGCATGTCATCTTGGTCTCATACTCCCAAGACCATTCATCTGAGGCATCTGCAGAATAAGAAATACTTCATCTCCTGTTGGGAAGAGGTAATTATCTCCTATCAACTAGATCCTCATTCAATGAATGAGCTGCTGGTGGTGCAGAAATATCATCTTTATTTAAAACAGAAATAACAGTGGTTTCTCAGCTTCTTCCATTTCTATATATGCATTAAATTTTTACCCTTAATGTTTAAACTGTGATCAGGTCATAGGTCTGTTCCCTACATTTTAACAAGTACCTGCTATTTGCTTTAGTTATTTTTTTTTTTTCTCTCT
The DNA here is from genome assembly GCA_025594165.1 of Tamias sibiricus. Lineage (NCBI taxonomy): Eukaryota > Metazoa > Chordata > Mammalia > Rodentia > Sciuridae > Tamias > Tamias sibiricus. The sequence goes on along the minus strand of CM046659.1, from coordinate 43,421,309 downwards.
TGTTTTTAGGTGACCAATTCCTTTTACCAGTACGGCTAATTTAATATCTGCATGCTGATTTCTGTTATTCTATATTAGAGGATTTCACTTATAAATCATTCTAATGATTAAAAAGCATATTGCCTTTTTAAGTCTTAAACTGTAGCAAAATTTAATATTTTACATGGACTTTAGCTTAAATTTTAAACATTGTTATTTATCATCCTTATGTTATGCCTTATTTCCATTAAAATAGAAAAGGTGATTGTTTAAAAATATATTCAAGGAGATGGGGAAAATCTCAGGAAAAAATATACTTTGGAAATATATTTATTGAATTATTTGATGTATTCATGATAACTCTTTTTCTCTAGACTAAAAGTTCCTTGAAGTCAGGAATTACATTTTTAATGTATTATTTGTTAGAGGTTGAAAGTAGCATCCACTCGCTCCTCTTCTTCTCTGTGTAGAGGCAGAAAAGAGTGCTTTTTTTTGCCATTTGAACGAAATCAAACATATATATTGATAAGAATGTTTTCTTTGACTGGAATTTTTATCCTCCATAGTACATTTTTTAGATACAATATTTGTCAAATGGCTTAGTCAGCTTAATCAGAAGAGCTGAACACTTTATACACATTAAAAATTACAGGAGGATCACGAATTCAAAGCTAGCCTCAGCAAAAGTGAGACGCTAAGCAACTCAATGAGACCCTGTATCTAAATAAAATACAAAATAGAGCTGGACATGTGGCTCAGTGGTCAAGTGTCCATGAGTTTAATTCCCAGTAGCCCCCCCCAAAAAGAATAAATCTTTTTCTCATATAGGTTATGTATCCCTTATCCAAAATGCTTGGGACCAGAAGTGTTTCAGATTTATATTTTCTCAGATTTTAGAATATTTTCATATACATAATGAAATATTTTAAGGTTAAGACCCAAATCTAAACATGAAATTCATTTATATTTCATATATACATTTCATACACAAACTTTGAAGGTAATCTTTTTACAATATTTTTAGTGTGTCTGTGTTGTGTCTGAATCCTCTTCCCCTGGAGGTGATAGAGTGGCTGGACTTACTGAGTTTGGAAGTGACAGGGGTAGCAGAGAAGATGACATCTTTAAGCTGCAAGTAATACAGAAATAAAGAGAGGGGTTGTTGTGGTATCCCATGTTAGAGGGTTGATTGTGTTTAAAGTGCTGGGAACAGGATGGTACTATGTGTTTGGCTTTGCAACCAAAGGACCTGATGTGCTGCCGTTTCTACTTTATCATGGATAATTGAGGAAGTAACACTGAACACTAAGGGAAAGCTTTTACATACAGAGTTTATCCTATATTCGAATTCTATATCCTAGAGGCTTTGAGTAATTAAGTGTTTACTACTAGAATTCATATTGAAAAAAATTGGTTTGTCATTTTTTTAAAGGAACTTATATCAGCAAATACCACTGCAAACAAAAGAGTCATTAGTTTGCTAATGAATGAGCAGCATTATAGCTGTGAATTAACTGTAAATTAAATATGTAAGAATATATTGGGTTTAAAACAGTTCTAGGTGTCTGTTTCAGGATAAAATGTATTAAGTTCATTTCACCCTATTCTTTCTGCTATTATAACACACACAAAACATATACTGAATTTCCTGTCTTTTGTATATTTCTTTATTTATGTGTTTGTTTTGCCTCTTGCATGTATTAATCAAGGCCTGCTACTAGACATACCAGTGGATGGAGTTCAAAAATAAAAATCTCCATTTGTATTATATCTGCCTGATTGCAGAAAGAAAAAGAAAAAATGTTGCTTCCCTGACATCTGTAAGAGCTACAGTTGTGGAGTGGAAACTGAGCACATAGCCCTGTCCACTGTACCTGCCCTGCAATAATGAAGGTGCCCTTCCTCCTCCTTCTAGGCACTTAAGCTAAAGAGACTATGGATAGGGCTGCAATAAGAAGGTGGTACCCCTTCCCAAAGGACATTACAGTCATTGAGGTGGTAGACAAATTCCTGTCCACCATTACCAACCCAAAATAATGAGGCAGTTCCCCTCCCACTTCCAGCTAAAGAGTGGGGGCAGGGGGATTATGAAGAACAAAAAGTTAAAAGAAAGGATTTTTTAAAATTTGTGTTTGAAATCCTAGGAGGACATCTGATCATCTTATACATGAAACTGATCAGAAACAATACAGAAATATGTTCAAGAATTGGGTTCTTATATGGTTTCAGACTGGCTTCTGGTTTGGCCCAAAGGGAAAAGGAAGGGAGGGGAATATGAAAATACAGGACAGAACTTGATAGAATAGATTTTTTAAAAAATATCCAAACTGTGTGCTAGTTGTAAGAAACTCACTTCACACATAAAGATATAGATAGATTAAAAGTAAAATAATGGAATGATATGCCATGCAAATAATAATCAAAAGGGTGGAGTAACTCAGACAAAGTAGACCAAAGAAAACTAACAGAAACAAAGAGAGATTATAATAGTGAAACAATTGTTGACTCAATAGGAAAATGTAATTCTAACCATATGCATTTAACAGAGCTTCAAAATACAAGAAGTAGAATGGCACATGCCTGTAATCACAGCAACTTGGGGGGCTAAGGCAGGAGGATCACAAGTTTGAGGCCATCCTGAGCATCATACAAGACCCTGTCTCAAAATAAAAAGGACTATGGATTTAGCTCAGTGGTAAAGCTCTCCCCTGGGTTCAATCCCCAGTTCCAAAATAATAAACAAACAAACAAACAAATAAAAGAAGGAAAGAAAAACTTGAATTAAAAACTGAAAGAACTGAAAAGAGAATAAACAAATATAGTTGGAGGCTTCAACATCCTTCTTTTGGTAATTGATAGAACAGCTAGTCAGAAAAGTGAGCAAGGATATAGGAGAACTGAATAGCGCCATAAACTAATAGGAACTACCTGTCAGTTATAGCACATTCCATCCAACAAGAGCAGAGTGCACATTCTGAACAAGTATACATGGTACGTTCACTAAGATCATATCTTGGAAGTAAAGCAAACCTGAAAAACATGAAAGAATTGAAATTAGACAAAGTATGTTCTCTTACCATAAAGGAATCAAATTAGGAATCAAGAAAGACAACAGGAAAAGTTTCACATATTTACAGATTAAACAACTATGAGCCAATGAAGCAGTTTCTCAGCAAATAAAATTATAGTTAACTGAACAAAAATAAAAGTGGAACACAATAAAATCTATGGGTACAGTTAAAGTGGTGATTAACGGAAAATTTATAGCACTTAAATGGTTACATTATAAAATAAATGAAGTCTCAAATTGACAATTTAGGCTTCTACCTCATCAAAACAAAGAAAGAAAAACCTTACAAAAGGAATAAGATAAATCCAAAGTGAACAGAAGGAAGGAAAGTAATTAAAGAACTTAAAAATACAAAGGTAATAAATAATATTAAACCAAACACTTTTTAAAATATATATTTTTAGTTGTAGATGGACACAATACCTTTATTTTGTTTATTTATTTTTATGTGATGCTGAGGATGGAACCCAGTGCTTCATTCGTGGCAGGGAAGCATTCTACTACTGAGCCATAAGCCCTAAACCAAACACTTTTTTTAAAAATTAATAAAATTGATAAAACACCCTAGTAAGATTGACAAAAATGAAAATAGTAGTATGTGATATACAATAATATATTAATTGAGGGAGAGGTTGTCACTTTTGTCCCTGTAGACATTTAAAAGATAAAAGGGAACACTATAAAAAACCTTTATCCACAGAAACTTGATACCTTAGACAAATGGAGTATTTCTTTGAAAACTACTACCAAAACCTACTCAAAGTGAACTAGATAATCTAAATAGTGTTATAACTATTAAAGAAGTTGAATTTATTATTCTTGGCCCACACAGCTTTACTGGTAAATTCTGCTGTGGCAGATGCTAAGCTGATTTCCCATGATCACTCCTGGTGTCAGTGCCTTTGTAATCTCTTCCCCTTTAGTCTGGGTGTTACCTGTGACTTTCTTCTTGGTGAAGACAATGGTATGTCACTCACATGCTTAGATTACATTATGTAAAGCCTCCTTGCTAGCACACTTACTTGAAGGACTCTCCTAGCTGGCTTGATGAAGTAATTGGAGAACCCATAAGTAATCAGCTGAGGGCATCCTCCAGTTAATAACCAGCAGGAGGCCAGGGCCTTTGATAGCTGCAAGGAAATGAATTCTGCCAACAATATGAATGTAGCTAGACCCATATTTTTCACGTCAGCTCAAAATGGACTAAAGATTTAAATGTTTAAGAACTGAAACTATAAAAAACTACTAGGAGAAAATGTAGGGCTTCAGGACATCAGAATGGGCAAAGATATTTGGAGTAAGACATAAAAGCACAGGAAATAAAAAGTAGATATCTGTATAGTGCTTTTGGTAGTATGGTCATTTTGACACTATTAGTTCTGCCTATCCAAGAACAGGGTAGATCTTTCCATCTTCTAAGGTCTTCCATAATTTCTTTCTTTAGTGTTCTGTAGTTTTCATTATAGAGGTCTTTCATGTTTTTGGTTAAGTTGATTCCCAAGTATTTTTTTTTTTTTTTATGCTATTGTAAATGGGGTAGTTTTCCTCATTTCCCTTTCAGAGGATTTGTCACTTATATATAGAAATGCCTTAGATTTATGGGTGTTGATTTTGTATCCTGCTACTTTGCTGAATTCATTTATGAGTTCTAGAAGTTTTCTGGTGGAATTTTTTGGGTCTTCTAGGTATAAAATCATATCATCAGCAAATAATGATAATTTGAGTTCTACTTTACCTATCTGTATCCCTTTAATTTCTTTCATCTGTCTTATTGCTCTGGCCAGCATTTCAATTACTATGTTGAATAGAAGTGGTGAAAGAGGGCATCCCTGTCTTGTTCCAGTTTTTAGAGGGAATGCTTTCAATTTTTCTCCATTTAGAATAATGTTGTCCTGGGGATTAGCATATATAGCTTTTACGATGTTGAGATATGTTCCAAATGTTTTCTCTGATATAGGAGGCCAATTCACAGTCGGGTTGGGATGGGGAGCATAGGAGGATTAGAGGAACACTAGAATGGCCAATGGGGAGGGAGGGGAAGGGAGGGGGCAAAAGGGTGAAGAAAAAAAAAAAAAAGATGGTAGAATGAGATGGATATTATTACCCTAAGTGCATGTATGAAGTCACGAATGGTGTGAATATACTTTGCATACAACCAGAGATTTGTAAAAATGTGCTCAATATGTGTAATATGAAATGTAATGCATCCTGCTGTCATTTATAACAACTTAGAATAAAAGTTAAATTTTAAAAAAAGGAAAAAAAAAGTAGATATCAATGGAAACACTCAATAGAGACAACCTATAGAATTGGAGAAAATATTTCAATGTATACATCTGACAAGGGGTATCACCACAGAGTACAGAAGGAATTCCAAAACAAAAACAAAAAGTATCCCTGTTATAAATGGGCAATAGATCTAAATAGACATTTCTCAAAAGAAGACATACATATGGGCAACATATGCATAACAAATGTATCTTATCATCAGGGAAATAAATTTAAATCAAAACAACAGTGAGCTATCACCTCACCCCACTAAAAATGGCTAGTATAAAAAAGATAAAAAGCACTAGTGAGGTTATGGAGAAAAAAGAATCCTTGCACACTGTTGGTGGGTATATAAATTAGTATATCCATTATGGAAAGCAGTATGAGGTTCCTCAGAAAATTAAAAATAGAACTACCATATGATCCAGCAAACATTACTGGGCATATATCCAAAGGAAATGAAGTCCAAAAGAATAAATATTTGAGAAAATAAGTATTTTTTAACCTAATTTAAACATTATGCAATGTATACATGTATTGAACATTACATGGTACTCCATTAATATGTAAAAGTTTTATGTTTTTGTATATCAATTTAAAAAAATAGATATCTGCATTCTTATGTTCATTGACCAACTCTTCACAGGAGGTAAGAAAGTGGAAACAACTTAATTGTCCATCAGCTGATGAATAAAGAAATGGGGCATATATACACAGTAGTATGCCCTTCAGCCATTAAAAAATGGAATCCTTTCATTAGTGACAACATGGATGGAACTGGAGATCATTGTTAATTAAATAAGTCAGGCACTAAAAGACAAATACTGCATGTTATTATTTTGATACAAAGCACATATGTGAGAGATAATGCAAGATGGTTCAGAGGTGAAAGGATTAGATCATGAAAGTCATAATCCAATCAGTGGATTAATCCTCTGATTAACTGGGTGGCATCTGTAGGGAGGTATGGTGTGGCTAGAGGAGATAGGTCACTGGGGACACATCTTTGACCCTAGTGAGTGGAGTTCTCTCTCTGCTTCCTGGTGGCAGTGTCCTGAGCTGCTTTCCTCCTCCACACTCTTCCACAAGCATGTTCTGCCTCATTTCAGGTCCAGAGCAATGGAGTTGGCCCTTGTTGTACTAAGACTTCTGAAACTGTGTTTCTCAAATAAACTTTTCCTCCTCTAAAATTTTTCTTGTCAGATCTGTTGGTCACAGTAATGAAAAAGACAACTAAATCTCTTCATGATCTCATGTGGAATCTAAAAATTAATTTCTTAGAAGTTGAGGATAGAATGGTGGTTGTTAGAGGCAGGGTCCTGAGATGGAGGGTATTTTGATCACTGAGTACTAAGTTACAGAGTAGCAGGCTCTGGAGTACTATTGCACAATGCAGTGACTATAGTTAACAATTACCTATTGTACCTTCAGAAAGCTAGGATAAAGAATTTCTAAAGTTTTTTCCAAAAGAATTGATAAATATTTGAGGAAATAAATACTTTTAACCTAATTTAAACATTATGCAGTGTATGCATGTATTGAACATTACATGGTACTGCATTAACATGTACAAGTTTTATGTTTTTGTGTATCAGTTAAAAGTTTTTTAAAAGTAACATCAAAGCAAGTGCTAAAAAGCAAATCTTATAACTCAAAGTGAGTAGTAAATCTGACGCATAAATAAAAACATGTAAACTAAAACATTTATATGAAAACCCTGGAATAAAATAAATCTTTATGACTAGGGCTCAAAGTTCTTAAGCATGATACCAAAAGAACAATCCATTCAAAAGAAAACTCAAAACTTTATCAAAATTACAACTTTTGATCTTCAAATTACCCTTTTAAAGAGAATGTAAAGACAACCATAAACTGGGAGAAGAATACTTGCAAATCACATATCAAACAAAAGCCTTGTATCCAGCACATACTAAGAACTCTATAATTTCTTTTTTTTAAAATCATAACACTATCAACTAACATCAAGTTTTAATTGTTTTTAATTCAAAGTTTTTATAAAGTATGACAGCAGAATGCATTACAATTCATACACATATAGAGACATTTTTACATATCTCTGGTTGTATACAAAGTATATTCACACCATTTGTGTCTTCATGCATGCACTTAGGATAATGATATCCATCTCATTCTACCATCTTTTTTTTCAACCCCTTTGCCCCCTCCCTTTCCCACTCTCTCCATTGACCTTTCTAGTGTTCTTCTATTCTCCTACGCTCCCTGTTCCAACTCCACTGTGAATCAATCCTCTTATACCAGAGAAAATATATAGCATTTGTATTTTGGGGGATTGGCTAACTTCACTGAGCATTATATTCTCCAACTTCATCCATTTACCTGTGAGTGCCATTATTTTATTCTCTTTTATTGCTGAGTAATATTCCATTGTGTATACATACCACATTTTCTTTATCCATTCATCTGCTAAAGGGCATCTAGGTTGGTTCCACAGTCTAGCTATTGTGAATTGTGCTGCTATAAACATTGATGTGGTTGTGTCTCTATAGTATGCTGTTTTTAAGTCCTCTGGGAATAGACCCAGGAGTGGGATAGCTGAGTCATAAGGTAGTTCCATTCCCAGTTTTCCAAGGAATCTCCGTACTGCTTTCCATATTGGCTGCACCATTTTGCAGTCCCATCAACAATGTATGTGTGTGCCTTTTCCCCCACTTCTTCTCCAATATTTATTGTTGTTTGTGAAGAACTCTGTAATTTCAATAGTATGAAATAATCCAATTAGAAAACAGGCAAATTTTTTGAAAAGACAACTTTCAACAGAGAAATAACAACAAGTACATAAAAATGCTTAAAATTGTTTGCTTTTAGAGAAATGCAACTGAAGGCCTGAGATGCAACTATACACCTATCAGAATAGCTAAAATAAAAAGAATTAAGAATGTGAAGCAATTGACTCTCTCATAATTGTGAGAATTTTAAAATAGTACAGCCATTCTGGGAAATAGTCTGGCAGTTTCGCATACCATGTGATCCAGCAATCACATTCCCGTGTATTTATCCCAGAGAAATCAATACTCAGATTCACACAGAAACCTATATACTCTTATGTATAGCAACCTAATTTGTAATGACCCAAAACTGAAAACAACCATAAAACGTCCTTCAGGGGCAAATAAACTGTGATACAATCAGCATAATGGACTATTACTCAATAATTAAAAGGAATATACTACTGATATACACTGCTTGAATGGATCTCAAGAGCATAATGATCAGTGATACTAAGCCAATTTCAAGAGATTAAATACTGATTCCTTTTATGATACTTTCAAAATGGTCAGATTTCCAGGGGTTAAGGTTTGGGGAAGAACGTGACTCTCAAGGGGTAGCATAAGGGAGTTTGTTTTGATGGAACAGTTTGTAGTCTGATTGTGATGGTGGTTACATGAGTCTAAACATGTTAGGTCTGAGTACATGTTAAAATTGAGAAGATGTTAATAAATCCTGGAATAGTTCATAGTGTTCTGTAATGTCAATATCCTGCTTTTGATAATGTGCTGTGGTTAAATAATATATTCTAGTTGAGGAAAACATTGTGGAACGTACATAGTAACTCTGTTCCCCAGTAATTGGGATTGAACCCAGGAGTGCTCAGTCCCTGTGCTACATCCCCAGCCCTTTTTTTCTTTTGAGACAGAGTCTCTCTTAGTTATCCAGACTTGACTTCAAACTTGGGATCCTTCTACCTCAGACTCCCGAGTACCTGGTATTACAGGCATGCCCCACCCCATGCCCAGCTCTTAGTATTTTCCTAATTTAACACATACCTTAAATTATTTGAAAATTAAAAGTAAAACAAAAAAAGTTAAAGATTTTGAATGGTTAAGAAAATGAATTGGTTACAATGCCATTAATTCTGTTAAGGTAGTTTTCAGAAAAGTGGTCTTCAGAGAATTTTAAAAAATAAATAATGGGATGCCAGAAAAATTTATGCTAACAGTGTGTTCTTAGTATATGGCTAAATGCATGGAAAAATGAGACAAAACCTCCATCATGGAGAAGAGATAGTTAGATTATTTTGATTATTTTTCTTGGTTTGATTTTAAAATCAGTACTTACACACAAGCTGTATGTACCACTACAGCCCAGAAGAATGGCTCATTGCAGAAGAGCAAAGCCGCAAAAGAGTGTAACTGAGTCTTTTATTTAAAACAAACTGCAGCAGCTTTGAACAGGAAGAAAGTGTCATCCCAGCTTCCCTTTTGAAATGACTTCATTTATTTATCCCATGTAAAATGCTGCAGACCATTCCTAAGCTTGCTTCTGCTTCCTCTTTTTTCTCCTCTTCCCTCTTTTTCTTTCTCCCATTCCCCCTGCCCTTATATTTTATTTTTTTAAATCTTTTTAAAAATTGTTCTTCTTAGACATATGTTGACAATAGAGTACATTTTGACATATATACATCACACATAAATTAATTAGGATCCCATTCTCATGGTGTTGTACATGATGTGGAATTTCACTGTGGTATATTCATATATGAACACAGGAAAGTTATGCCAATTCATTATACTGTATTTCATCTTCCCATCCTCCATCCCTCCCCTTCATTCTCCTTTATCTAATCCGATGAACTTCTATTCTTCTCCTCTCCCATCCCCACTTCTTGTGTGTTAGCATCCACATGTCAGAGAGAACATTTGCTTTGGTTTTTTGATTTGGCTTATTTTGCTGGGCATAATAGTCTCAAAATCCATCCATTTACTGGCAAAAGTCATAAATCATTCTTCTCTATGGCTAAGTAATATTTTATTGTGTATGTATATCACATTTTCTATATTCATTCATCTGTTGATGAGCACCTAGGTTGATTCCATAACTTAGCTATTGTAAATTGTGCTGGTATGAACATTGATGTGGCTGCGTCACTGTAGTATGCTGATTTTAAGTCCTCTGGGTATATACTGAGGAGTGGGATAACTGGATCAAATGGTGGTTCCAGGTGGGTATGGCGGTGCATGCCTGTAATCCCAGCACTTGGGAGGCTGAGGCAGGAGGATCACGAGTTCAAAGCCAGCATCAGCAATAGTGAAGCAACTCAGTGAGATCCTGTCTCTAATAAAATACAAAAAAAGGGTTGGGGATGTGGCCCAGTGGTGGAGTGCCCCTGAGTTCAATCCCCGGTACCAAAAACAACAACAACAACAAAAAACTCCATACTGCTTTCCATATTGGTGGTACCAATTTACAGTCCTACCAACAATATATGAGTGTACCCTATTCCCCACATCCTAACCAGCATTTATTGTTACTTGTCTTCTTGATTATTGCCATTCTGACTGGAGTGAGATGGAATCTCAGTGTAGTTTTAATTAACATTTCTCTAATTGCTGGAAATGTTGAACATTTTTTCATATATTTATTGACCATTTGAATTTCTTCTGTGAAGTGCCTGTTCAGTTTCTTTGCCCATTTATTGATTGAGTTATTCATTTTGTTTTGTTTTGGGCGTTAAGTGTTTGGAGCTCTTTATATATCCTGGAGACTAATGCTCTGAGGTGCAGGTGGCGAAGATTTTCTCCCATTCTATAGGCTCTCTCTTTCCTCTCTTGATTGTTTCCTTTGCTGTGAAAAAGTGTTTTAGTTTGATTCCATCCCATTTATTTATTCTTAATTTGACTTCTTGCATTTTAGGAGTCTTGTTGAAGAAGTCAATTCCTATGATGAGATGATAGAAAGTTGGGTCTGTATTTTCTTCTAGTGGGCACAGCATCCCTGATCTAGTTCCTGTAGTTCCTAGGTCCTTGATCCACTTGGAGTTGAGTTTTCTGCAGGGTGAAAGATGGGGGTTAAATTTCATTCTGCAACATATGGATTTCCAGTTTTCCCAGCACCATTTGTTGAAGAGGCTGTCTTTTCTCTAATGTATGTTTATGAGATAACTGTATTTATGTGGGTTTGTCTCTGTGTCTTCTATTCCATTTGTTTTCTTACCTGTTTTGGTGACAGTACTATGCTGTTTTTGTTACTATAGTTCTGTAGTTTATTGTCTGGGATTGTGATGCCTACCAGTGCACTTTTCTCACTTAGGATTGCTTTGGCTATTCTGGGCTTCTTATTTTTCCAAGTAAATTTCGTGACTGCCTTTTCTATTTCTATGAATAACATCATTGATTTCTTAATTTCATTCCATTATGATCTAATAGAATGCAAGATATTATCTCTATGTTTTTTTATATTTGCTAAGAGTTGCTTTGTGGCCTTAGATATTTTATTCTAGGTAAGGATCTATGTGCTGCTGAGAAGAAAGTGTATTAAGTCATTAATGGAGGAAATATTTTATATATTTCTGTTAATTCTAAATTGTTGATTGTGTTTTTTAGTTCAATAGCTTCTTTCTTTCTTTGTTTGCTTATGTATTTATTTTTTGTGGATCTATTCAGTGATGAGAAAAGCATGTTAAAGTCACCAGTGTTATTATGTTGTGGTCTATTTGCTTCTTGAAATTGAGAAGGGTTTGTTTGATGTATGTAGATGCTCCATTGGTCGGTGCAAAAATATTTACAATTCTTATGTCTTGTTGATATATAATTCCCTAAAGCAGTGTAAAACGACCTTCTTTGTCCCTTCTAATTAACTTTGGCTTGTAATCCACTATATCTGATATGAGGATAGAAACCCTTGCTTGTTTACAAGATCCATGTCAATGGTATGTTTTTTTCCCATCCCTTTACCTTCATTCTGTGGATAATTTTACCTATGAGGAGAGTTTCTTGGAGCCAGCATATTGTCAGCCTTGTTTTTTAATCCAATCTGCCAGTCTGTGTCTAGATTGATGAGCTTAGGCCATTTGCATTCAATGTTATTATTGAGCAATGAATTTTATTCTCTGATTCACTGTTGTTTCAGCATAGTTCCACCCTTTGCTTGTTTTCACTTTTATTTTTAATTTTTTCTTTATGAAATATTTTATTGAGTATGTTTTACAGTGCAACTTCTCTAGTTGTGGATTTTTTTTTAACTTTTGTTTATTATGGAAGGTTTTTAATTATTAATTAATTAATTAACTTTATTATAAATCCTGAAGCTTAATTTTGTTGTGTATAGTATTCTTGGCTGGCATCCATATTCTTTCATGACTTGGTATATATCATTCCAGTACCTTCTAGCTTTGAGGGTCTGGGTTGAGGAATCAGCTGAGATCTGGATTGGTTTCCTTCTAAATACAACCTGTCATTTTTCTCTGGCAGCCTTTAAAATTCTATCCTTATTTTATATGTTAGGTATTTTTGTAATAACATTACTTGGTGTGGGTCTGTTGTAATTTTGTATATTTGGGGTCCCATAAGCCTCCTAGATGTTATTTTACATTTTATTCTTGATGTTTGGGAAATTTTCTGATATTATTTCTTTGAAAAGATTGTGCATTCCTTTGGTTTGTATCTCAGCCTTCATCCATCCCAATAAATCTTAAATTTGTTTTTTTCCTATTATTCCACGTTTCTATAAGTTCTGTTCATGTTCTCTTTAACATGTTTTATCCATGGTCAACTTTATTTTCAAGATTATGTATTTTGTCTTGATTGCCTGAAACTCTGTCTTCTAAGAGGTCTAGTTTGTTGGTCATGCTTTCCATTAAATTTTCAATTTGGTTTATTGATTCCTTCATTTGATGATTTCTGCTTGATTGTTTTTCCCAGAATCTCTTACCTTTAAGGAAGTGATCTTTCACTTCCTGTATTTTGTCTCTGATATTACTCCTTATATCATCCTTTACCTTGAAGATCAGTTTAACTATGAACATTCTAAACTCCTTCTCTGACATTTCTTCCACTGTAGTGTCAATGGATTCTGTTGTCAAAGTAACTTGGTTTGTTTGATATGATTTTTGTTTTCTTTTTTTTTTTTTTTTTTTTTTTTTTTTTTTATGTTTGTGTGTCTATCCATCTAAGAGTATGGATCTGAGGCAGTAGAGTTTTTATCCTGTGGACTTATAGTGTCTCTAAAGGTTTCTATTACCTGTTTAGGGGGAGACAAATAATGACAACAATCAATCATATAGGTACAGCATTAAACAAATAGTTTCTGCTATGACATCTACAGTGTTAATTGTCACAATAAACAGAAATGATGTGATCAGTTATTGCCAACAGTAAAAACAGTAAGTTTTAGTTTACAATTTCAAATGGTGAATAGGGAGAGAGCAGAAGTAACGATGAGGGAGTAGGAGAGAAAATAGAAGTAAAAAATTAAAGAAATATTGAAAGAGAGAACAGAAAGAATCAAGGGAAACATAAGTGAGAGAAAAAAAATATAAAAAATAGCTGGGCGCATACCTGTGATCCCAGCAGCTCAGGAGGCTGAGGCAGGAGGATCATGAGTTCAAAGCCAGCCTCAGCAGAAGTGAGGTGCTAAGCAACTGAGTGAGACCCTGTCTTTATATAAAATACAAAAAAGGGCTGGGGATGTGGCTCAGTTGTCAATTGCCCCTGAATTCAGTCCCTGGTAGCTCCCCCCCCCCAAAAAAAAAATAAGAAATTAAACATTTTTTTGCTTTTTAAAATTTTGTTCTAATTAGTTATACACAACAGTAGAATGCATTTTGACATATCATACATAAATGGAGTATATTTTCTCATTCTCCTGGCTATACATGATGTAGAATCACACTGGTCATGTAGTCATTTATGTACATTGGATAATAATGTCAGATTCATTCTACTATCCCTTTCACCCCCACACCCTTTCCTTCCCTTCACTCCCCTCTACCTAATCCAAAGTAACTCTATTCTTCCCTACCCCTACCCATTGTGTAATTAGCATCCGCATATCCAAGAAAACATTCAGCCTATGGTTTGGGGGATTGGCTTACTTCACTTAGCATGATATTTTCTGGTTCCATCCATTTACTTACAGATGCCATCGTTACATTCTTTTTTAAGGCTAAGTAATATTCAATTATGTGTATATACCACAATTTCTTTAGCCATTCATCTGTTGAAGGACACCTAGGTTTGTTCCATAGTTTAGCTATTGTGAGTTGTGGTGCTATAAACATTGGTGTGGCTGTGTCACTCTGGTATGTTGATTTTAAGTCTTTTGGGTATAGACCAAAGAGTGGGATAGCTGGGTCAAATGGTGATTCCATTCCAAGTTTTCTGAGGAATCTCCATACATATCAAAACTGAAATATACTAATTAAACATCCCAGTCCTCAAAATACTAATCCATGAAAAATAACTGCCTTCAAAATATGCTAGGAATGAAAAAATCAACAAATATGAATAAGTATCTATGAACTATTCAGGTCACAATTAAACAGAGAAAAGAAAAATGAAAAAATAAATAAAATTAGGGCTGGGGTTGTGGATCTGTGGTAGAGCACTTGCTTAGCACGTATAAGGCACTGGGTTCAATCCCTAGCACCACATAGAATATACTAAATAAAGATGCACACAAACTATATCAATTTTAAAAATAAACAAATAAAATTTAAAAATAAAAAAAGATCTTCATGAAAAGTTAAAGGATTGTTTCCATTGGAGTTCAAAAGATTCTGTTTTCCTTTTCAGCAGTGTAATGTGTGGTAGGCTGGAGTGTGATATCTGTTCCACCCTCAAATGGAGTTTGAAAAGAAATCCTGTAGGTGAAGCTTCTGGAAGCAAGGATTAGACTTAGGTAGGCTGCAGCTTCTTCACTGAATGGAAAGTCATCTGAAGATATTATATCAGCACACTGCAAGGGCCCACTGGTTCCCAATCCATGCTGGGAGACTGCACCCCAGAGATCTCCTGGGGGTTCCACTCGCATGGGTAGAGGAGCTAATTCTTAGTCCCTCTATCACCCATTGACCCCACATTTCCTGGACTCTAAGGTTTAATCTCCAAATTCAATTACTCCAGGTCTGTATATCAGGCCAAGTTCCCGTTTGCCAGGAATTTGCTCCACCAACTGCTGGCCCCCACATCATAGCTACAAAATGATTCCTTCCTCTGTCCTCTGCCGGCAGCTGAGAGAGGTGTGGTTTCTTTCCTGCATAAGGATATTGCATAGCTTGGCTTTGATCTCTGATCTCTCTGTACCCTGTCACCCCACAGTCCTTCTAAAAATGCAGGCTCTTTTAATTACCTTATCTCTCCACTTTGCTCACTAAGGGGACCTCTATGGCTGGTGCCACGAGTGGTGGCAGCGGTAGTGGCACTGGGAATTTCTTTTATCTATTATATCTAACCTACTGAGTTCCCAATCTGCTTTAAATGTCCAATATTCATTCCCAGTAAAGTTCCCTACCCCCACCCCTTTAATCCACCTTGCTGAGAAACTGCTTATCTGCTTTCTTGATTTCATGCCACAAAGCAGCCAGTAAAGTGACCTCCTGTATTCTACCATCTTGAAAACACCCTGCCCTTGTTTTAAAAGAGTAACTGCCACATGTGTCGCATCATCCTTATGTTTTAGCTTTGAGGAAAGAGCCTAATGAAGCATGTTAAGTAAAATGATGATGGAGAACCTTTCTGAAATTCAGTCTTAATTTTCTAATTATACTGTTTTTAATTCCACTTCTTAAGCTGATGTAAGACATAGGAATTAGACTGCACATTTGTGGAGAAAAGTTGAGGTGCTTGAAGAAATAGATTTATTGTGTATTTTTATTGAAGGTTAGCAGAATCTGGCTCCTCGTAAACCTAGCTTTTTTCTTCTCTATTATTGAAGGGAGTTGTGTTTGTATTATTTTCTTTGAATGAGATGTGTCTGTTTCATTTTCTGTATTTTCTTTGTGGCCCTTATGGTGGCAAAAAATATTACCAGCATTGTTCTGTTGTACATGACTCTTGAATCTGGGTTACACATTTTCTAGAGACCACCTGAAATACCCAGAGATGTCAGAATACTATCTCAGAGATCCTTAGTAGAATAAATGCTCCTTAATTGTTTGTTGCTTCCTGTTGGATTAGTAGACTTTCTATTTTTAAAAAATAGTTTTAAAATGTGTGACAGATGTGTAGGGAAATTTTAACCAAAAGTTTTTAAGATGTAAAATTCAGTAGGTTGATATCCGTCTCATTCAACCGCCTTCTTTTTTTTTTCTTTTCTCCCCCTCCCTCCCCCCTTGCTCCCTCCCTTCCCCTCCCTTCCCTTTGACCATTCTAGTGTTCCTCTAATCCTCCTATGTACCCCCATCCAACAATACTGTGAACTAGCCTCCTTATATCAGAGAAAACATTTGGTACTTGGATTTTTGAGACTTACTAACTTCACTTAGCATTATGTCTTCCAACTTCATCCATTTACCTGCGAATGCCATTATTTTATTTTCTTTCTTTTTTTTTTTTTTTTGTGGTACCGGGGATTGAACTCAGGGGCACTCGACCACTGGGTCACATCCCCAGCCCTTTTTTTTTGTATTTTATTAGAGACAGGGTCTCACTGAGTTGCTAAGTGCCTCGCCATTGCTGAGGCTGGCTTTGAACTTGCGATCCTCCTGCCTCAGCCTCCCAAAGTGCTGGGATTACAGGCGTGCGCCACCGCGCCCGGCTTTATTTTCTTTTATTGATGAGTAAAAATGCATGATTGAAGACCTGAATTGTATGAATATACTTTATATACAAACAGTTGTATGTAAAAAGATGCTATATACAGGCACTATGAATTGTAATTATTATAAATTTAAAAAATAAATTAAAAAATAAAAAAATTCAGTAGGTTGCTTTTTTATTTATCAAGATAACTTTTCTGTTCTTTACTACATAGTAACTGTCTGCATTTGCTGTCATGTATCAGTACAACAGTATAAATTATGTGTCTTGATATCTTTTCTCCATTAAGTTTCCACACTTAAATTTTACAGAATAGCCATAGGAAATTGGGTTCTTGAAGCACTTGGTAGCCTACTTGGGCCTGAGCTATTGTGTTGTCCTTACTACAAGCAATAGATTGTTCTTTGCTACAGGAATGGAAAGGACACCTCCGTATCATCTAACATTACTAGAGAAATATCCTCATTTAATATGTTAAGAGACAGTACAGTAATTTCCATTCTTGGCTTTTAAAAATGCAAAGGCTTTTTGACTTTCTTTATCATGCTTATTAACTGTGCCCAGAGTCTTCATTTTAATTACCACCATGCAGTGCTTTACTTTATTTGCTTTCTTACTTTTTCTGCTTTAGTTTTGAAAATAATTTTAAAAAAATAAAATTGGGTTATTTCCAATACACCAAAATGCTTTCATCATACTATTATGAATATTTTCTTCATTTCCAGCACAAAGCTGGATACTGCAAATCTTTTAAAACAAACAATAACTGTTTATAGTCTTGTGATTAGAGCATAAAAAGAGCACAGTAAAAAGTTTAACTTACCTGGCCTGACACATTCTTTTGTTTTACGGAGCTCTTCATTGGGACTATCTATGTCTTAACTCCTTCCAGTAGAAGGAAAGTTCTTAGGAGCTAGAAGGATCCTCTGGGGCTCTGATTCTTAATCCTTAGCCTACAAAATATGTGTAGGTATTTGTCCAGCTATGCTCTAAGCCTGTGCTTCTTTGAATCTTATATGGAAGACATCATGGAGGAATAGACAAGGATACTGGACAATGAATTGAGAAACCTCAATTCTATAGTCTGGCTTGCCAACTACTAGTTTATTTTTGAAATTGTGTATGTCCCTTGTCCCTTAAGTAGGTTTTTGTTTTGGTTTGGTTTTGCTTGTTTGTTTGTTTTGCAGTGCTGGGGATCAAATCCAGAACGCCATGCATGCAAGGCAAGTAATCTATCACTAAGCTACATCCCCAGCTCAAAATAATAATTACTGAGCATTTACTTTTTGCAAGAGATGCCTGGAGATGTTGTGTCCAGTTTATTTTGACTAAATTTTTATTTGCCAATTTAGCCTTTTCTATAATGTTTTTGGTTGTAGTAACTCTGGACAAGTAAGTGAAGGAAATTACATTGTGGCTGGGAAATTAGTACTTTGAAGAGACATTTATTTATGTGTAGGGAAAATCTTCCTAAATACAGGAAAGAAAATTTTTGTGATTTAGAATAGAAATGTAGCTCGTTTGTACAGTACATACTTAGTGGTTCCATCCCCAGCACCAAAAGCATTTTTAAAAAATAAAAATTACATGTATCCAGTATGAAATAATGTCTTGTAGATTATAAGGACAAATGAAATAGTATGTTTATGTTAAATTTGAGCATGTACATCTCAGCCTCCTACTGTCTCTGAGAAAGAAGGGTAGATCAACAGGGAAAGGTTATAGAGGGAGGTAATTTTTGTCTCCATTTTAAATTAGCAAATTGAAGGAAAATCACACAATTGAGTTCATAGCAGAGCCTTTATTGTAACATAATTGTATCTTAAGCCTCTCTCCAGTACTCTGTCATTACAGCGTATTGTCTCAAGTAGTTTTGTTAAATTTTCCTCCTGTTTCTAAAACTTGCATAGTTATTATCATTGCAAAGAGCTAGAATATATCTGTCTATTGATGAGTCTAACTTTAAGAAAACCCCTTATTTAAAAAAAAAACAGCAATGTAAACATAATTTATGGCATCATAGTTTAACTTTGCTCTTCACAATTATTTTTACAGAGTGGACTCCCATTTAATGATTTTTTAAAGTGTGTTTACTTAGCATTTCATAAGTACTATAAATTATACTATCAAGATTTTAGCTTAAATGTACTTTTATTCATAACCCTTCCAGTTCAGCTGAAAGTGGTTTTTCTTCTTTCTTCTAGTCCTTAATTCCTATTTATCATAATCTTAGAACATTTAAATTGTCTGTTACTATTGTTATTTGTGTATATGCTTTCTGTTTCTATTGGATGTCATCTGCCAAAGCTTATTGCATGTATTAAGTGCTTGATCTTTCTTTAATGGACACAAGTTCACCTGAAATTGGTCAATGGGTACACTCAGGGCAGAAGAAAGAAGTGAATAAGACTCTCCCTGATGAAATTCACTTGTACATTACCGATTGCACTCTCTCATCTTCCACTGCTAAATAAGAAGTATTTCCTAGTGAGCTTCCTTCTGCTGGAGTGTATATAATATCCCACCTGTGGGAGGTGTGGGAGTGGTGACAGTGGAAGGAATGCTATAAAAGGAGAAGGAAAATATTGATAAGAATCACAATATGAAACAACAACATGCCTGCAATCTTACATAAGTATTAAAGATTTATATAGGAGCGAGTATATTAAGTGCACTAGAAGCAATTGCAGAACAGACTTTAGCATCAGAAGTAACTATCCTGTTGAAGTGGTAGCATGATTAAAGTAAAATTCTTTTAGTAATGAGGCCCTTTTATTATACTTGTTCATGGATAAAACACACCTTGAAGTCTTTTGCAGTCATCAGCTTGATAATATAAAATGAGGATCAGTGGTAATTGACAAAGGCAATTTGGTAAAAAAAAAATATTTGAAGATTACAGAGCTGTGCATCTGTTGCTCTATTATAGACTTCCAAAAATCTCCTTATATTTGTTGTTACTCTAACAATGGTGGATATCAGAGACTCAGTTAAGATTAAGGCTTGCCTGTGAAGTTCCTTTCTATCAGCATAAATCCCTGAACATCTCAGTTGTCACTGATTTTAAAACAAAAGAAAAAAAAAAATCCTCTCCTTTTACCTTAAAAATACCAACTCATTTTTTTCTAGACTTTTATACTGATGAGCCTAATCTTATGTGAAACACAGGTACTTTTTTTTTTTGTTTCTCACTGTCCTTGTGTTTCTCTGGATCTTTTATGAACAACATCCTTTGAATTTTTCACACATTTAAGTATTAAGTATTGGCAAAAACTACATACTTGGGCTGTGGCTCTGAGCTTTGTCAGGATTTCATTTACTGTTATCATTCTAGTCATTTGGTTTCTCACCTTGGAGTCTTCCATTGATTACCTTTCTTATATAGACTTATCATTTCAGAATCAAGCATAATGGTTGTTTTCCCCTTTCTTTATGTTACATAGCTATAACCTAACAGAAAATAATTTATATATTCTTCTTCAGCTTGATTTGAGGCACAGTAATCTTCATGAATTAAACCTCTTTCATAAATTGCCTTTTCCTTTCTCTTCCATCTCAGCTATTGTGCTTAAAAATCTTGAGTTCTAATTAAACTCTTAAAACAGACAGTAGATGTGCTTTTCTTATAAGCAGATGAGATCCTTCTTTAAAGTAAAAGAGCTATAGTTTCCAAACTAAAGATCAATGTTTCAATAATTATGTCCCTTTACTTTTTTTCCTTAATAAAAAAAATATGAAGACAAATATATAATAATAGACTAAGATGTAACAATAAGAGAACCTGGATGTGAAATATATGGGAGCACTTAGTATTGTCTTTGTAATAATTCAGTACATCTAAAAAGTACTAAAAGAAAAAAGTTTATTGAAAAATACATGAACAATATTCAAATAAATTTTTCAAATAAATTTTAGTAATATTCAAGTACTGTATTTCTCACAAATCATGAAAATAATCTGACAAATGTCAGTGTTTATCTACTTTTGTGACAAACTGAGTCAACAATAAAGCTTTGGATTAGTTCAAGAGTGGCACTTACTCCCAGGATTCCTTGTATGATACTGCGCAGAGAGTAAATGATGTAGGTCTCTCATTCCCACATGACATCACACTTTTCTGTTCTTCTCTAATCTTCTGTGGCTATACCAACAAGACTGGGGTTATTACCTTGGGATTCTGCCTTGAATTCATAGTCTCTGTAAAGAATCCACAACTACTACTTGATTGTGAAATCAATATTAACCAAATCTTGCTAAAGTTTATCAGCGCTGTCTCAGATTCATAAGGGCTTTAACTCTGAAGGATCTTGATGGTAAAATTTCTGCTTTGATTCAATAAATAAATAAATAAATGCATCTTGCTGTGATACATTTGTCTATGAAAAGTACCATTTTTGAAAGTGACTTTATTGCATTATCCTTCAGAATCATTTTTATAGCCTCACCATGTTTGCTTTCGTAAGCAAGTCTGTACTTGACAGAACAGATGATATCCCTAGAATGTAGCACTCATTCTTTTTTCTTTTGTGAACCAAACAGCCTGGAATCCTTCTCAGACTAAAGAGTCCTTTTCAAAAAGATGCTTGTCAAAATTATTATTAGTAACAGGTCATACAACTTAGAGCAGAATTGAAACTTTAGAATGGAAAAAAAATTTCATATTAGCTAACCATTTTACAGGAAAGCAAAGAATTAGCAAAGTGGACCTCCCATTTAAAACTTGTCATAACACATTCTTAAAATAGCCAGTATAAAACATGTTCTATATTCAGTTGTTAGATTACTAATAGCTACCATCAAGGTTGATTAAGGGGGAAAAAAAACACTCTGTGACTTATATTTTGTTAATTGTTGAGCTTAGACATTCCTTTACTCAGTGCCTTTTACTTCATAATGGAGCAGTAGATTTTGTTAAAACTCTGGAGATAGATGGAATTAATAGATAAATTATAGTTTTTCATTTAGGATAATTTGAGTTTTATCACAGAGGGTAAGCTCAGGATGCCAGAGTGCTGCTGGAATAAATAAACTGTTTTACTTCTTTCATTAAGATCTCAATGTTTACAACTGCGGATTCAGAGTTGCACATTCTGAGAGACAGAGAGTGAGAGAAGGGTTTTTTATGTTTTTTTTTTTTTTTTTAATGTAACTCTTTAATTTCACTTTTGTTTAGTGATATTTTCAAAGTATTTTTGTCACTGCCATCTCTCTGAATGTACATGTACATTTTTTATTGGATTCTTCTTATTGGAGGTAATCCTTTAAGCTGGATTCTTTGCTTAATAAGAAATACACTGAATCAGTCCTGGCTTATTATGATTTTTGCTATTTATCACTTGTGAAGAGATGTTGACCTTTCTGTATATCTTATCTTTATCTCTGTTTCTTTTTCTCTTTGACAGAATCCCAAGGACTGTAGCAAAGCCAAGAAACTGGTATGTAACATCAACAAAGGCTGTGGCTATGGTTGTCAGCTCCATCATGTGGTCTACTGCTTCATGATTGCATATGGCACCCAGCGGACACTCATCTTGGAATCTCAGAATTGGCGCTATGCTACTGGTGGATGGGAGACTGTGTTTAGACCTGTAAGTGAGACATGCACAGACAGATCTGGTGTCTCCACTGGACACTGGTCAGGTAAGGAGCTTATACAGCATGTCAGGTCTCTGGCATGATCAGATTATCAGATTTCTAAGTATAATTTTATGGATCATAGTCATCTTTTACTCTGGATCCATGAGTGCTTACATTATCCAAATAAAATCTAGAAGAATAGTATCTTATTTGGAAAATATTTTGTGATCTATTTCATTTCCGATATTCATATCTGTCTAGATTTAGTAAAATCACTGAGTTTTTTCCAAGGAGTGTAATTTTAATATTTTAATAATGATGATGATATAGCTTTCACTTTTTAGGGTACTTTCACACTGTTGAACTCATTTGATCTTCATAATTATTTTACAAAATAGATCCTGATTCTCAGATGTTAGTATGTCTGGAAGACTTGTTTAAGCATCAGTTTCTGATTCATAAAGTATGGAGTGGAGCCTGGGTATTTGCATTTCTACAAAATTTCCATATTTCTGGACCACACTCTTAGAATCATTGAGGTAGCTGTACAGATAACTTATAGATGAGGACAGTGAAACCTAATTTGTTCATGTGATTTTAATTTTAATAGGAAACATTTGATGAAGAATATTGTGAACTAAAGTACTATACCAGGCATTTAAGAGTTAAAAGATCATTTTAAAAATTTACTTTCTCTTTGAGGAAATAGAATTAAAAGGACTAGACTATAAATAGAGTTTCTTACTGCTAGTGTAAGACTCTTTTTCTATAATCTTGATCTAAGGTTGGGCTACCTTTGTTTTAAAATCTTGCCTCTATCATGTGATCTTGAGCAAGTTACTTAACCAGGCCTTCATTTCCTTACCAGTAAAATAAGAAGTAATATTTTATCGTATTGAACTTTTTGTAGCATTAAATGAAATAATATATGTAATGCACTTACCACAGTACCTGATACAAGAGTTCTAGTAACTGTTAGCTACTATTAATAGTCTTTATTCATTGAGTCAATATATAATGAGTGCCTACAGTGTAGCAGATACTGAATTATGTAATTAGGATAAATGCTAAGCAAGGAAATACACTGTTTCTGCACTTACATCTTGTGGGAAGTCAAAGTTTTTTTTAAAAAGATGAGGCATTTTAGTTAATATCATGTATCATTGGGCTAAGCACCTTTTTTCACAAGTTACTCTGGATATGGAACAGAAAGCTATGTCATTGGCAGTGAGTAGCTTTGGTGTAGTTCCTGTGAAATTGTGTGTGTGTGTGTGTGTGTGTGTGTGTTTGCTTTTTTGCCTTCTTTGGAAAAAAATTAGTTAATACCTGACTTTCACAGAAGTGTCATGAAAACTAATTAGGTAATTTCTTTAAAATACTTAGGATTACTATAAAATGGCCCATATGGATTAAAAGTATTATCTTGTAATGTAATGTTTTGTAGGAGCCCTAATTAAGGAGATAGCTAAGATTGCGGTTAGCTGTGAGCCATAAAGCATTGCAATCTTAGCTATCTCCTTAATTAGGGCTCCTACATTGTTTGCCTTCCATAGGATGATTTAGAATCCTTATCCTGTATATCAACATATTTTTTTCTTTGTAATTCACTTCATTTTTAAATTGAATCTCTTAATTTAGATCCTCACTGAGCTTCAGTTTTAAGGTTATGTCTTCCACTTACCTGGACTACATATAGTTAATGCCAACTGATCAGGTATAAAGATTAGGAAGATAATAAATTTGTCCAGCCGGAAAAGTAGCCAATCTGCCATGTCATTGTAACTATTTTAATTTCCTGGACAGTTTAAACTTCTTTGATTGTAGAAGTTTATAGCCAGAGTAGGACAGGGTCCTATATTTTGCTGTTTCTAGGGAGAGGCATATTCTTGAGTGGTAATCAGTTAATAGAAAAGTAAAAAAGGAAAATAAAAAAAAAAAACCACACAAACAACAACAACCTGGCCTCATAGGTTTAGTATATAATTTGGCCCTGCCTATATGCTGCAAGTGGTTAATTTGTTTATTTTATTTTTAAGGCTTTCTTGTACATTTTGTAGTCTTTAGTGGCAACCATAGGATATGAAGATTAAAAATGGCTTCAACTTCAAACATTCAGAATTTCTTAATGTTACAAGTAAACAGGATCTAGAAATCATCCTTCCTTTACTCACCTGTAATTCAAGGCCTAGTTGAGGTAAGTGATTTATCCAGGGTCATACAGATAGATAGCTTGCACATGCTAGGACTGTGGTTAGCACATTCACTTGTACTTACCTCTAGTCTGAGTCCCTCCCAGTAAACTTGTGCCATATACCTTACCTAGACAGAATAATAATTAAGAGTTATAGAAACTGCCTGGAATGTGTAGGAACTAAATAAAATAATATTGCTATCCCTTTTCCTGTATGTTGCAACTTATTCCAAACCTTCCCTACAACTTCCTGTATTAAAGAGCTGTAAGTTGTATTTTCTTCTTAGTCATGGTGTAGTTCCTGATTAAAGTCATTTTATCATGATAGCATAGAATTATAATATTAATTTAAATAGGTGTTTTCTTTGTCATCCATAGGTATTGTGTAAAATCATGTATTTTTTTCATGCTAATGAAGTGAACTGTGCCTTTAATTAAAGTAGTGATTATTTTTAATATGCTTACAGAACTCATCTTAACTAAAATAATTTACATACTAATCTTGTACCCAAAAAAGAGATTTATGTTTGAGCTTAGAATTTTTTTTTTTGTTATTTTGAAGAGTATTGTTGCCATCCATTTCTGTTTATATATCTTCTTTCTGTCTCTCTCTCTGTTTCTCTCTCTTTCCCTGTATATATATCTAATCTTTTAAAGAATTGACATGTTTCCAAGAATTAAAGGAAACATAAGCTTCTTGACAGTAATTCTTCAGTTAGCTATAAATCAACTGTAATCTCTTATTGTTCTGATTTGTACAAAGAATCTTAGGATATTTCCTTTGGAAGCACTGTCATGAAATTATTATTGTTTATGCACACTTGATAGGATATGCCTGAGGTAGAATTTAGTGATTCCTGTTCAAATATGTCACCAGTACAGGAATTCCTAGGTATATCTAATCATTTCAGTAGCTACATCATACTTTGTTGTAGGTTGACTTCTTTTTCTCCTGAATTATTTTACAATTGTAAAGCCATCTCCTGTATAGTAAGTAATTTGTTAAGTGAAAGGAAAATATTTAAAATTATGCTTCCAATTAAAAATAATAAGTCTTTTCCATCACCTATAGATGTCAGATATATTGCTAATAATAAAATAATAAAATGATTGGTTTATTTTTCTATAACACAAGATGAATTCTAAACCTGAACTAATTACATTTAAAAGGTTCCTGATTCTTCCACATAGACTCCTTGTGATAATTCAGAATGGTAACCTTGACTCTGTATTTAATGGTTTGAAGTATCCTTCAAAAATTATTGATTATTTTTTAAAATATATTGACTGTTTTAGGCTATGTGTGACTACCAGCTGTCAAAATGCTTTTTTCTAGTTAGTATAAATTCCCTTGAATAAATGTTTTAGTGTGATAAATAACCCCAACCATTTAAACTCAATTCTCTACTGATTTTACCCCCCTTATAAAAACTTAAAAATTATTCAGGTTAACAAGTAAACAACCCTGGCTATTTTGTCTCTTTTTTCTCTTGTATTTCTCTCATTGTCTCAGTAAATATGTAATAAATTAAACTGAATTACTTGATATAATAAATCTAATTGGAAAACTAACTTTGTAAATGAAAATGATGACTAGTAAGAAATCATTTGATGCCCTAGAGGTGCCTGGTTTAAGTGCATGTTTAATATACATGTTAAATAATGTTATAAACATTAAAGCTAGCCATTTTCTGTATTTACTCATCTAAACTGGATTGCTCCTTTCCATGCATCATTTCAAAAAGGTTTTGGTAAAAGAGTTCTATTTGACATCTTTAAGATTTATATGGAGGGCAGTTACAAAATAAAAAAATAATTGAATAAAAACACTTGTTATATGCCAGGCACCGTGCTGGACTTACATGAAGCAGGTAGATCCATTCCCTCCCTTGTCAGGGGCAATGGCAGATGAATGAATGAACAATGAAAAAAATGCTATGATAATATTATAGTATGGATAAGTTAAGACTACTCTAAAACATACATCTAACACATATTTGGAGGTTTTGGGGAAGAAGTCATTTCTAAGCTGAGATCTAAAAATATAAGTAGTAGTCAGCCGGGTAGGGACATATGGTGTATCTCTCTACTATAGGGATGTAATCACAAGAGAGAATGTTTAAGAGCCATAAAAGGTATTAAAATGACTTCCGCATAAAGTTTGTTTTCATTGTAAATGTTTGGTCCTCAAAATTTAAAACACAAGCACAATACTAAAATATATTATTAGATTATAACCTGTAACAATAGGAGAGTTATCCTTTTATTCTAAGATGAAATTCAGGTCTTCATAAGAACTTCATGTACAGTTTTTCCTTTTTAAAATTATAACATTAAATGGAAAAATTGAAAGAGATCCAAAAAGAAAAAAAAAAAAACTAGACATTGGACTTTCTCCGTGCTGAATAAGCTCACCATTTAATCATAATAAAATTCTGGAGCCATCATTGTCTCTCAGCAGCAACGTTAAGCCTCCAGTAGTTCTCTGTATGTTTTAGATCCTGACATACCAGAGAGAGAATATATACTCCTACATATAATGGTGGCTGTCTATAATTAGTGATTTTAAAATTAGCTTTGTTGTGGGAAAGAAGTAGAAAGAAAATTGTAGATAATAAATACTGTTAAATCGAATTGATTTTTCCGGAAGATGGTATAATAGGGTTATTGTAATTCCTGTTCAAATTTTTTTTGGTGGGGGGGATTGCTGGGGATTGAACCCAGGGACACTTAACCACTGAGCCACATCCCTACCCCTTTTTTGTATTTTATTTAGAGACAGTGTCTTGCTGGGGGGCCTTGCTAAGTTGCTGAAGCTGGCTATGAACTTGCAATTCTCCTGCCTCAGCCTCCTGAGCAGCTGGGATTACAGGCATGTGTCACCATGTCCAAATCCTGTTCACAATTTTGTTGTATAACTTTTTAAAAAATACAGCTGCCAAAAGGCACAATATAAATATAGTGAACATGCTTATATTTATGCTTTTTAATCATGATGTTTCAAGAAAAAATGAATAACTACCATAAACAAGGGAGTATACTATTCATTCAATTAAAAAATTGAGTGTTTCTAGAAGATGTGGGGGAGAGAAAGATAAATAAGATCCAGTCCCTCCCTGCCCTTTAGGAATTGGCCTTTGAGTATATTAAGACCCATGCATCTAAATATTTTTAAAATGTTAAGTGCCATAAAAGAGATACAAAGTCCTGTGGATCATCAGAGTATAGAGAAACTTTCTGGCTGAAGAAATTAGAGACTTTACTGGAAGGATAGGCTAAGCCTTTGTTTAGAAAGGCATCTTTTGTAAGAACAGATCAGTGCCATTGATTTAAAGCCAAAGTCATTAACTGTGTGACTTTGGGTAGCATCTCTTTTTGTTTTGGTACCGGGGATTGAACTCAGTGGCACTCGACCACTGGGCCACATCTCCAGCCCTTTTTTGTATTTTTTTTTTTTTATTAGAGACAGGGACTCACTGAGTTGCTAAGTGCCTCGCCATTGCTGAGGCTGGCTTTGAACTCGTGATCCTCCTGTCTCAGCCTTCCAAGTGCTGGGATTACAGGCGTGTACCACCACGCCCAGCGGGTAGCATCTCTTAACCTCCCTTTTCTATGTACTTCTTAAGAGGATTTATAGTGATAATGTATTTGACAGTGCTTTATATCTTCTAAAGCACCCATATGTTAGTATTAGCCCTTTAGTTTTACGGGAACAAAGCAAAATAGCAATAATTGCATAATTGGGTCATGGGATTTCATCAGGGCTTCTTTTGAGAAAGGTTAATAACCAGCATTAATGAAACTCAAAACTATTTGATGGATTTTAAAAACTCATTCAGAAATAGAAAAGAGGAAAATTATGATAGAGGAGCAAAATGAATATGAAGATGGTTGTCCTCTTTACTCATCCTCCAAGGGAGAGCCAGCTGTGGCTCTCCAAACTCCCCCCATCTCAAAGAGAATAAATCTCCTCTATCTACATTCTTTGGAAATGTCTTTCCATTAATACCTAGATTGAATTAAGAATATGATACCTACATTTAAAAGTGACATAGTGTCCTTATTTCAGAGGAAAGGTTACAATTTGTGGCATGTCTTGATTTTAGAGGTATCTATTTTTATTACAATGCGTTAATAAGTGGAAACTTATTTTATTCAGCTGTTTTTTAAATTATATATCTGTGTGATGGTTTGTATATTGCCCCATGAAGGACATTTAGATTATCTCACATTTTGGCCATTATGAACAGTGCTATAATAACCATCTTTGTGCATGTCTCCTTGTACGTGTACATTGGTTTCTCTAGGGATGTGCTTACCAAACTTTTCTCATATCATACTATGTAAAAGATATTTTTACTGCCCATATTATCACCTTTGGTGGGGGGTGGCATATAGTAAAGCTACAGAAATCTCTATGACAGTATATATTATATATAATTTTGTATCATGTTATATATAAAATCAACAAACAGGGTTGACAAACTATGGTCCTCAAACCAAATTTAACCCCTACTTGTATTTGCATTTTATCAGAGCACATCCATGCCCATTTGTTAACATATTGCATATGGTTATGTTCACATTACAGTGGCAGAGCTGTTAACAGAGAACTGTATTAGTCAGGGTTCTCCAGAGAAAAAGAATTAGTGGATCTTTGTGTCTGCATGCTTTTATTTAGAAAAATATTTATTATAGGTTATTGGATTAAGTGATTATGGAGGCTGAGAAGTCCCATGATCTGCCATCTGCAAGTTGGAGAACCAGGAGAAAACCAATGGTGTAGTTTGAAGGACTGAGAGCCAGAGGGCTGATGATGTAGATTCCAGTCCAAGTCTGAAGGAATAGAAACCAGGAAGCCTGAGTGCAAAAAAACAATGGTCTAAAGATTCTCTTACATTTTCTTTCAAAAGCATTATAGTTTTAGCTCTCATATTTCAAATCTATGATTCCTCTAGTATTAATTTTACATATTGCATAAGGAAGTCATTTTTTATCCAGTTATTCCAGCCTTATCTCTATGAAAACCTTTCTTTTTCCCTATTGAATTGTCTTGATATTTTTGTCACATATCAATCAACAATGTATGGATCTATTTCTGGTTTCTCCATTCTGTTCAACTTATTATGTTCTATTTACATCTCTTCTTATACCTCAGATTTTTATTAGTCTTCAAATATTTTATATCATGTTAAGTATAAAGATATACATATTTCTAGAAAAGTGTTCCTACTAGATCACAGTAAGTAGGCATTTCTTGAACTTGTCTACATATACCTACTCCCTCTATGGGAAAATTATTTCACTATCCCTTTTGCTTTCAGAATCTGTCTTCTTTTAATCCATCTTCCATACTACCATCTGAATGATATTTCCAAATATGAGTTTGTCTCTTAAAATCTTCATGACACTTCTAGAGACATTTTACTTAGAATATAGGAAATAAGCCCTTTCATATATACTGCCCACTTTTCAAAATAGGTCCTGTACTCCATCTTACCAGTTTATCTATGAATGTATTCCTTAAAAGTTCTGTACACGTTTACTGCTATACCAGGAGCATGTAATATCTTCTTTCTAGAGTATCTTTCCTCTACTTGATCTCACAAAATTCTATTTATCTCTTAGTATCATTTCCTTTGAGATAGGTCCTCCAAGTTGACTCCATATTTTCACTTATATATTATATTTACAAGATCTGCTTATGTGTCTCTTTGACTATATTATGAGTTCTTTCAGAAACTCATCCTATTTATTTTTGTCTCCTTGTGCCTAATCATACTGGCCAATAGCTTTCACTCAGTATTTTCTTTTATTAAATTGTCTACGATCAGCAAAATGGTCCTTGAACATTTTAAATCTGTTCTTAAATGTATCAAATAAAGAAAACATAAGCCAATCTATATGATTCACATGTTTCTGGTGAAGAGCAAATGAGCTAATATGTATGAAAATATTTGAAAACTGTTTTTTAAAATATTATGGCCTATTGTTTATAACAAAATTCTATTAGAATTAACTTCTGAGGTATCTTATTATGACACATTTTATTATGATAAATTTACATTCACATTTATGTTGATTAAAATAACCCTAATATTAAGACTTTAAGATTTTTTTATTCCTGATGTTTCCAATGAAACTGCAAATAACCAAGTCTAAAAATACTCATTTAAAAGTACTTTATGGACTAAATAAGGCATTTTCTTATACAACATCTCATATGTATGAGTCTCTTTGAATATCTTCAATTTAGTACATTTATTGAATACTACTATGTTCAGGCACAATGGAAGTAATCATATTGCATATAGCAATAACTAACATTCAGTGAACCTTACTATGTAACAACACTGAGAACTTTGCATAATTTAGCTCATTTAATATTCACAACAAACCTGTTTTATTCACATTTTATATAGGTAAGTAACTTACCAGAGGTAATACAACTGCTAAGACAGAAGACCAGTCTGACTTCAAAGCCTGACTTTTTTAAATAGTTGTGCTCAGAATTTAGCAAATGATAGTCCACAATAGTCCCTGCAGCCTACTTTTATAAATATGCTACTTTTTATTTTTTTTGGTACTGGGGATTGAACTCAGGGGCCCGCGACCACTGGGCCACATCCCCAGCCCTTTTTTGTGTTTTATTAGAGACAGGTTCTCACTGAGTTGCTAAGTGCCTTGCCATTGCTCAGGCTGGCTTTGAACTCGTGATCCTCCTGCCTCAGCCTCCCAAGTGCTGGGATTACAGGCGTGTGCCACCACGCCTGGCTCAATCTGCTACATTTTTAAAGGGTTGTTTTAATTGGCAGTACCAGAAACATATACAACCTGCAAAACATAAAATATTTGCTATCTGGCCCTTTGCAGAAAAAAAGGTTGCCTACTTCAGTATAAATGATTCTTGTACAAGAAGTTCTTATACTAAGAAGCTCCCCATCTAATTAGAAAATAAACACAAACATTTTAAAAGTCTATGTCATGAGGCAAAATGTGGTTCGTGTTGCTATAAAGAATAGCATTTTGAACTGGTTTTGGCAAAGTTGTAAAATGACCAGAAATCTTAGCTATGCAATTCTGCACATGTATTTGTCAGATAATGATAAAAATGCTTATATGCCTGTCATAGTAGGTGCCAAAATGTTAGAACTCTTGGGCATCATTTGTTCTTCTGACTCTGATTTGCTGAACTGTATGAAAGAGAAAATTAAACCATCTGCTTCTCAGTTAGCCTTTAGTCAAAGATGACTAAAAAGTTGGTTTTGATAGCCAATTATATTACTTTTTTTCAAGTGAATCAAAAATATATCTGATACCTTTAGATAGGGCAAAGGGGAGGGATGGAAAGGGAGAGGGGGTATGGGGATAGGAAACATGGTGGAATAAGATGGACATCATTACCCTAAGTACATGTATGAAGACACGAATGGTGTGACTCTACTTTGTGAACAACCAGAGACATGAAAAATTGTAGTCTATATGTGTTCTATGAATTGAAATTCATTCTACTATTATGTATAACCAATTAGAATAAATAAATAAATTTTTTAAAAAATCTGATAGCTGGCCTGTAATCCCAGCACTTGGGAGGCTGAGGCAGGAGGATCCCGAGTTCAAAGCCAGCCTCAGCAATGGCGAGGCACTCAGCAACTCAGTGAGACCCTGTCTCTAATAAAATACAAAAAAAAAGGGCTGGGAATGTGGCCCAGGGGTCAAGTGCCCCTGAGTTCAATACCCAGTACCAAAAAAAAAAGAAAAAAAATCTGATAGAGGCTGCTTAAGTGCAAGTACTTTTTTTTTTTTTTTTTTTTTTTTTTTTGTGGTACCAGGGATTGAACTCAGGGGCACTCAACCACTGGGTCACATCCCCAGACCTTTTTTGTATTTTTTATTTGGAGACAGGGTCTCACTGAGTTGCTAAGTGCCTCACCATTGCTGAGGCTGGCTTTGAACTCGCGATCCTCCTGCCTCAGCCTCCCAAAGTGCTGGGATTACAGGCGTGCGCCACCGCGCCCGGCAAGTACAAGTACTTTTTAAGTTGTACATGTATGCATGTGATAGTGTTTTCATGAAATAAACCTTGCATTTTATATTCATTCTTAATTGTCATTGCATAGGGAAGACTTTACGTTTACCACAATTGCAATTTGTAATAGATTCTTATTTAAAGGAATTATTCAGCATGTAATTATACAACACATTTACAATAACTGGAAAACAGTGCAACCACACTTTTGAGAATATTGGCAAAAGTAGTCAATATAGCATTGCTTGTTAAGAAATTTTCTTTTCTTTATTTTATTTTTTTCTTTCTTTCAGAGCCAGGAATTAAACCCAAGGTCTAGCACATGGGAAAATTTTTAATTGAATTGAGGAAATGATAGAATTGGCATTGCCATTACTCAATCCTTCATTGTAAACAGTGCCAAAGATATAATGAATGTCACCTTGAAAGTTTTCTACTTTCTAAATTAAGCACATATGAAAAAGTATTAAACTACTTTGGGAGGGGCTGAGGGTCAGTAGTGAAGTGAATACTGTTTAGCATGCACATGGGTTTCGTTTTCAACATAAAAAGCAAACAAACAACTAAGTTATACATTGCTGGTGGGACTGCAAATTGGTGCAGCCAATTTGGAAAGTAGTATAGAAATTCCTATTAAAACTTGGAATGGAACCACCAGTTGACCCAGCTATCCCACTCTTTGGTCTATACCCAAAAGACTTACTACAGGGACACAGCCACATCAATGTTTATAGCAGCACAATTCATAATAGCTAGATTGTGGAACCAACCCCATGCCCATCAGCAAATGAATGGATAGGGAAAATTTGGTATATATACACAATGGAACACTACTCAGCACAAAGAGAGAATAAAATTATGGCATTTGCAGGTAAATGGATGGAGTTGAAGAAAATAATGCTAAGTGGAATTAGCCAATCCCAAAAAACCAAAGGTCAAATGAGTCCCTTGTTATGAAGATACTGACTTATAATGGCAAGGGGGGGAGGTGAGAAGAATGAAGGAACTTTAAATAGAACAAAGGGGAGGGGGATGGGCGAGGGGATAGGAATGATGGCAGAATGAGTTAGACATCATTACCCTAAGTACATGTATGAAAATACAATTGGTGTGAAAATACTTTATGTAAAACCAGTGACTTGAAAAATTGTGCTCTTTATGTGTAATATGAAATGAATTGCATTCTGCAAGCATGTTTAACAAATTAGAATGAAAAAAAACAACTAAGTTGAGATATGCATCTTTTCCTAACACAATTTAGAAAATGACAATTAAATAATTAATCAAGTGTTGGGATTTTGAAGGCTTTTGTTCTTGAAGAGAGAGAGAAAAGGATAAATTACTGCATATTCCTTGAAAAATATCCTAGGGCTAGGGATGCAGCTCAGTGATAGAGCACTTGCCTAGCATGTAAGAGGTGTGACTCCCAGTGTTGCATATGCATGCCCAGACACAAACACACAAATCCAGACACCAAAAATAAAGGCAGAGAAGGCATCACCATTCCCTAATTTTGTAGTTTCTGCAGACTGGCATCTATTATATGAGTAATAAATGTTATATCTATATTCATGGCATTTAAAAAAAATCTGATAATAACTTTAAGCCAGTTCTTTTCCTGAGTATCATTAATATTAATATGTAATCGGTGAACTAATTAATGTGTATATGGGCAAATC
Organism: Tamias sibiricus; assembly: GCA_025594165.1. Lineage (NCBI taxonomy): Eukaryota > Metazoa > Chordata > Mammalia > Rodentia > Sciuridae > Tamias > Tamias sibiricus. The sequence continues at coordinate 43,386,997 of CM046659.1, read as the reverse complement.
ACTCTTGCCAGTTCTGCTGAGGATATATAATTTAAACGTTTCTCACTTGATTAAATGAAATATCTTTTTTGAACCTTTTTTTAGTCTGAAAAAATATGCATTAGTGATAAATTGCAGTTTTAGTTTCTGTACTCTATGTTGTGCAGATATTTTGTTTGGCATTCACTGTATATTCAAATGTATATTTGATGGCATTTTCAACTGTTTGACAAAATGACTAAACATGTTTTACTATAACAACTGAATATGCCCTTAACTACTTATCAGTTTGTACTCCTCTCTTTTTTAATAGTAGACTTATCTATGTAATAGTGTAAAAGCAGGAGTAACCACAGACACATTTTTCAAAAATCTTTAAATTATTGTTATTTGCCTTATCGTTTCTTAAGGACTATCTTGCTGTTCTGTCTCATTGAAATGAATTGCCAGTAGGTCTTTAGAATATGCTAGGAATGGTTAAAGAAAGGGTAGAAAAGAATAGTTCTGAGAACATATGAATGTTCTTTGAGTTGTGGCAAAAATAAAAACAGTCTGTACCCTCTAGCCATGTCACTCTCTAAAAATAAGAGGGAAAGAAATGGTTTCACAAAGCTAAATTTTGAAGGAATTATCTGTTGTCAAGGGAAGACTAGCATTTTAAAGCTATTGCTTCTTTAGTAAAACATAGTATCATCAAAGGGTTTCTGGAGAGAGAGACCTGGACTCAGGAAAAGTGGTCCTTAGCATACTTGATAAAAAGCATTTCAACAAGTGCTAGAGACACAGATTTATTTAGAAAAGCAGATACACATTCAAGGGAGAATATGAGCTATCTCAAGAGAGATGTCTTTGGGAGTAAAGTAAGAAATACACATTCAAGGGACAATTCTGGCCATGTTGAGAATGAGAAGCTTTTGATAAACATTCATGGGAGAATGCAGGCCACCTCCAGAGGAGATGCAACAACCTATTGGTATGGGGTGTTAATAGTTATAGAGGGGCAGTTGCTAGAGGCTGGACTAGAGGTGGAGCGTACGCAGTTACACAGTTTCTCTCTGATTTTCCCAACACTACTTGTGAATTGCCCTCCTGTTACTTTTTGCAGGCAAGGGCACCCATGGGTGTGGACTGAGGGGCAGTCCAAGGACACTGGCTGAGTTTCTTAGGAATGCTTATTTTGCATTTCAACAGTTTACGGTCATTTCCTGACTTCCAAGGGCTCCTGGGTGCTTCTCATTTGAGATTCGGTCTATCTTTCCTTTGATATCTCCAAGTTTCTATCTCAATAGTATGTTATTGATACTGATGTTGAGAATCAATCAGGATCTGGGTCCTTTTCCCCAGTATTGAAGATTGATTATCCGAGAAATGCTGAGGCAAGAGCAATAAAGTTTTACTTAAAGGATAGAGAGAGAGAGAGAGAGAGAGAGGCTCCTTCACAGAGGAGAGGGTCCAAGTAGGTGACCCAGGTAGTAGGGTTGTCCTGTCCCATTTTATAAATTTTTTTATTTCCTTTGTTCTCACGGCCTTTCCTCCCCTTATCTTGCCTACATGACACAAAAGGTGGAGTGACCGAAAGGTGGAGTAATCCAAGGGCCAGAACAAAGCTTCCCAGGGGTATAAGAAGGTAGGGAGTGACCCAGGGAGCATTCATTAACAACTCTTTGTTGGGAGAACAGTTCTCTGGTGGCCGGTAACTTTGGCAACAGGTGAGGAGGAAGGGAAGTATCCTGAAGGTATTAGCATTTTATTTCCTTTTGAACCATCCCCCATCTTTCTGATCCAGTCATTCATTACCTACACTTTTGCACACCCCCATTATGGAACTTTTTATGTTTAATTAGTTTGACTTAAATTAATCAAATACTGTTTTATATTAGGGATCACAAGTAAAAGAAACTTATGGAATAGAACCATACAATCTGTGAATAGTTTAAAGGCCATTGCTATTTCTGTTGGATTCCAGGCAGGGAGGCCACACCTCCCAGGTACTTTGAGAAAAGACTACACTTCCCAGGTACCTCAGGCTGGCCAGCTCTGCTGGCCAGAGCTCAGGTGCCTTCCCCGCCCCCTCTTGACCTCCGGCAGCCTATGGGGACAACACTCACTCCAGGGGTCCCTCTGACCACCAGTTCACTACTTAAGCCTGCTCCGGACTGAAACCTCCCTTGTTCTTCCCTTTTTCCCTTGTCTTTACCTTCCCTGCCCCTCCACACCGTTTCTTCGCTTACCTCCCTACCCTTCTACTCGGTCCCTAATAAATCCTTTTTATTGAAATGCTGTTCCAGGCATGGCTTATTTTTCTAACATTTGGCTCCCAACGTGGGGTGCCAAATATGTAGAACAAAGTTAACTTACGCCTGAACGCCGTGTTAGTGGAAAAAAGGGTTTATTAGGGCCACGCAGATCGGGAAATGGGGTTAGGGAAGGAGTGGCGTGGAAGAGCAGGGAAGGGAACAAGGGAAAAAGAAAGGACAAGGGGAGAGGAAGGGAAAAGGCCCGCGTTCTGGACTGGCCAGGGCTTAAGTACAGAGGGGCTGGAACGTGACTTGTATGGTCTGGATTGGCTCAGAAAGGGAGAGCCTGCCCTGGGACAAATTCCCGCAAGAGGCGAGTATTCCCAGGATCAGGAAGGGCGGGGACTCAAGCCCACCAAAGGTGGATTCTCGCCCAAAGGTGGATTCTTGCGAGAGATGGGCACTTCTGGAAAGGCACCTGGGAGTATGGCCTGACTGCCCGATTTTATCTAACATTTTCTCCTTTCCTTTTTTTCTCAATAGCCTAGTGACAACCAAAAAGAATGATAGGGTAAAAACTCAAATTTTTTTTTAACCTGTCATTTTACAATCTCTTCAGTGGAATATGAGAGAACACATTTTTGCAAGCTGCCACCCAGTATCCCAATTTTAAAGAGATTTGGGTGGTTTTTCCTGTTGGTACTGAAAGGAAGATTCACTTTCAATGGCCATTACTTAGAACAGTAATAACAATGCAGTCAACACTCTCCTAAATTAATTAAAAGTGATGTAATTGTAGATAATTTAAAGTCAAAAACTGACTTTTCCTCCATTTTGGATAGTTGTACGACATGCTTAACCCCAGTTACTAAAATGATGAAAAGAGGCCACAATCCACCCTCTGGATGAAGCACCTCAAGAAATAGAGAGCTCTGGTGTTGTTGTTGCACGATGGTAAACAGCTATAACCACCAGCAAACTTGCCCTTTTTTGACAGCTGGCTTTATTTAGCATGAAGCAATTGCATGCTATTTGCCTCTGGTGCCTGGAATTCTTCAATTAAAATTTTAAATGCATTCTTATCATCCCCTAACACAAAGCTCACTTATGCAGTCTCAAATCTAACCTGTGACACCTGTTCTTGAATCTATTTTTTTAAATAATAAATTCAATATGAAATAAATCTCTGCCCTGTAATTTTGGAATGAAAGAAAGCAGACATTATTGTAATGGAACTATTACTCCAAGATACTTAAGTGAGCTTAAGTCAATGGCTGAGGCCTACTAATGTATATGAGAGATTATTACATCAAAGCCATCATTGATAAAGAATTGTTTTTAATTTTGAGTTGATTTTATTTTTTGTTAAGAACAGTCTGAGCAATGCTTAATTTTTGCCAAACAACTGAAAACACCACCAAATATAAGTAGGGAGAGGGGCTTTATTATTGGTTTGATTTCTTTTAAGCCTTAAAAAGTCTATCTGCTAACAAAGAACAAGAAACTTACATAAGGGCAAATTTTGTGTTAATAATTCTTTATACAAGTCCTTTAGCAGATATCAGTTTTGAAATTATTTTCTACTTGTAGATTTTTATTTCATTCTCTTAATGAAAAGTGTCCTTCATAAAGCAAAAAGTTTTTTTTTTTTTTTGTGGTACCGAGGATTGAACTCAGGGGCACTCGACCACTGGGCCACATCCCCAGCCCTTTTTTGTATTTTATTTAGAGACAGGGTCTCACTGAGTTGCTAAGTGCCTCACCATTGCTGAGGCTGGCTTTGAACTCGCGATCCTCCTGCCTCAGCCTCCCAAAGTGCTGGGATTACAGGCGTGCGCCACCGCGCCTGGCTAAAAAAAGTTTTTAATTTTAATGAAGTCTAATTTCTCAATTTTTTTTTTTTTTTAATTCTGTGGATTGTATCTAAAAACTCATTGCCAAGGGGCTGGGGGTATAGCTCCATGGTAGAATGCTTACCTAGCATGCACAAGGCATTTAGGCTCAATCCCCAGCACCAAAAAATAAGAAAAAAAATAATTAATTGCCAAATGCAAAGTCATCTAGATTTTGACCAGTATTATCTTGTAGAAATGTTATAGTTTTGTGCTTTACATTCAGTTCTGTGATCTATGTTAAGCTTTGTGAAAGGTATAAAGTCAATGTCTGTATTTCTTTTCTTTCTTTTTTTGGTGGTTGGTTTTTGTTTGTTTGTTTGTTGTTTTTTGATTTTTTTTTTTCACACAGACATCCAAAAAATGTTTTTTTCCTCCATTTGTTGAAAAGACTCCTTCACTGGATTGCTTTTGCTCCTTTGTCAGACAGCAGTTGACTATGTTTGTGTGGGCTTGTTTATGGACTCTTCTTTTACATTGATTTATTTGTTGTTTATTTGCCAGTACCACACTGTCTTTATTACTGTAACTTTATAGTACAGTCATCCCTTGGTATCCACAGGATATTGGTTCTAGGATACAGATGCACCAGAAGACCAAAATCCACAGATGTTAGAACCTCTTATACAAAAATGGCATGATGTTTTCATGTAAAGTGAATACAGCTTCCTGTATAGTTTAAATCATCTTGAAATTATTTATGATATCTAATACAATATAAATTTTATGTGAATAGTTGTTATGCTGTATTATTTAAGGAATAATGACAAGGAAAAAAGTCTTTACATGTTCAGTACAGATACTATTTTCATTTTTTGGTTTTTTAAATATCTCATCCAAGGTTGGTTGAATTTGCAGATGGAGGATCAACTGTTAATTCTTAAAGTCAAATAGTACCACTAATGTTAATTTGTTCTTTTCCAATGGTGTGTTAATTCTTCCAAGTGTTTTGCCTTTCTGTGTAAATTTTCAAATCAATTTGTTGGTATCTACAAAGTAACTTGCTGAAATTTTGACAGGGACTATAGTGAATATATAAATAAAGTAGGGAAGAAAGATATCTTGACAATAAGTCTTCCTATCTACCAACCTGGAATATCTCTCCATTTATTTTGATCTTTTCATTTCTTTCTTCAGAGTTTCAAGGCTAATAAAATATGTATAGACATACATATATATGTATATATACACATACATATATCTCACTTTTCCTTCTTTCTCTACTCTTTCTCCCCCATCTCTTCTCTTTCTCCATGCTGATGTCATTGGTGGTATGCTTATAATTAAAATTCCAATTGCTCATGAGTAGTATATAAAGCATTTGATTTTTATATATGAACCTTGTAGCCTGCAACCGTGATATTATTACTTATTAGTACCAGTGTTTTTCTCAATTCTTGTGATTTTCTACATAGGTGGACATGTCATCTGTGAACAAAGATAGTTTTATGTCTTCCTTCCCAAACTGCATACCTCTTTTTTTTTGTGTGTGTGTGTGGTACCAGGGATTGAACTCAGGGGCACTCGACCACTGGGCCACATCCCTGGCCCTTTTTGTATTTTATTTAGAGACAGGGTCTCACTGAATTGCTAAGTGCCTCGCCATTGCTGAGGCTGGCTTTGAACTCGCGATCCTCCTGCCTCAGCCTCCCAAAGTGCTGGGATTACAGGTGTGCGCCACTGCGCCCGGCTCCAAACTGCATACCTCTTACTTCCTTTTTGTATCTTTTTTGCATTGACGTCCACTATAGTGTTACATAGGAATGTTAAAAGGACATCCTTGAGGAATGTTAAAAGGACATCCTTGCTTGTCCTCAATCCTAGAAGGAAAGTATCAAGTTTCTCACCATTCTGTAGGTTGTTTGTAGGTTTTTTTTATTAAATTATGGAAACACTCCTTGTAGAGAGTTTTTTAAAATCATAAATAGGTGTTGTATTTTATGGAATACTTTTCCTGCATGCCTGTTAGTTTAGATATTAGGTCAGCTTCAAAAAGCTCATGATAGTTAGGCAATACAGGAATATTCAGAGGTGAGATTGTTGAATATGAGAGCTGTAACCTAACCAATGTAGTAATCCATTTGGTAAATTAATAATTTGGATGAACTACTGGGTGGTAACTGCAGGCAGGTAGGACATGGCTGGAAGAAGTAGGTCACTAGGGGGTGTGTCCTTAGATTATGTGTCTTGCTGCTGGCTTCTCCCCATACTCCTTCCTGGCTGCATTGAGCTGAGCAACTTTCCTTTCCACCATGATTCTGTCTCACCTCAGACCCAGAGCAGTAGAGTCAGACAGCCATGGATTGAACCTCTGAAACTGTTCGCCCAAAATAAACTTCCCCTTTATGTTGTTCTTGTCAGGTATTTTGGTTACAGAATTGAAAAGCTGACTGACACGATGTATTATCATATTGTTTTTTATTTTCAACCTGTTGACATGATTGATTGTATTAATTCATTATAAATGATGAACCAGCCTTGAATACCTAGAAAAAAAATTCTACTTTCTCATGCTGCTTAATTCTTTAAAGAATTTGATTTACTAATATTTTATTGAGAATTTTATATCTGTATTAATGGGAGCAATTGGTATGTTTCCTTTCTTGTAATGTCTGTATGGTTTTGGTATTCGGGTAATGCTGACCACATAGAGTAAGTTGGGAAGAACTCCTCCTGTTTTATTTCCTGGAACAGATTGTATAGAACTGGTATCATTTGATAGAATTCATCAGTGAAACTGTTTCAGTGTGGAACTTTCTATTCTGGAATGTTATTATTTTATTTATTTAGTGAGTGTAGGCCTATTCAGATTATTAATTTTTCCTTATGTTGAATAGAAGACCTTTGGCAGATTGGTTCTGAGAACTGGTGTAATTCATGTAAGTTAATTAAATGTGTGGGCATAGAGTTTTCCATAACATTCCTTTATTATCTTTTTACTGTATATCTGATTGTTGTGATCTTTAATCTCCAGGATTAGTAATTTATGCCTTCTCCCTTCTTCTTAGTTAGCCTAGTTAGAGGTATATTACTTTTGTTAATATTTTTAAAGAAAGCTTTTAGTTTTTTTTGGTTCTTCTCTATTATTCTATTTTCAATTTCATTGACTTCTGCTTTCTTTGGATTTGTTCTTTAATCTGTTTACTAAAGTGGAAGCTTAGATGATTGATTTTAGCTTTTCTTTTTTGATGTATGTGTTTAGCACTGTGAGTTTCCTTTTAAGTATTGCTTTTGTTGCATCTCACAAATTTTGATGTTTTGTTCACATTTTTATTTAGTTAAATATATTTTTTAAAATCTCTTTGAAACTTCTCTGCTCCTTGTGTTATGATAACACAAGGGCTTCCAGTTGTCTTTCTGTTGGTGACTTCTAGTTTAATTCCATGTGGTCTAAGGGCATACTTTAAACAATGTCTGTTCTTTTAAATTTGTTAAGATGTGTTCTACCAGCCAGAATGTGGTCTGACTTGCTGAAATGTTTCCTGTGAACTTGAGAAGAATGTGTATTCTGCTATGGATAAGTATCCTATAAATGCCAATTAGATAGGCAGTGCTGTTTAGTTTAGTTATATATTCTACCTCCTGGTTCTACCAACTAATGATAGTTTCCAAGTATAAGTGAATTTGTGTTTTTCTACTTACAGTTCTCTCAGGTTTTACCTTATATATCTTGTCATGCTGTTGTTAGGCTCATACATATTAAGGACATGAAGTTGTTCTTGGATAACTAACCCTCTATCTCATTATATAATTCCCTCTTCATTGCTTATAATTCCCTTGCTTTGAAATCTCTACTTTGTCTGAAATTTATAGAGGTACTCCAGGTTTCTTTTGACTGGAATTAGCATAATATATTTTCTCCATCCCTTTATTTTTAATCTCTGTGTCTCTTCATATTTGAAGTGGTTTCTTGTAGACAACATGTAGCTGAGTCTTGCTTTTTTAATCCACTCTGGAAGTTTTTAATTGGTGTATTTTAACTTTTAATTGATATATTATAATTTATTATTTGGTCTATTTGCATTAAGGTAATTATTGATATAGCTGGTCTTCCAGAACAACCTGATCCCAGTATATGAGAACTAGTCCAAGGTACTGTGAGACTGAAAAAAGAGGCAGAGAGATCCAAGATTGTACTAAGTGCAATTTATTGGGAACTTACTGACCAAAAGCATGGTCCTAGGAGTGGCAAGACTAGCTGGATCCCTGTTATATGAGTCCGAAGTAGATATATAATATTGGTCAAGATAAAAGTGACATCAGTTCAAGCTGGAGTATATCTGGTTTATCTCAAGCCAATATGAAAAAAAAAAAGTCAGGCACATTCCTAGCATCAGAGTCCTGTGAAAGCACCACATATCATTCTATTGTCCATATATAGTATGCCAGGAAACCATACAGGAAAAACAGAGTTACTCGGGGACAGTCATGGTGGTTATGACTCAAGATGACTATAATCATGTCAAACTGAATCCAAACAGATGGATTAATATATTCCATATTTGTAGCCGGGCGCGGTGGCGCACGCCTATAATCCCAGCACTTTGGGAGGCTGAGGCAGGAGGATCGTGAGTTCAAAGCCAGCCTCAGCAATGGCGAGGCACTTAGTAACTCAGTGAGACCCTGTCTCTAATAAAATACAAAAAAAAAGGGCTGGGGATGTGATCCAGTGGTCGAGTGCCCCTGAGTTCAATCCCCAGTACCAAAAAAAAAAAAAAAAAAAAAAAAATATATATATATATATATATATATATATATATTTTCCATATTTGTGACCATTTCTATTTTTTTACTTTGTTCTTTGTTGCTCTTTTACTCTTGTTTTTCTGCACTGTGATTTCATAATTATTTCTTACCATATCAATTGTAACTTCTTTTCAGTGGTTGCTCCAGCGTTTGCAGTGTATATTTCCAAGTTCACTATCTAATACTAAATATCCCTTCATGGTTAGTGTTGGGATCTTATATCAGAGTATTCCCAATTCTTTCCCATCCGTTTTAATATTGTCATTCATTTCACTTTTCAATAAGCTGTAATCACCAAATATGCTTGCTGTTATATTTGCTAGACAAATTAATAACATAAGAAAGAAAATATATCACTCATTTTTTTTAACGTTTGAATTTTTTTTCCTTCTTCCTGAAGTTGGCAACAAATTCCCTCAAATTTTTTTTCTAAGAAATTTTTTACATGTCTAACTTTTGAAGGATAATTTCACTGAATACAGAATTCTTGATGAGTGGTTTTATTATTTTAAAACTTTAATCTTTTCTTCATTGTGTGATTTCTGAAGAGAAGGCTGATATAATTTTATCCTTTTTCATCCATAGGTAAGGTTTTGTACACGCCATCCCAGCTTCTTTTTAAGATATTTTTCTTTGATGTTCTGCAATTTGAATGTGATATTCATAGGTGTATATTTGTTCTTTGTTTGTTTTTAATTGATCCTGCTTGGTGTTTTCTGAGCATCATATTTATAGTTTGGTGTCTGTCATTAATTTTGGAAAATTATCAGGCATTATTATTTCAGATATTCTCTTCCATTCTCTCCTCTGGTATTTTTATTACATGGGTATTCATGTAATAAATTGTTCTGCAGTTGATGGGTATTCTGTTCTATCCTTTTCATTCCTTTTTTCCTTTTTTGAATCAGTTTTATAAATTTATATTATGACATCTTTAATTACTAATTCTATACTTGGTCATGTCTAACCTATTGATGAGTGCTGGGAGCCAGCCCCAGTCAGGGGGTACAACGCGAGCACTCAGCGAAGTACGAAGGCAGAGAAGCAGCGATGGGGAAAATAACACACCGACACGCGAGTCAGGCTGTGGAATCTTCTTTCTCTTTACTTTTTCTTTGTTATAGGTTTTAAGCATAATTTTTTTTGCAGCACAGAATGTTTACATTTTCTTTGATGATTTTATTACAGATATGACTTAATTTTTAGATTACATTTTAGACATATTAAATTTCTTATTATATACATATTTCAAGGTTTTGAGGTCACTTGCACCTTTTCAAGGCCCTGTATGTGACTGAAACTGTTTTCTCTGCATACTATTTAGGCTGTCTGATAAAAGTCAACCTTCTTTGTCTGGGATTCTACAGCACTATTGTTTTTCTTTCATAGCAGTTGTTTATAAAATCTAGAAGCAGGGCAAGGCTGCATGTTAGCTCATGGGATACTTTTTACTCTAAGGGATTTATATCTACTTTAAAAGTAAGAGAAATTTATTTTAATCACAAAAAGACTCTTAAAGCTTATTAACTAGAAATTAAGTACTTATAGAAAAAGGTTTGTGTTACTCTTTTCAAGAAAAGATAAATGTACAGAGTTAGTCTGGATCTAAATAATTAAAATAGGGATACCTGGTGGCCATATATGTGAATAAAGAACTGAACAGCAGCAAATAGAAGTCAAAGTTAACTCTTTCAACACCATATCTTTCGTGAAAAAGGAGAGGGCTTTATGGAAAATGCCACAACAGATGAGGCCATTAAAGGCATTCTTCATTTCAGTTACAGGGTTTTTGTTTTCTAGCCTTTTCTTTTGATTTTTTCTTAGAGTGTTTTATCTTTTGGCTTATATTACTTATTTGCTTTTGAATGTTGTCCACTTTTTCCATTAAAGTTTTTAGTGTATTATACTTTTATTTTGAATTCCAAAACTGATCATTCCAAAATCTCTGCTATATCTGAGTTTGGCTCTGATAGTTTCTTTGTGTCTTCAGGCTGTATTTTTTACCTTTTAGCATGTCCTTTAATTTTTTTTTTTTTTTTTTTTTTTTTTTTTTTTGTGGTACCGGGGATTGAACTCAGGGGCACTCGTCCACTGGGTCACATCCCCAGCCCTTTTTTGTATTTTTATTTAGAGACAGGGTCTCACTGAGTTGCTAAGTGCCTCGCCACTGCTGAGGCTGGCTTTGAACTCGCGATCCTCCTGCCTCAGCCTCCCAAAGTGCTAGGATTACAGGCGTGAGCCACCGCGCCCGGCTCCTTTAATTTTTTTAAATATTTTTTTTGTTGTAGTTGGACACAATACCTTTATTTTTATTTATTTATTTTTATGTGGTGCTGAGGATTGAACCCAGGGCCTCACACATGCTAGGCGCTCTACTGCTGAGCCACAACCCAGCCCATGTCTTTTAACTTTTTGTGGGAAGCCAGACATAATGCATCTGGAGAAAAACAATCTGAAGTAGATAAGCTTTTAGTGTGAGGTTTTATATTTATCTGGCTAGTAGTCAAGCTATGTTTACTATTCACTGTAGCTGTGGACTCAGATGCTAATATTTCCTCTAATGACCTTGTTTTTGTCTTCCTTGTTGTATTTAGACTTTCTTAGAGACTCCTTAAATAGGCAGTTCTTTTAGCTGTAATTCCTTGTTATTATCCATCAGTCCTATTGGTGTGGTTGTGTGATGTAGTGGGAGGGGGAGTATTTCATGTTACTGTGATTGGTTTTTAGTCTTTTCGTGAGCCTGAATTGAATATTTCCTTTCCCTCGGATAGGTTAGGCTTAATCCCAATAGGTTAAGGTCTAGTTTCCCTTAAGTGTAAACATTGTTAAGAACAGAATTCTGTTGAGTATAAATTGAGCTAATATATGAAAATTCTCTAGAACTAAAAGAAATACAGATGTTTTATTATGATGATAGTAATGATCACAAATAACAAAAAGAAATATGAAAATAAATTAGTTTTAAATATGTTCAATTTATTTTATATATCTGTTATGATATATAAAAATATTCAGAAAGAGTCTTAAATTATTTTCATTATCTACTTCAAGATAATATACAATGTGAAACATACAAAATTCTGAATGGGAGAAAGCTATTGTTCTAGCAGTAGTACATGCCTAACATAATTTCTTCTGGCCCTGTTCTTCAGGTAAAAATTAGCCATAATATCTAATGTTGTTGAATAACTAAAATATATTTTCTCTTGTGTTTACCACTCTCAACAATAATTTTTCTGTCCAGGAAATTATATTCAATTCACTGAAAAGTGTACAGTGAAATAAGGACAAAATTGACAAAAGCAAGAATAATATCTCTTTTCCTGTCCTGTACTATTTAGGTAGTATGTATTAATGAAATGTTTGATAGATCTAAGGCAGAATGCCTATATATTTTCAAAGTAGTATGCAAGCCAAGAGAAGAATAGAGGTGTCCAAGTAGATTAGTAAGTATTTTTATACCCTTTTCTAGGTATTTGACATCTCAGACTATTATCTTACAAACTGGTAAAGTTATAGATAAAGGCAGAACCTAAGTACTATTAACTGTTTTACATCTTAAAAATGGTAAAATATGATATTCACAAACTTCATAATTTACCTTAACATTGAGATTGTGACACTGGATGGTAGGTTCACTTACTGTTTAGCTAAGTGATTATTTCCTATAGCAGTCTGTGAGCTCTCTGTTAAGTACAGTACTTTATATTATTAAATTCATTCATTCAATTAAGCATTTATTTTGTGCTTTTTATGTGCATGGGATAGTGGTAGTTGCTGAGGCAACAAAGAAGAATTCGATCATTGAGAAGGAGTAAAGCATATGGAAAGAATAGACTCTGAATCCTCGTCCCTGCCATAATCTTAATAACTTGAGATGAAGATAGGAGTGTGGTAAAATGGTTTGAAGATCTATCAGGTAATACTTTGTGTCCTATTGATAGATAACTAAGCATATTACATAGAATGAAAAATAGCAAAAACCTTCTTGGCAATGTAGAGACAGAAGCTTTCTTTTGCAAAGTCTAACCCAGGTTCTTAAAAAGGTTATGGTGGTGGTATCCCTGTTTTCAAGCCTAAATGAGAAATTTCAAGACAAGCATAGTGTAAAGTATCAAATCTCTCTATAACATATTGTCTTTTAAGGCAATAACAAGTCAAAAGTCACTTCTCACCATATCAAACATCTCCTTGCCCTGTTTGTTACATATATCTTCTTTCTTCTTCCCCTTTCCATGCTCTGTTAGTTAAGGTTTCACGCCTTTTGCTTCATAGTTCTTTTTCTCCATTATGGATATCCTCTGCTCTTGCCAAATTAAACCAGAAAGGGTAAAATTTTTTGAGTAACACCTTTTCAGTATTTGGCTCAGTTATACCAGGAGAAGATTGTAAAGTATCAGCTCTCTAGAAAGAGATGTCACATAACCCAGAAGAAAGGGAGAGTGAAGCAACTTATGCCAGATCAGTAATAGCAGCTGTGACTTTGCACATAAGGCCACATCCCACATCCCAACTTCTTTTCACAGCGGAAACAGGCAGCTGGGAGAAAAAGATGCAATCTGCAGTCTGAGGAGGCAGCAAGATTTAAAGAGTGACTGTAGAAGTTGCTGGTACTTTATAGGTTGCTGTAGGTTATAATACTAGGGAAAGTTGCTACTCCAGTCCCTGTTTTAATAGGCTAAGATGTTTGTCTATTTTATCAGCAATTTGTATAGCACTGAAGTACCATGCTATGCTAATTAAGTTGTCTTTTCCTTTTATATGCCATGAAATCATTACCTGCTTTTTATTGTTTTCTTCTTTAACATGACTCTCTGCTTCATTTTCTTCTCTCATGGTGTGGCCAGATTTTCTAGTTATAATTATTATATTAGGATTGATCTTTATCCTACAACCAGGAAACCAAAATTAGGACTTCCTGATTTAACATAATTAGGTGATAAACTTAGCAGAAAAATTATAATATCCTTAAATTTAAAATTACAAATATTCTTAAATTCAACACAAAACATCTCATTCCTAACTCTCCAACTATGTTAATCATAGAGGCAGCTATAAAATTTCCCCAAAGCCAACGGGAATCCAGTATGCTGCCTGACAGCTCTAAGCTGTGAGACCCTGATAGCATACCTGCTTACTTTGTCGCCTCTTTCAGGAATTCTTAAGGAATAAAAGTCTGTTAGCTTTAAGTCTTTCCCCCTGGCTATTCTTGTTAGGAAATGTGACTTACAGGATGGGAATAAAAGGAACGGGAAAGTGGAACTGTGATTTTTTTTTATAAGGGAATATGAGAAAGAGAGATTGGAAAATGACCACAAGGAGCCCAAACAAACCTCTTCAGTCTTTTTTCTTTGATACTGTCCAGCCTACTTTATCCTAAACTGTATAACTCACTAAAATATTTTACATATTTTCCATTAGCTGTTATTTTAATCCACAACCCAGAGTTAAATCTGTCAGAATATCATTGAGATCAGTGAACCATGAGTCTAGTTACCTTTGCAAGGCATTTCTGTTGGTGTTAAAACCAGCAAGCACCTCATAAGAAAGCTGCCCAATCATTCTCAGAGAGTGGTATGCTAATTCTTAAGACTGTTGCTAACACTGTGCTGTTTCTATGATTGAATTTAGAACTTTTCACTCAATTGGTTGAAGGCTTCAAACTGTCAGTAATAATAGTCTTTTGAGTTGTTGATTAAGTAGAGCAGTGAAAGAATTCTTGTGGCAGGTGATAGTTGTTCATTTAGGTTCATGAAGAGATCTTTTTTTTTTTTTTTTAAATATTTATTTACTTTAGTTGTACACAATGCAATGCATTTATGTTTACGTGGTGCTGAGGATCGAACCCGGGCCGCACACGTGCGAGGCGAGCGCTCTGCCGCTGAGCCACAACCCCAGCCCCATCATGAAGAGATCTTTATCAGCTGTAGTGGGGGAAAAAACAAAAGGAAAGTAGCCCAGATGTTCACTTTTTAATAGTGTATCTTCTATATCTTAAATGAGAACAGTTCTCTCTCATTGAATGAGGATATAAATATATATGTTGTCATTGTTGAAATACCAAGGAACAGACCTCATATATTTCTGTTTTTTTTTTTAAATGACCATCTTTAATATCCAAGTAAGACCAGAAAAGCTCCCTGCCTCCCATACCACCAGAGATTTCACCACAGCTACTCAGCTTTTAGTTTTAATCTTCCTTTACTTTTGCCGTCTTTATCAAGCCTTTGATAGTTCTTTAAGAATTAAATAAGTCAGATTTGGCAACATTCTCTTAAAATGTAAATAAATTCCAGAAGTCTGATAGTCTTTGTAAGTGTAAATTAAACATAAGAATCCCTTGCTATAATGAGAGCAGAAAGCATTATTGATTTAGGCAACCAACAATAACTCTGTTTTAGTACAGAACAGTTTGGGTGAAGTCACGGTAGTGACAATATCATTCAGAACTTTTCAAATAGCCAGAAGTCCCTACTTTTCTATTTGGTCATTTGTTGAATATATGGAAGAGATAAAAGTTGCTCATTATTTTATTGCTTGTGATAAACAGCATGAATAAGATTTGGGGGGAGTGAAATACTCACTGAAATGGGAGACTGTCATATATTTTTCAGAAAATATATTTTGGCAATTAATCTATTCCTGGACCAAACTGTAGCTAGCTTCTTGAGAATTGTTCAGCAGAACTGACCCCAAAATAAAAGAAATAACATTTTTTGAGAATTACTCCACATCATATATTGTGCTTGGCTTTCTATGTGCAACATCTCATTTCATCCTTAAAATAACTTGATAAGTAAGGTATTGTTAATCCCATTTTATAGATAAAGAAATTGGATTGATGTTGAATATAACTTATTCACAGTCATACAACTGTTAAGTAATAAAAAAAAATTTTTTTTTTGAACATAGTTTTTGTGATTCCAGAGTCCATGCTCTTAATCACTGCATGCTACAGTCAAGGCACTGCATAAATCAGAATTTACCTCAGTATATTTTGCCTAATGTCTCTCCCTTCTCCATTCTCCAAAAGGCCATAATTCTCAGCAGTTTTCAGTCCTTAGAATAGTCATTGAATATGCTGGCATTAAGCAACTATAACCATTCAAAACAACTTCCAGGAATAGAAAATAAAACCTTACTCTGCCCCTCTCTGCCCATGTGGTGAGAGAATCCTTTTTAAAGAGATTTAAGTCTAGAATGCAGGCAACTATTCTAGTTCAGAATCACAAAAAGTTGCTAAAAATTCTTTTCTGAAGTAAAATTTATATTCCAGGTAATGATGTCTTTTCAGAGATTTTTCTCAACCCTATTCCAGACCTCTTTGCCTTGACCTTTCTGAGCTTTATGAGTTCTGACTTGAGAAAAGCTCCCCTTCCTGAGTTCTGCTTCTCCCTGAAGTCAGAGTGCTAACAGTTGTTGAATTATCAAGTAAGGAAGACGGTAAGTGAAGAAGAATTTTATGGATGGGCACCCCAAATCCTTCCACTTTTGAAACATTTTCTTCACATTAGAACTTGTTTATTTATGATAGAACTTAAGCTTGGGTATATAGTCTAGGATAGACAATTCTAATTCACCAGTTCCAGGGTAATTTTCTCTTTCTTCTGTTATAAGAAATGACTAAATAATCCTTTTAAATGGGGTTATGAATTGGCTAGCAGGGAAGAGGGCTTCTGTAGAGATTCTTGCTCACAACCATGCAGATCCTCCCTGTCAAAGATCTATACTCCTGGTAGAGGGCTGAGGCAAAGGAGGAAAGAGGGGAAAGGGGAGATGTTGATTAAAAGGTACAAAGTTTCAGTTAGACTGAAAGAATAAGTTTTAGTTATTTGCTGCCTTGCATGGTGACCACAATTAATAATAATGTAGTTACCCCTCAGTATCCATGGGGGTTAGCCCTAGGAATGCTAAAATACCCAAAATCCCCAAATCCATGGGTGTTCAAGTCCCTTATATAAAATTTCGTGGTATTTGCATACAATAACCTACACACATCCTCCCATGCACTTTAAGTCATCTCTTAATTACTTATAATTAATACAGCATAAATGTCATGTACATAGTACCTAGTTGTTAAACTGTAATGTTTATGGAACAAAATAGTTTTAAAGTCTGTACATGTTCAGTATAGATGCAGTTTTTCTTCTTTCTTTCCACTTATTTTTACAGTGCTAGCAATCAGTCCCAGGGCAGCCACTAAGCTATACCCCCAGCCCATTTTCAAATATTTTTCATCCACAGTTGGTTGAATAGAAGGATGTGCAACCCACAGATATGAAGAATTGATTGTATTATATAGTTAAAATTGCTAAAAGAATCTTCTTTTTATATTCTTCCCACAAAATAAGTTGTTGAGGTCATAGATAAGTTAATTAGCTTGACTAAATTTACAATGTATACAGAGATCAAAACATTACATTGTACCTCACAATACATGATTATTGTCAAATGAAAAAAAATTTTTTTAATGTAGGCTTCAGAAAGTGGGATATAGTATAAGTAATGGAATAAACACTAGCATGTCATCCTGGCCCTTTTATTAGCTTTATTACATTTGAGAAGTTCACTTAACCTCTTAGTCTTTTCCTGTGTAAAATGAAAAAGTTTAAATATATCAGCATTTCCCAAACTCTGAAACCCACTAGATTCCTAGAAATTATTTGAGATGGCAGCTGAGATCATTTTAGAGAGTGCCTTGATAAGGGCAAGGGAGGGAGCAGGGGGGGAAAGGGGGGAAAAATGGTGGTTGAATGAGATGGATATCACTATCCTAAATGCATGATTAAAGATCTGAATGGTACTTATATACTTTGTATACAAACAGTTGTATGTAAAAATATGATATACTTGTGCATTATAAATAAGTAAATAAATAATCTAAAAAAATTAAACATTGAATCACACATGAGAAAACTATTTCTTTTTTTAGCTTTTCTGATTATGTCAAAGAGAAAGTCTTAATTTAGTATGAAAATGTATTTAATAGCTCTTTAACACTGGATAATTGTTCAGTGGTAGGAGCAGAGAGAGTTACTGTGAATCCTTCACTCAAAGAGTTTCTACAGAAATCAAATAAATTTCATTTCTTAGAAGGGAAAAATGCAGAAGTGCTATTTCGCTGTTTATCACATTTCTCTGTTTATCCACTTGGAAGGGAAGTAGTATGTTATCCAACTAGTGAGTTTGGGAGGAGCAACTAAATGTGAGGCACAGCCCTTTCTAGCTTCTTTCATAATTGTGGTCCATTCTCAGAGGCATGCTTAGCCTCTACCATGCAGTAGGCTTTGGTGACAAATGCTGCTTAGCACAGGGTGAAACTATCATTAGCAAGCTCATGATGCCATAAATCCAAACCACAAAATCACATTCTGACATTCATTCTTATTGGCCATCAAGATGGTACTTTGATTCCTGTCTCTTATTTCTCTGTTTCTCATTTGGTTTCAAATTCACAGGAGATGTAAAGAAAAAGCAATATCACCTTTAAAACCTCATTAATTAAAAAAGTAAATAAAAGCTCACTAATAATCTCCCCTTTTAACAGAAATCTGGCTTGGGCTCAGAGCCCTCCATAAGCAATAGTATCCATATAAAATTTAGTAACATGTTCAACATCTATAAAATAGATTCATTTACATTTTGAAATATTGAATAGTACAAGTGGTACATGATATGGTAGAAACCATAAAAGTGGTACCCAAATGACTAAATTTTAGAAAACATTGAATAAGATTATTTCTAGGATCTCTTCCAGATTAAACATCTTTTGAATATGTATCCAAACAGAATAAAAAATGTTAAATGGTAAAATGAGTTTAAAAAAAAAAAAAGGATCTTCTAAACATAGCATTTGCTGTTATTTTCCTTCATCGTGAAATATACCATTATTGAGAAAACTTAAACTTTCATTCTAGGCCAGTTTTATATTTGTAAATGTGAACACCTCTTTTCTTGATATTTAATTAGGCAGTTGAGTATTGACATATTTTTGATAGCATATTTGTTGGTGATGGTATTATTTATTTTTCTTTCACTAAAAACAGTCTAATTTGGGTGAGGGGTTTGAACTAGAAATCCTGAATAATTTTATTTAGAGGACAAGAAGTATGTCGTCACTGTATATTCTCACTAGTACAATATTTGGCATATAATAGTATTCAACAAATATTCGAACAAGTAATGAAGGGATAAACAAAGAATCAATGAAAATTAACTGAATTCTGCTAATGATAAACTCTGCTTTACATGATCTAAGCATGTTGGCAGGAGTCAGGTGGGTGGGCTATAGTAAAGCAGGGAACTCCATTCTGTAGATTTCAGATGTTAAAGCATTCTTAGCTTTAGGGTTGGTGGGGACTGTTAGTTGAAAGAATGGTGGGTCAGATACAAAAATTAAGGGAAATATCTATTAAAGTCCTAAGATAGTCCAAGAAAACTTTGGTCTCCACTTACGATGTTACATCTCTCCACAATCACAATGTTGTGGTCAGCCAAGTTTAAGCAGTCTGCAAGATCTTTAATATAGATGTAGCTTCTTCAGAGAACTTCATTTCCCAGTTTTCTGTCTTGAAGATGTAATTTTCGTTTCTTTCTGAAAGCTATCAAGTGGGCATTCAGAAGATAATACTTTCATACAATGAAATTTGGAGCCAGTTATACTGCACATTTAGAATAACCTTGTTAGGAAGAAGTTACAAAGGGAAGGAAGCCTTACTTATTTTGCTTTCACTTATAGAAAACAGAATTTATACAAGAGACTAAGGGTTTTCTTCCTTTATTTATCAACCCATTTTCTCCATCATTTTAGATATGGAACACCTATTAAAAAATTAAATTGAGCAACATATATCAAGTATACCATTTATGGTAACTTTGAAATAATATTTGGATGTTTATTATATTTACAGAATTAAAAACTTGGGACTAATGGGTTAAAAAACTTCTTTTCCCCTTCTTCCTCTATTCTTTCTTTCTTCCTCGTACATGTACTACTTCTCTGATCATCTCCACATCAGGAAAGTTACCCTAGTTTTCCCTACTTTAGCAGACACTATTACAGCTTAATTTAAAATGCAGCTCACTCTTTCTCCTTGCACTCTTAATTATATTTCTTCTTCTGATAAAAGGGCCAAGTTCTTTCTTTGCTGGCACCCTAGGTGAACTACAACACTGACAGTAAATTTTTATTACCATGCAACAAATGTCATGTTTTAAGGATTTTGTTCTCAGAGTCTTGAGTTTTACATATAAGAGACAGAAAGCATGTTAACCAAAGGTTTTTAATTCTTAGTTATACACAGCCAACTTTATAATAACCATGTAGTTAGTTTTATTGACTACATGCCCAGATCATTTAATTTATTTTATGTATGTATACATGGGGGACAGGGTAGTTAAACAGAAACAGATTATTCCATACTGGTGAATACAGTTTAAACATGTGCTAGGTTTATTCTCTACAAGTATATTTGTTCTTTAATGGTCCAGTGATCACAATCTAATTTTTTATACACAGTGATAACATCTTAACTAGAGTTAATTTTATATGTTCAGAGTAATATTTTCTGTTATTGAAAATTTAACTCAGCACATTTTCAGTTGGTGAAATCTCTCTACCTGGTATCTTTTTGTCTTCTAGTTATTAGTGTGGTTTTATAGTACTAAAAATTGAACCCAAGGCCTCATACTGAGCTACATCCCCAGCTCTTTTTGTTTGGTTTGGTTTGGTTTGTTTTGGTTTGGTTCCAGGGATTGAACCCAGGAGCACTGAACCACATCCCCAGCCCTTTTTATTTTATATATTGAGACAGGTTCTCTCTAAGTTGCTTAGGGCCTCACTAAGTTGCTAAGGCTGCTTTCGAACTTGCAACCCTTTACCTCAGCCTCCCAAGATGCTGGGATTATGGGCATGCACAACCGTGCCTGGCTTTTTTTTAAATTTTGAGATAGGTTCTCACTAAGTTGCTGAGGCTGGCATAGAACTTGTGATCTTCCTTACTCAGCCTCTCAAGTAATTGGGATTATAGGTCTTTAATATGTAAAGTAAACCGTAGGGGTGCTAGCTATTATACTGTGGTTTATTCTTATCATTACATTATAAATTTGATAGAACAGCAATAACAGTTATGTATTAGCTTTGTATTGCTGTGTCAAAATATCTAGAAAAGATAGAAACATCATGGTAGAAGGACATGGTGGAGAAAAGCTGCTGCTCATCTCATGGCAGACAGGAAACAGACATCCTTACCTGGGGTTTGAGATAATAATATGATAGCATGCTAGAAATTTTCAGAAAAGATCATGTCCTTAAGAAGCAGACCAACCTATGTGTGAAATTCAGCTCTGTCCCTTTTGTTTTGGAACCTTAGGTAAGTTATTTAACCTCCTGAAAACTATAGTACTTCGTGAGAGTTGCTGTGAAGATGAAAGCACCCAGTGTGAGTTATTATAGTAGGGTAGAGAAATGAGGAATATAGTGTGGTGATGATATGTTTTGATATTCTGTCAGGTGAAGTGAAGGATAGAGTTGTTCAAGTGGTGGAGCTCCCCATTGTAGACAGTCTTCATCCGCGTCCTCCTTATTTACCCTTGGCTGTACCAGAAGACCTCGCAGATCGACTCCTACGAGTCCATGGTGATCCTGCAGTGTGGTGGGTGTCTCAATTTGTCAAATATTTGATCCGCCCACAACCTTGGTTGGAAAAGGAAATAGAAGAGGCCACCAAGAAGCTTGGCTTCAAACATCCAGTTATTGGGTAAGAATCTGATTTCCCCCCCCCTCAAACAGTGAATATAATAGTGATATATAATGTTTTTACCTTCTACTTTGACCTTTACAATACAGAGTTTAATTTTCATTGCCCTAGCAAAAATAGGTCCACAGTTCACATTAGAGCACAGGGAGAATATTCTTCCTTTGTTCACTTAGAACAGTAGTAAAAATTGCTTAGTAGTGCTATTTAATGCTTCTCTTTTTTTCTACTCTTAATATTATGGATCTCCTTTGTTTTTATTTTCATATTTCCCACTTCACATCATCCTTCATGTTTTAGTTTTTATATAGAAATTACTGACCCCTGTTCAAAATGTTGGTACAAAAGAAGATATGTAGTGAAATCAAAATATTAGATACTGTTTCACCTCATGAAACTTTTCATTGAAAATCAGAGGAATCATTTTTTCTGCCCCACATCATCTCTATAGAACACACTGAACAATTCCAATTTCCTAAGAGAAGCAATGTAGGAAGGATAGTAGAATGAATCGGACATTATTACCCTGTGTACATATATAACTTCACAACCAGTGTGATTCTACATCATGTACAACCAGAACAATGAGAAGTTATACTCCATTTATATATGATGTGTTAAAGTACATTCTGTTGTCATGTATAACTAATAGAACAAATAAAAAATAATAATAAATAAGAATGTGGGAAGGAAAAGATGACAGAATTCTAGTTTCTATGATCCTATTCACATCTGGACTGTAATCTGGCATGCAAAGGAAAGAATGCAAAGTCATGAAGATGGCAAAGTAACATCAGTGAAACAAACCTCCACACCCCGTAATAGAGCTGGCCTTTGGCTTGGCCTGAGGCGTGCCCAAGACTGCAACTTAAAGAAATCAAATATACCATTTCCCTTTTTCTGCATAGGGGTAGTGATTTATTAATGGGTGGCTCTAGGGGGCAGATTGAAGGAGCTTTAATTGTGAAAACAAAATATAATTGTTACTCTTAATTCCACTAAAATTACTTTGGAAGCATGAAGGTAGAAGACTGTGGAAGTCAGTGTATTATTCAGTGCAGGATGATATAAATCTGTGTATCCAATTTTACTGTTTTAGCCCTTTTCATAAATGGGATGGATGAGGTCTGTATCTGCTTGCATTTGATAAGTGAAAAACAGAAAGGAAACACATTAGAAAACACAACAAAAGGGCTGGAATGACTCCATGAACCTAAAATAGTAAAAATCCTTAAAAGGTTTGCCCTGCCTCTTCCTACAGGAAAAGTCCACGTAGTCTGTGTTTTCCTTGAACAACTTTAAATTCTATAAACTGGCAGTTACAATAATTCCACAAGATTAAATGAAGAAAAGAAAAAAATTGGCATCAGAATGTGACAAGCACTATCTTTAATATTCTATAATAACAACTGTGACTCCTCATCACTTTAGTCTCAAAAACCCTAATATTTAAATTCTTTTTATTTTTTCCTGGATAGCTGGTGGGTATTTTGTTCTCTAGTATGAAGTGTAACTCTGAAATCTCTCACTTATTCCTGATAAACCAATTACTTTCTCTATAATAAAGCATTCTTCAAAAGCTTTGCTTATTTTCTAATTTCTGTTATATTGTTTAGCATGCAAATATATTAAAATGTGAGTTTTTAATATTTGTTTTTTCTAATTGTGAAAATAAAGAAAAATTGGTTTAAATTGTCACCGTGCCACCATGACTACAGATATAAATTCAGTACCCCAAAAGCACCAATGAATCAATACATTGTCAGCAGAATCTGAATTTCTCCCCCAGAGTCCATGTCAGACGCACAGACAAAGTGGGAACAGAAGCAGCCTTCCATCCCATTGAGGAGTACATGGTGCATGTTGAAGAACACTTTCAGCTTCTCGCACGCAGAATGCAAGTGGATAAAAAAAGAGTATATTTGGCCACGGATGATCCTTCTTTATTAAATGAGGCAAAAACAAAGTAAGTTAAACAAACTAGTGGTTCTAGAGTGGGATTGTCTCTTTTATTTGAGAAGAATCTTTAATTCCCGTGACTTGTGATGCTTGTCCTAATATTATTACTAATTATTGGGGTTTTAAAATTCAAATGATTGTGTACTTGCTTAACTCTTAATCTCATCAAAGCAGACTTTATTAGCCATATCTGATGACTTGATAGAAGAAATCCAAAATGAAATAGACTGCTGATTACACATCTCAAGCAATCATCATTAAACACAATCATCCCCAAAATCAGTTTGCTCAAGCTTCCATAATAAAATACCCATAGACCAAGTGGCTTAAATGACAGAAATTTATTTCTCACAGTTCTGGAGGCTGAGAAGTCCATGATCAGTAAGTTAGATTTCATTCTGAAGCTTTTCCCTTGGCTTATAGGTAGCCACCATCTCACTGTATCCTCACTTGATCTCTTTTTTGTGTGTGCCAGAAGACAGTAGGCACTCAAGTGCCTCTCTTATAAAGATGTCGATCCCGTCATGATGGTCCCAGCCTCTTGAACTCATCTAACCCTCATTACCTCCCAAAGGCCAAGTACCAATTAGAAACTCAACATGTGAATTTGAGGGGAACATAAACATTGAGTCCATAATATTAATCAACTTTACAGAACTGCTAGTAATAAAACACACCTGGTACTTGCCCCTTTGACCTTATTATTCATTATCTTCACTGAAAATTACAGGCAACTGAACACATATAGAAGTTGTTTCTGTTTTAAATTTCTGAAATTTGAAAGTTACACTAAAGAAAGGTAAAGACTCAAAGAATGATTTTTTTGGGGGGTGGATAAATAAATTTTTCTATTATGTGTTGAATAATAACAATCATTTTTTGAACCTGCCTATATTTCAGGCACTATGCTAGATGTAGGGATGCCATGATAATCAAGGTACTTCCTCCTCTTAAGGAATTCCTAAATCTAGTGAGGGAACAATCACTGTGATTAATAATACTATAAGATTAGCCAGGAGCAGTGGCATACCTGTAATCTCAGTGACTTAGGAGGCTGAAGTAGGAGGATCACAGGTGCAATACCAGCTTTAACAACTTAATGAGGCTCTAAGCAACTTAGGGAGACGCTGTCTCAAAATTAAAAATCAATAATAAAAGGGCTGGGGATGTGGCTCAATGGTTAAGTGCCCTTGGGTTCAATCCCTAGTACCAATAATAACAACAACAACAACAGCAACAATAATAATATAGGATTAACATAGGGTTTTATGAAAACTTATAGACTGATTCTAATTGGAAATTTCTTATCATAGGATGTGGGTCAACCTGGGGTTGGCCATTATTCACTATCCATAAATAAAGGTTGTAGTAAATATATACAAAAAATGGGAAAGACAGTAGAATGAATGGGACATAACATCCCTATGTTCATATATGAATACATGACCAGTGTAACTCCACATCATATACAACCACAAGAATGGGAAGTCATACTCTATGTATGTGTGATATGTCAAAATGCATTTTACTATCATGCATAACTAAAAAGAACAAATAAAATAAAAAAGAAAAATGAATAAGAACATACACACACAAGCAGGGAACAGGGTAAAATAAAATTGTGGTCTGTCTTCTGCTATTATACCATCTCCTCCAGAAATCATCCCTGAATCTTTGAATGAGTTATGTCCTTTCTCTGCACATTCTTCTGTTATAGTGCATAGCACTTAATTTCTTCTGCCCTCCTCGCTAGATGACATATATATACTTTATACATAAGGCAGCCTGTCTTTAGTATGTGCCCATTACGAACTGAATTGTGCTTATTTTTATCTCATCAGTTCAAAACATTTTATTAGCAATGAATGAATGAATTACTCAAACCATTTGCCTATTTAATATATTTCTTAGTTCCTTTTTTCTGTAACAAATGGGAAGGAGAAAAGAAGCAAAGTCAGAATAAGGTAGTACTTCAAGTGCTTATGTACACACATAAAGGACCAAGAAATTCATCAGCCGAGCATGAGAATGGATTAATATAAGATTTGCGGATTAAATATGCATTTGGACACAAACACAATACAAATTTTCACAAATTGTTTTTCAATTTAATGTTCAGATGTGTTAGAAACAGTAGAAACAGTTTACCATATTCTCTCATTTTAAAACACCATATGAAATTTGTAACTTGGTTGAAGAAAAAGATATTAATATTGTCTACTCTTTCACTTATTCTTGAATGCATCATGAGCCTTTTTCCCTGATTAGCAAAATAATTCATGGTCATGAGAAAATGTGTAAGTTGATAAATACAAAACCAAGGAAACTATATTACCCACAGTCCCATTATTCACTGGCAACAACTGTTTAAATATTGACATATTCCTTCCTGTCATTTATGTAGTCATATTTTTAAATAGTTGATCATATCCTCATATCCTATGTAATTTTAGACCCCCCCCCTTTTTTTTTTTTTTTTGCACCTGATTTTAAATTGGACCTACTTTTAAGGTCACTAAAAAGGATATTTATTTATTTATTTATTTATTTTGAATAGGCAATTGTATATGTTTATGGGTTATTATATAATGCTTTGATATGTGTACTCACTATTGTCAAATAATTAATATCCATAATCTCACCAACTTACCAAATTTTTATGATGATGATAAAAATGTATTCTTTTAGCAACTTCTAAAGATTCCGTACATTATTACTGTGATCACCCTAAAAACTTAGTCCTCCAATCTAATAGGGACTTTTTTACCCTTTTGTCAAGTTATCTCCTTTTCCCATTCTTCCCCTTCTCCCATACCCTCACCCTGCCTCTCCAACTTCTGCTATCCACCTTTCTACTCTGTTTATGTGAGATAAACCTTTTAGATTCCACATATAGGTGAGATCATACAGTATTTGTCTTTCTGTGACTAGCTTATTTCACTTAGCATAATGTCTTCCAGTTTCATTTATATTGTCACAAATGACAGAATTTCCTTTTTTTTTTTAGGCTACATAGTATTCCATAATACATATTGATTGTGTGTGTGTGTGTGTGTGTGTGTGTGTGTGTGTGTGATTTAAGTTGCTTTCATATCTTGGCTACTATAAATAATGCTGAAATGCACAAGGGTTCTCTTTTGTCCACGCCCTTGACAATGCTTGTTATCCTTTGTGTTCTTGGTTATAGCCATCCTTCTAGGCATGAAGTGATATCTCATTTTAGCTTATATTTTCCTGATGATCAGAGA
The DNA here is from genome assembly GCA_025594165.1 of Tamias sibiricus. NCBI lineage: Eukaryota > Metazoa > Chordata > Mammalia > Rodentia > Sciuridae > Tamias > Tamias sibiricus. The sequence goes on along the minus strand of CM046659.1, from coordinate 43,360,181 downwards.
TGTTAAACATTTTTTTTCACATATCTATTGGCCATTTGCACCACTTATTTTAAGAAATGCCTGTTCAGATCCTTAGACTTTTTTCTTTTTCTTTTTCTAATGTGGTGCTGGGGATTAAGCCCAGGGCTTTATACATGCCAGGCAAGATCTGTTCAACTGAGCTATATCCACATATCCACAGCCTTAGCCTTCATTGCTATTTTTTAATCAGGTTATTTTCCCACTCTTGAGTCTTTTGAGTTCCTTTTATATTTTGGAGATTAAACCCTTATCAGATGTATGGTTTGCAAATATTTTTCCAAATCTCTTGGTTGTCTCTTCACTCTGTTAATTATTTCTTTTACTGTGAAAAATCATTTAAATTTGAGATAATTGATTTGTGAATTTTTGCTTTTGTTGCCTATGCTTTTAGAATCCTACCCAAGAAACAATTGCCCAGATCAATGGCATAGAGCTGTGTTTTATTTGTTTTATTCTAATGGTTTTTTAGTTTTTGATCCTACATTTTAAGTCTTTTATTCACTTTGAGGTTTTTGGTTTTGTTTTGCATATGATGTGAGATAAAGATCTGTTTTCATTCTATTAGATTGGAGGACTAAATTTTAGTCCTGTATGTGGACATCCAGTTTTCCCAACAACATTAATTGATAGACTGGACTTTCCTCATTGTGTATTCTTGATACCTTTGGTGAAAATCAAGAGACTATAAATATTCTTTATTATTTTGGGGTTTGCAGTCCCATTCATTGGTCATTGTATCTGTTTTATGCAAGAAACATGCTGGGTTTTGTTTGGGGGCTTTTTTTTTACGGGGTGGGGTGTGTGTGTTTTGTTTTGTTTGTTAGAGGGGAAAAGGGTTATTTGGTTCACAGTTTCAGAGTTCTCAGTCCATGAGCAACCTACTCCATTGTTCTGTGCCCAAGTTTAGCAGAACATCATGGTAGAAGGGTGTGGTGGAGGAAAGCAGCTCAGGACATGACTACCAGGAAGCAAAGCCTATTTTATTACAGTAGGCTGTTTTGATTACAATAGCTTTGTAATAATTTTGAAATCTGGGAGTGTAATTCTTCTAGTTTTGTGGAGTTTTTGCTCAAGATTTCTTTGGTTATTTGGGATCTTTTATGGTCCCATACAAATTGTAGGGTTATTTTTTCTATTTCTGTGAAAACTAACATTGGAATTCTGATAGAAATTGCATTGAATCTGTAAATTACTTTGGATAGTTATGAGCATATTAACAGTGTTAATTCTTCCAATCAATGGACATTGGCTGTATTTTCATTTTGTTGTATGTCTTCTTCAGTTTCTTTCATCAATGTTTTATAGTCTTCAATACACAGGTCTTCTACCTCCTTCCTTAAATTTACTCCTAAGTATTTAATTTTATTTGTTGCTATTATAAATAGGATTGTTTTCTTAATTACTTCTATGGGTAGTTTGTTGCTAGTGTATAGAAATGCTACTGGTTTTTGTATTCAGATTTTGTAATCTGAAACTTCACTGAATTTATCAGTTTTAAGAGGTTTTTGGTGGAGTCTTTAAGGATCTGTGGGTGTTCATGTGCATGTGTGCATATCAACAGCAGACAGATAATTTCACTTTTTTTTTTTTAATATTGATGCCTTTTATTTCTTTTCTTACCTAATTACTCTGGCTTGTACTGCTAGTACCATGTTGAATAGATGTGGTGAGCGTCAACGTCTATGTATAGATATATTTCTTCTAAACATTTTTCTTCTATACCTATTGTTTGAAAGTTTTTATCATGAACAAATGTTGAATTTTGCCAAGTGCTTTTTCTACATCCGTTGAGATAATCATGTATTTTTTTATATTTATTCTGTCAATACAGTATATCACACTTATTGATTTATGTATGTTAAATCATCCTTGCATTCCTAGGATAAATCTCATTTGATCATGATAAATAATCTTTTTACTGTGCTATGGAATTCAGTATGTTAGTATTTTGTTGAGGATTTTTTTTATCTTCAATGAAAAAAGGATTTTCTCCTCTTCAATTTTTGGGAGGAGTTTGAGATGGGTTGGTATTAGTTCTTTAAATGTTTGGTAGAATTCAGCAGGGAAGCCATCCAGTCACGGGCTTTTCTTTAAAGGTGAGATTTTTTGTTTTTGTTTTTTAAACTTATTTTATCTCTTTACTTGTTATTGTTCTGTTCAGATTTTCTGTATTTTCCTGACTCAGTCTTGGTGGACATGTTTCTAGAAATTCATCCATTTCTTCAAGGTTATACAATTTGGTGGGATATGCTTGTTCATAGTAGTCTTTTTACTTATTTGTATTTCTGTGGTATCAGTTGTAATGTCACCTCTGTCATTTCTGATTTTGTTTTTGTGTATTTAGGCTCTCTGATGGTATGTGTATATATATTTACAATTGTTATAACTTCTTGAGAATTGATTCCTTTTGTTATTATATAATGATTTTTTTTCTCTTTCTATAGTTTTTTACTTAAAGCCTCTTTTGTCTGATATAAGTATAGATGCCACTGCTTTCTTTTGCTTTCCATTTACATGCAATATCTTTTTCCATCCCTTCACTTTCAGTCTTTGTGTGTCCTGAGTGTGAAGTATAAACATCCATTGTGTGGATCGCTGGTACTTTCTTGACCAATCATTTCCTAACATTAGACAGATTATTTCCAGTTTTTTATTTTTATGAATAATGACACAAAGTATGCCTAAAATTATCTACTTATTTCCTTAAGCTATATTTCTAGACTTTGAAGTATTTAAATAAAATGATATAATGTTTTATCACTTTGATCCAATACCACAACATGACATTTTTATACCAAGAAACTCTTACATTACAGTTAGCAGTATCTACATGGACTGTGGAAATAGTGAAACCTGAATTTCCTCATTTTAGTCTGTAACTATAACTCCTTTCCCTGTGGTAGTTCAGGCAGAAGTTTTCTCCATATTCTAAGTATAGTGGTAACATTTTATATATAATTTTTTACTATTAGAAAATCCTTTCATTTTAATTTTTTAAGTCATTTTAAAGATATTCTCGGGAATTTAAAAGATATTTCTTGGGGCTGGGGTTGTGGATCAGCTGTAGAGCACTCGCCTAGCACATGCACAACCCGGGTTCGATCCTCAGTACCACGTAAAAATAAACACATTGTGTACAACTAAAGCAAATAAATAAATATTTTTTAAAAATAAATAAAAGATATTTCTTTGCTTCATTCTTTTACTTAAATATCTTTAAACTCTGAATTAATTCTGCTTTAGACCTTTCATAGTTGGTTTGATACTTAAGCAAATCCCAAAACCTCTGCATTATTTTAGGAAACCAAAAGCATGAATTAACCTTGCAGGAGATATTATGTCCAAGGTAATCACTGTAAGACTTTTATGTTCAAGAGTGGACAGAGATGAAGAATTAAACTTAAATGATGCATAGGCTTTACATAGTAAAAGGAGAAGCCATTTTCTGGGTAGCTTATTCTTTGAAAAATGAGTCAAGATTAGCTTTATACACATAGCTTCTATGTGTAATAGTCTTTGCTACATGGTTTTATACCTCATGTTTCTCTAGGTTCAGACTGATTTCATCCACAAGATCTTAGCATAGGCATCCCAGTAACTATATCAGCCATTACTAATGTGGCAATCAATCTCTTTAAGTAATTCACTACCAGAGTGTTCAAATCACAGAATCATTGGCAGTTCAAGAAATAAGAGCTATTAAACTTGTTTATCCAATACTATTTTCAAAGATCGTGGGAATTGAGGGTAGGGGTAAAACAGGAAGATAAACAAGCCTTTAAAAACCTCCCAGGTAGGGTTGGGGTATAACTCAGTAGTAAAGTACTTGCCTAGAATGCACAAGGCCCTGGGTTTAATCCCTAACACTGAAAAAATTCTCAGATATTTAGTTTGTTCTTTATCAAAAATTCTGGACAAGTGCTTTCTAAAGTTAAGTACATTGAAATGAACCAGATGCAAGAAAAATGTTTAAAAAGTTTTTGCCAAGTGTTTGGTTGCCCTGTGAAATGAAGAAGCAACATGAGTGGTATATTTGTTTATTATTTTATTGAATTCCATGCAAGATACAGTACAGGGTACTAGGAATACAAATACAAAGACAAATAAAAGATAATATATGATTTCTTATCTCAGAGAATATCTAACTGAAAGACAATACATACATGTAATAAATAATTACAGCATAGTTAAAGAAGTGTCCTGAAGGAGTCCTATACCAGATATCACAAAGAATAGTATCTCCTTCAGTCTAGAGAAAGATTTCAGAAATGAAAATTTGATATTAGTTTATAACTCCAGGCTAGTTCTTTGTGGGTAATATAAAAACAAATTTCTATAACATGGAAAAAGACAAAACTTATTTTTATCATTACCAATCTCTGAAACCCCAAGAAAGAAAAATCCCTCTGCTGATATATTTGAAGACAAGTAGCATATTTGTGCAGAAAAAATCTTCTCCCATTATTCACTTTATATTTTTCTATTCTTAGTGTCCTTCACAACGCCATCTTTTTATATAAAGTCCTTTTGGTTCGATTCTAAAGAGGGCCCTTTAAGTTAGGAAGTCCATTAATGTTTGTGTCTCTTCTCAGTAAATGAATTACTCCTTTCTTTGTTTCCCTGAGCCCCCAAACCATGATGAAATAGTCTTTATTCAAGGATAAAACCTGAACTGGTTCTGTCAGTTTGCCTCTTCTTCTCTCCTTCAGCATTTTCATATGTATATTCGTTACTGTTTCTGCCCCCTGCCTGGGTATGTAGCTCCACAGGGGTCATATTAAAAATATTTCTAGTTTTCTTTTTAGAACAAATGTGACATTTTCTTCATTTCCCTGATTCTGAGATGAGGAGAGCAAAATGTCAGAAATAATAAAAGACAAATAGATTTGAGCCCTGAACCAGCCTGAAACAGTGCTCAGAGACTTTGTCTTTACAATTAATATTAGGAGGCAATGAGGAGGAGTTCCTTGGTGGCCACAAAATGAAGAGAAGTCTGAAGCAGGTGTTAGGGGATTAAGATAAAGTCCCACACAAAGTTATCACTCAACTGTTCATGTATTTATTCACACAACATTGTTCAGAATGCCAGGTTCTTTGATGCAAAGAAAAATAAGTCATGGGAATATTGTTTGGAAGACAGACATATAAACTAATTCCTGAGGTTTCTATTTCTAATGTAAGAATTATTATTCTTTCAAGAAATACTCTTTCATCCTCCTGTTGTATTCCAGATTCTCTTCTAGGTGCTGAGAATAATACAGTGACCAGAACAAGTGAAATGCCTCCTTTTATAGAGCATATATATATTCCAGTTAAGGATGATAGAGGTGGGGAATGAATGGCTGCAGACAGTAAACAAATAGTAAATAGATATTATGTCAGTTGACAATAAGAGCCACGGAGAAAAACTAAGCAGATAAAAAGGACAGGGATTTCCAAACTCCTCACTGATGAGGTGATATTGAGCAGAGATCTAAATAAGTAAGGAATAAAATTAGATGGATGTTTGAGGGAACACTATTTAATAACCATCCCCAATATTTATTGAGCATTTACTTCATGTCAGGTACTCAGTACTTCACATCACTTAATGTATTAATTCTTAAGAAATTATGTATGAACAGTTATTATCCCCTTTTCACATAACTTTATAAGGTTTATAACAATTCTGAAGCTCTGTTTTATACACTAAGACACTAATTCACTCTATGCTAGAGTACAGTTAAACCTCTAATTCAGAGTGGAATCATTTGAACATGTGGTAGACTTTTTAAACACAATCTCTTTTAATATTTTTAAACACATACCCTATCTTAAGTAAGACTACCAATGTATTACTTAGTAAACATCTACAAGGAATTTGCTTTCATAAATTCATTAGGATGGTTTCTATTACTGTATTGTTTAAGTAGATTTCTTCAAAAAGGATGGGTGTCAGAGGAGACTGTTTATTTTCACAATATTTTAAATATTCATTTTTAATTCTTTGCATTATTTACTTGTAATATCAAATTTTCACTCAAATCTGAATTATCATAAATTCTAAAGGAAAAATTCAGTGACCAAATATGAAAACAGTTCGAATAAACTCTTAGAAGGCCATTCATTACAAAGAGAATAAGGAACCTTCAGTTTTCAACTCTGTCATGAATTGATGTGTATGTTTGTGTGTTATATAATGTATCAATAATATTTAATATATAGAACATTTAAAAATGTCTTCTGTCCTACTGATGGATCCAAAGGTGTCTCACCAACTATTCCATTGAACATTTTAATTAAAACTCTCCTCTCTGTTAGAAAGAAAAGAGCTCTTAAATCAAAGGACCAGTTCTCCCTCCTAATAAGATACTGTAATTTCATGTATAAATTTATTTCTTTTTTCAGGTACCCCAATTATGAATTTATTAGTGATAACTCTATCTCTTGGTCAGCTGGACTGCATAATCGATACACAGAAACTTCACTTCGGGGTGTGATCCTGGATATACATTTTCTCTCCCAGGCAGACTTCCTAGTGTGTACATTTTCATCCCAGGTAGGTGGCAATAAGACATGTTTAAATGACCAATGGTTTTTCATCATTATCTGGTTCAGGAAAATTGTTTATGTGTCTGTGTTTTTAATGTTAGTTATCATGACTCAGGTACAGTTTTCCTTATATTTAGTAATGAGATGTTTTGTGAAAGAATGAAGAGATTCCACAAAATAGCTATTTGAGTACTTTGAATATTTAGTTGTTTGCAAGCAGTGGTTAAATACATCTCCAATGGAGCCAGTTAGTGAAGTTTAAAGTACCTGGCTTGTTTATAGCATGTAACACAAACAGCAAGTAATTAAGCTTACTTAATACTTTCTGATTTTGTATACATTCAGTATATAACTAGAATCCATCCATTTCAACTCAAAAGTGCACTGATACTGAGAGGCTTAAGTGCCCAGCATTTTGTCTCACTTGATTGCTTTATAGAAAAGAAGAAAAAATAAATGTAGTTTCTTTTCAGATCCTATTACATTTCTACTAAGCAAGAAACTATACATTAAATTTAAGCAATACAATATCACAATCATTCTTTCAGTTTAATTATTTCATATAATTATAGGTTATGAGTTTGCTGTGTGTGTTTTTGTGAGTGGTCCAATCAGCCTTCTACACCCTGTGGAAAATAAATGTAACAATATTTGTTGTTTTTAAATTTTACTTTATTCTCCTTTCTCATTATACACATATTATTGGTTAGTTCATTTAACCAGCTGTTAAATGACTGTTTGTGCTCAGTTATATTAGGTGCAGGGAGGATTTCAAAGGAGATTGAAGATACAGTTTCATCCTCATTCAGAATCAAAATATTCACATGAATCAACTAGGAACAATTACTTAAAAATGTAAATCAGCATAAGATAAATATATGTTTAAATGCTGAAAAAGTGTAAAAAAATAAAAATGACTTTTCCGTGGGAATATATTTCAGAGGGAATAAAGAAATGACAGCTTTTTTTTTTATTATTACATAACAATACACATTGTCACAGTGGGATGGTGATATGATTTTTTGGAAAAAATACTTAAACAAGCAAAGGTTACAGGTACCTTCAGTATGGAATAAGAATACAACAGCTATTGTTTTGTAAATAGCCATGCAAAACAGGAGTCATATAGCAACAATCCTTATCAGAGGGAAAACTTAACTTTTGTCTTGAAGTTCCTATAAAGGCATCCGTTGTTGATGTTTCTCCCTAATGGGGTGAGGGTCTGTCTTTAAGAAGCACCCTGTCCTTCTTATGGCAGGAATCAGATATGGGTATCTGTTTAGTCTCTCCCAACTGTTTTTGAGAATCTAGCTATGTATCTACCTGATAAACAGGTGCCTGTAGCTAGTGAAGACTCTCTACACACAACTGATGCTTATTGTTAGAGTGAATGAATCAAGAGTCACTTTTCCAGTTGTACCACTTTCCCTGTAAGCCTAGATTTTAGGCTTACCTACCTGAAGTCTATTCCTCTAGTCCAGGGTTTCTCAGCCTAGGCACTATTGACATTAGAAGCTAGTTAATTCTTTGTTGTGAGGAGCTATACTGTGCATTGTAGAATGCTTAACAGTAGCCTTGGTTGGTAGCATCCCTAACCCAAGTTGTGACAACCAAAAATGTCTCTAGACATTACCAAATGTCCCCTGGGGGACAAGAATTGCCTTGATTGAGAACCATTGTTCTAGACATAAAACTCAAATGATAAATGCCTGACTATTTACCATCCTTACATGTCGACAGGCACCAAGACTTACAGCTCAATGCTTTGCTTTCTGTCTTCTAGTGCTTCTTAGGAATACCATTATGCTCATTCTGGAATGGAAAGAAGATTCTTTTTATTTTTTTCTGCCCACCCCCCTTCCCAGCTTAAATATCTGCCAGAAATCAGGATTGATGTCACTTCATGATGATAGAATTTTGTCTGGTGTTTAGTAGAAATTGTACTGCTTTGCTCTGCTTTATGCATAATATCAACCTCATTGTGTTCAGACCTTGAATCCAGAGAAGCATTCATATGAAGAAAAACTGGTGCTGAAAGAACTTTTTGTATCCAAAGAATGAAATTCATATATTACTCTAAAAAACTCTTGACAGAGTTTGCCCCAAATAATTTCTGCACTTTTGCTCAAAAACAAAACTCAAACAATATTTTGTACCCCAAAATGGACTTGAATACCTCAAAATATTTTCTGTTGGGCTCAGAATAAAAGTTTAACAGTGATAGTACCTTTTATTTTTATGTCAAGTGGCAGTTTACCAAATGTGATCACTTCCATTATCACATAGCTTATTTGGTGATTAACAGCTATAGCATTTAAGAATGTGAAATGATTGCACATTCAATGATAAATCTCTGGACTTACTTGCACCTCAGTGTTTTATTTTTTTTATTTGTTTCATTGGTTGGTTTTGGTTTGTTTGTTTGGTTTTTTTTTTTTTTTTTTTTTTTTTGGTGCCGGGGATTGAACTCAGGGGCACTCGACCACTGGGCCACATCCCCAGCCCTTTTTTGTATTTTATTAGAGACAGGGTCTCACTGAGTTACTAAGTGCCTCGCCATTGCTGAGGCTGGCTTTGAACTCGCGATCCTCCTGCCTCAGCCTCCCAAAGTGCTGGGATTACAGGCGTGCGCCACCGCGGGTTTGTTTGTTTTTGTTTTTCCCCTTGATTCTTTGCAACTCAGTGTTTCTTACAGATATTTTTAAATATAGAGCTATTTAGTACAGTTTAATACTTTTCAGTGATAACAAAATTGGTTATTGGATTTAGAAGTTCCTTTGCCTTAAACTAAAATTGGAATCGTTTGAAAAATTCCCCAGAAATGGCTCATCATCACCTATAGGTCATGAGAAAAAGTCACTGAGTGGATCAAAGTGCCAAGTCACTGACTTCACTGGACAGAGAACAAGAATGAGACAACATGGGCTCTGCAGGCAGACTCTCTGGATTTTAGTTCAACTTTGATCACATAGTGGCTCTGTATCCTTAAACAAATTACTTACCCTATCTCTAACTGTATTTTGTTTTGTTTTCACATTTAAAAACAGTAATAATAATAATAAAAGTACTTACTACATAGAGAGTACTTACTATATAGAGTTTTGTGAGGACTAACAAGTTATTTAAAACTTATTGAAGAGAGTTTATTGAGGACTAAAGTGTTATTATGTGTAACTAAAGTATTACTGCCAAATGAAGTGGCATAGACCTGTAATCCCAGCAACTTGGGAGGCTGAGGCAGGAGGATTGCAAGTTCAAGGCCAGCCTGTGCAACTTAGAACCTTTCTCAAAATAAAATATAATTCAAAGAACTGGGGATGTAGCTCAATGGAAGAATGCCTGTGGTTTCAACCCCCAGTACTAATAAAAAAAAAAGTTATCACCAAGAACGGTTTATGTGTATGTGTGTGTGTGTGATAGGAATATCTTTGCCTATTAGAGAGACTCAAAGTATTGATTTTAGCAGCTCTTTTTTACATGGTTCTATTTTACACTATGTGCTCTCGCATTTTAAAAGGAGCATGAAACGTGATTCATGTGGTCATGAATAATGCTTAGGCTCCACTCAGTCATCATATGGTAAGCAATTCTTTATGAAAAGAGTAACCAGTAACATTCAGCATATTAATTTCTGTCTCCTATGTGCTATACTTTGAGAAATTTTATACAACAAAACAACAGTGAGAAAGAATTGTTAACCATGAGCTATTGTAGACCATACAAGAAGAATTGACTGCTATGATAGGAGGAAAAATACAAGGCTTGATGTTTGAAAATCTGTAGGCTAAGTGTCATGGCACCCTAAGCAGGATTCCTTATAAAGTTTTAGATCCATCCCCCTCAGTCTCAAGAGTTTCTGATCTTTGTGTTTTATCTCCTAAGTGAGGTCTGGGAATTTTCTCTCTCCTTAAATGAAAAGCTTTTAAAAGCCAACAATATGTGTCTACTCTCTAAATTTGTTACCATTTTTGCTCTTAGTTTCTGAATCATCCAAACTGTTTCTCAAAGACAAGTTTGACCTAAAAACCTCATAAATTGAAAAGTACTGTCCTCAGGATTTAATATGATAATTAGAGACAATATTAGCATTTTCCAAGAGGATCTAGTGAATTTTGAAAGCTGTTATAGTCGCATTATAAACTATTCTACCAAATATGCTAATCTTGTTATGTTACTGGAAAATACCTATCCCCAAAGCATCTACTTTTCTTATTGATGAAACTATCTTAAATTTGAAGCAAAGAAATTATAATGGAAAAATAAGAGTATTAGTAGTAGATAGGCAAAGTATCAAAAAGGTTTTTTGAAAATAATGTTTATCAAAACATGCACATCAATTTTTATTACTCTGGAATCTGATTTACCAAATAGTTTTGGATGCTCACTTTAAATACTTTAACATTGTTAAATCTAATGTTGTTTAATGAACAGTCAATACTGCTCTGTAGTTTCGGCCTTTAAGAATCACCATAGGACAAGATTATTATTTTTCTTAAAAAACAGATTATTATTTTTCTCCTTTGACACTAAAACTTGGCAGTTTTTACAGCACACTCATGACTCTCTTTAGTTTTAAATCCACACACAACAGGCCTCATTATACATTGAATCATATTTTGGAAGGCCCAGATGGCAAAACCAAGAACTACATTAACTTTCTTCCAGATATTTGGTTCTGGATAGAAATTTCCATCAAGGTGTAACTCATGAAACAACAGTAAATAACTGGAGATTTTGTTGTTGTTGTTGTTGTCTTTAAATATTTATTTTTTTAGTTATAGGTGGACACAATATCTTCATTTTATTTTATGTGGTGCTGAGGATTCAACCCAGTGCCTCACGCATGCTAGGCAAGCTCTCTACCTCTGAGCCACAACCCCAGCCCCCAGTAAATAACTGTTGAAATTACCGTGGAGCAACACAGGATAAAAGCCCAAAATGTGAGCTCTGTTCCTACCTCTCAGAGCAGAAGACAAGAAGTATACCTTGCATCAGCCTGGGCTCTAGCTTGCAGTGCTGAAAGTGGTGCTAGGCGGCCTTTATTGCATTGATTTTGGCCATTCCTGCAATGTAGAAAAGATCCTGGTCTTCCTCTCTCTTTACATAGCAAAACTAAGTAGTGTATAGGAAAAGTATACAGATCTCCCAGCATCACCCAGTGTGATGAGAATACTCTTTAAATTTCTTACACTAGGAGAGCCTCATTACCTTGTCTGTGTTAACAAAAATAGGGTCCCTTCTTCTCTGAGAAAGCTTTGGAGGCTCATGCAAACTCAGCTGGCTATTATTAAGGGATAAAATTCAGACTGACAGACCCTGTCCCCTACTTTTGTTTGGTTTTTTAAATATAGTCATATCTGTGTTTTATCCTTTGGCAGGATTTTTGCTGTGAGCGACTACTGTGTGCTTAGTGGTGTATTAATACATTCTACTGTCATGTATAACTAATAAGAACAAATTAAAAAAAAAAAAAGAGTAGACCTGAGAGAAAGAGGAGGTAAGCAAGACTCCAAGGATTTTTATCTTGAGCAATAAGATGTTGAGAAGAGAGGTCAGAAATGAGACTGAGGAGGGCAGCCAATGAGGTGGGAGGAAAACCAGAGAATGTGGACCAGTGAAGCGTTTCAAGGAAGACTTGATCAACTGTGAAATTAAGAACGCCCAGTTAATTTATTACAAACATCCCTCCCAGACCTAGACAACACAGTCAACAGCAGGTTAAGTGTTGAGTTACTGGTCTCAACAGGACACATAAAAGCCAACAGAGCATATTGGCTAAGTGCAAGACCTCTAAAGGACAGATTGTCTGAAGTTGAATTGTGATCTTACCTCTTTCTACTTTTGACCTATATGTGATCTTAACCCCTCTATGCTTTGGTTTCTTCATCAGTAAAATGGGGATAATAACAACACTTGCTTTTTCTTATTGCTGTATTTAGATGTTAATATAGAAAGATTTAGAATATACCTGGCATAAAGAAAAAAAATGATCCAGCACCATGTCAACACAGAATGACTAAACAACATTTAGCCATGCATTTCTTTTTAAACCATAGACTGCTTCTTTCTGTCATGCAACCTGGCATGTACCAAACCTATGAGTGTTGGCATTAGCTGTAAGCCTTAATTTACCTGCCACATAATTTGAATTTGTGAAGTCCAGAGAGGAAGTCTAGGGTGATTAAAGGCAAACATCAACACCATAGTAATCTTTCTGTTGCTTTGCAGTAATTGCCCCTTGGTTGATATAGACAATCATTACTTACTCAGAATATTGTATATGAACCTTAAGGATGAAATATCACCCATGGTTTTGCATCTCCATTACCGGAGCAATATTCAGCATTAGCATGAAGAAATATTCACTCAGCAGATGTTTATTGAGCATCTACTATGTGGCAGTCACTCTTCTAAGTGCTTATTCAAAGGCAATGTCTTGTGTGATTGAGAGCACTTATGCCAGAACCAGAAAGAATTCTAACTGTGGCTCTGTCTTTGCTAACTCCTTTTTTTGTTTGTTTTGGTTTTTTTTGTTTGTTTGTTTGTTTTGAAAAATTGCTTAATCTTTCTGTGGCTTAGTTTCTCTATCTATAAAATGTGAATAAATAGTAGTACCTCACACTTTGTTGTGAGAGTTCAGTGAGTTTGGTGAAGGGACATACTGTCAGAACAGTGCCTGGAATATAATTAGTGCTTATTAAGCTCAGCTGCTAACATTATGGCCAATATTATAAAGAAGGTAAAGGACCACCCTATGTAGCACTGGTGTGACTGGAGGGCCTACAGTCAACTTGTTTTTGCAGAAATCTCCGTATCTGAAATTTAACCATTAATTATTTCTTTGGTTTAAGAAAACGTGTACCCACCAAGATTAACACACTATTGATACCAAAACACAAACTAATTGTTAGGATAATTGCCAAAAGAAAGCAGGTCCCTAAAAGATATGGAACAGAGGGCAAAAAATTTTATGAGAGTAAGACATTGATGAGTGGAGAAGAGAAATCATATAGGGTTTATTACCATAGTAGAGATTGTGGTTATCCTAAGAGTAATACAAGGTCTTGCATTTCTGGTTAGAAATGACAGAAGAGTGGGTGAAGAGAACCTGAAAAGAAGACACTCGGGTTTTTCAAGGCTGTGCTTGGTCTTATGTTATATCTTTTGGGTGTTACAGTATGAACGTGGAGAAAAAGACTTGCAAGAGAAAATACATATAGCAATTATAAGCATACACAGACTGCCCTGGTTCAAACCTGATTCTTCCACTTAATGGGTATTGTGACCCAGGACAAATTCCTTAAGTTCCCTTTGACATCTGTAAAATGAGTACAATGATAGATACTGAGGAATTACATCAGATATACCTAAAAACAATACCTAACAGCAAAACCTTAATGCTAGCTTCTATGATATGATTGTAGTTAGAAGTTATTATAGCTGCTTTGTTTTAATTACAGCTGTATGTCACTTAATGATGAGGATACATTCTGAGAAATGTCGTTAAGTGATTTTGTCATTGTGCAACACCTCATAGAGTATACTTATGTAAACTAAGATAATCTCAGTGATATAGTGTTGTGGGACCACCATCACATACACAGTCCATCATTAACTGCAATGTTGTTATGCAGCGAAAACTACAATTTCTCTGGTTAATGTAACTGTATTTGGTTTCTTCTTTTCCAGAGTTCCCACTTAATTTTGCTTGTTCCATGTGTGCCTTTGGCTGAATCTAAAGTTTAAAAGTTCCAAATCTTTTGGATCCTTATTTTATTAGTCTCAGTATTCTACCAGTTATCCCAATTATATCATGACATTCCCAGTAAAACAGTTTGTCAGTGAAATAAACTTGAAAGCAAATTTTTTTCATTGTCTTGAATCTAATTGAAAATCTAGCACTAAGACTTGAACATATCACTTAAACTCCTTATATTTTAATATTTACAAAATTAAAAATATTATGTAATCTTAATTTCATTTGCAGATTACATCTAGCTTTTGAGAATTGCCCCTTTTGAAAGTTCTCGAAATTCAGATTCTTTGAAAAGTGGAAGTGATGATTAGCCTAATCAGATTCCATTTGACCCTAACAGTTGTGAATGAATATCTCAGGCTAGGGTGTGGCTCAGTGGTAGAGCATTTGCCTAAAATATGTGAGACCCTTTGTTCAATCTCTAACAGTGCCCCAAAATAGAGCATCTCCAGTCAGTTTCTTGATCTTCATAAATGCCAATTTTAAAAGACTACTAAGCAGATTAATAATTAATAATTATTATTAGTGTCATTTTAAATAAATGCAAGAGTATTAGTAATAGGGACATTAACTTAATTAACTGAGATGGCTACAGCTACAGATTTAGGAAAATTTAACATAAGCTGAGTTCACAATTTAACATGTATAAAGGAAAATGTTCTCTCTTCTGTCATCACCTATTCTTAGAAAAGTTCTAAAATCCATTTACTTTATGCTGAGTCTATTAATTCCTTAAAATGTTATCCCTCAGGCTGGGGATGTGGCTCAGCAGTAGAGCGCTCGCCTAGCACATGCGCGGCCCGGGTTCGATCCTCAGCACCACATAAAAATAAACGCATTTTGTACAACTAAAAGCAAATAAATAATTATTTTTTAAAAAATGTTATCCCTCTGTGAAGATCATTTAACTTAATAGTTATAGTTTAAATCTATCACCAAGTATTAAGCTCAAGGACTGAAGCTGAGAGTATGGAATTTCACCTGCATTCAGTGGACAATGAAGATATTCTTTGGACAGAGGAATCTTTTAAGCAGTC
Source organism: Tamias sibiricus (assembly GCA_025594165.1). Taxonomy (NCBI): domain Eukaryota; kingdom Metazoa; phylum Chordata; class Mammalia; order Rodentia; family Sciuridae; genus Tamias; species Tamias sibiricus. The sequence goes on along the minus strand of CM046659.1, from coordinate 43,344,836 downwards.
TTCTAAGCAGCTACATTAGTCAGGCATCTTCCCCTAAGGCTAGCTCAGTTTATGTCAGCCCAAGAATGCTATTATATATACAGCACACTTAAAACCCTATAGAACATAAATGGCAGATGTATTTTAGCTCACTTGAGAATGCTAATTGATTGCTAGTAATTACATGAAAATCTATTGAAAAGGGTTCCGAGACAAAGTTCTGAGCAGAAAAGGTTGTGTGATTGAAAACAGTGAATAAAGGCAAAAGTACAACAGTATTCATTTTAAGTATTTTAGTCCTAATCCTAAACTTTAAATTCTTCCAGGCACAAACTCTGGGTTACTTTTTTTTTTTTTTTTTTTTTTTTCCCATCAGTGCCCAGCCTGTATAACTACGTAACTCTTTTTTTTTTTTTTTTTTTTTTTTTTTTGATACCAGGGATTGAACTCAGGGGCACTGGACCACTGGGCCACATCCCCAGTCCTTTTTTGCATTTTATTAGAGACAGGATCTCACTAAGTTGCTAAGTTCCTCGCCATTGCTGAGGCTGACTTTGAATTCACGATCCTCCTGCCTCAGCCTCCCAAGTGCTGGGATTACAGGCGTGTGCCACTGCGCCTGGCTAACTATGTAACTCTTAATAAATGCTTATTAAAGTTAACTGGTTCATATTGTTAAATTATGATATGTAGATAGCTACCCCCACCTTAATTGTCATAATATTTTGTGTGCATTTTTTTAAAAGATAAAAGCACAAAAATGAAAAATGACTTATACCATCATCTGATAGCAACTGGATTGAAAGCTTGTGACTAGAAGCCACTACTTCTCAACCCTCTCAGTATTTGAGTCCATGTTTGGCCAAGGACTTCCAGTTTGCTACAAAGAAGAGCTTTTATATACTATACTAACAAACTTTTTTCCATTTCTTTCCAAGGTCTGTCGAGTTGCTTATGAAATCATGCAAACACTGCATCCTGATGCCTCTGCAAACTTCCATTCTTTAGATGATATCTACTATTTTGGGGGCCAGAATGCCCACAACCAGATTGCCATTTATCCTCACCAACCTCGAACTGAAGAAGAAATCCCCATGGAACCTGGAGATATCATTGGTGTGGCTGGAAATCATTGGGATGGCTATTCTAAAGGTGTCAACAGAAAACTGGGAAGAACAGGCCTATATCCCTCCTACAAAGTCCGAGAGAAGATTGAAACAGTCAAATACCCCACGTATCCTGAGGCTGAGAAATAAAGCTCAGGTATAAAATGAACAACCAAACTCAGTTCAAACCATTTCAACCAAGCAGTAGATGAAGAAGGCCCTGACCTAACAACAATGGTTAAATGGTAGATACCATTGGCACCAAGAGCAACTAGGAACTGACAAATGCTTCATTGGTGGAATTCCTCTTTAACAAGGGCTGCAGTGCCCTCAAACCCATGCACAGTACAATAATGTACTCACATATAACACGCAAACAGATTGTTTTCTACTTTACCCCTTCTTTAAATATTATGTCCCCATGAAATAAACACTGCCACATTGTGTAATTTAAGTGACACAAGACATTTTGTGTGAGACTTCAAACATGGTGCCTATCTCTTGAGAGACCTGTATGACTTACTGAGAAGACCCTGAATAGCTCCCTACCATGGAGAAGTTTATTCTTAGCCAGTGGTGGTGTTATGACCACTGAATTCACTCCAATCAACAGATTCAGAATGAGAATGGATGTTTTTTCCTTTATAAGGTTGTCTGGATTTTTTTTTCCAAGTAATTGCATCAGTTCATCTACATCATCATTAATAAGTGAAGGATACATCAGAAAATTAAATCTTCACTCTCCATTAGGAACTTTTGTAAAACAATGCCATGAACAAATTCTTTAGTACTCAATGTCTCTGGACATTCTCTTTGATAACAAAAAATAAATTTTAAAAAAGAATTTTGTAAAGTTTCTAGAATTTTATATCTCTGGATGATGCGCTGATCAGCTTTATAGTAGAAAAACTATGATAAAAAGGAGTTTTATAGTTTTTCAGCTTCTTTATTTCTTTTTCTGATACAATAATCAAATCTTAACTAAAAGAGACATTGGTCCATTTTAATAATGAAAACTGATTTTAGTTGGTGTACATGACAGTGGGTAAGAATATTCTTTGGGAGCTTTCATTTGGACATTATTGGTTTATTTTAATTGAATGAAATATTGATAATCTCTCCACCCAGAGGAACTGTTGCCTCCATTTCTATAACTAACCATTTCAGGTTTGTATGGCAATCTTTCTTAGTGTGGCTTTTGTCAGATTCTGTGAATTGGGTCCTATTTTTTTATCCAGAAACCAAATTATGCCCTTTCCTATAATGTCCTGCTTATAAAAGTATGAGGAGTCTTTGGAGTGGGAAGCTGACTCTTTTCTGAAATGTGTATTTCATAATGGAGTTAAATTGGTGAACAAAGGAGAAGGACTAGCATGAGACCCAAAATTTTCTTTTATAAATTATCTCTATCCTTTTAGTAATATTATGTTGGAATCACTTAAGAAGATAGTAGCTTTTCTACTAATAAAAACACTCCCTATTTGTATGTAGCCTGCCTCCTACAGATTCCTTGCAGGAGTGTTGCATAGCATATGTCCTACCTTCTAAAAGAAAAATGTGGTCCATGTAGTAGCCATTATCAGGCCTGCTGTTAAGTATCAGGGATTCCAGACAGAAAAGCTCAGTTAGCTCTGACCTTCACAACTTAGTTACTAAATGAAAACATCTTCCTACCAAATGTCCCTACATTCTTTTTACCTCTTGAGTCAAGTCTTCCAAAATATAAAAATTAACTACTTATAGTGTCAGCAGTTTTCCATTTAGTTTTGGTACAAATAAAAATCACTTGAAACAGAATCTCTGAACAGAGGTAATTTTGAATATTATTCTCCAATTTCCATCTCACTTGAAATCAGAACATCAGTAACTATGGGTCTGATTTATGCCTTTGTACAAAGGTAAATCAGTTTCTTTCATTCTAAGTTGATCTAGTTCCACAGGTAAAAGAACAGAAATATGAAGGAAATATATGAAGGAGTAGGTCTCATATGGAGGTAACAATTAGTTCCAGATATCTTTCAGTAGAATTTCTTTCCTTATCCCCCAAGTGGAAGTCTTGCTTTATTGTTCAGCCTGACCTCAGTCACCCAAGTAGCTGGGGTTATACACGTGAGCCACTATGCTTGGCTAGAATTTCCATTTTGTTCTGTTTCTCTGCTAAGATTTCCTCTTTTAATTCACTGCAAGCTTGCTTTCCTTTATTGAACATAGTTATAATTACTTTAAAATATTTTTCTGATATAGCCAACATCTGAATAATCTCAGAATTAGTTTCCATTGTTTGTTTATTCTTTACAGAATAGGTTCATTTTTTATTGTTGTTTTCTTTGTGTCCTTCATATGTTGAGTAATTTCAAATTGAGTCCTAAACATTGTAAATGTTTGCATTATGGATTCTGTTATATTCCTCTGAAGAATGCTGATTTTCTTTTTTATGTTAGCAGGCATTAACTTTATTGGACTCAACTTGTAAACTGTGTCTTGGACAGCAATTCAAATATCAATTCAGTTCTTTTATCTGTAACTGGAGTCTGTCCTGCACATAACTCAGGGGTCCACCAGAGAGATTTGAGTAGAGTGTATACACAGAGTTTAGGGCACTCCTTCTTTCTCTTTGGTTCTCTTTCTTCTGAGGTTTTCTCTGATACTTTGCAGCAGCTATAGTTGCTCTGTTTCTGTGGTGTCCTTCAACCAGAAAGAATGCAGTTTTCTCTCAGACCCAAAAACCATAAAAATGGAAAACTCACCTTGTGCCATTCTTTCTTTCCAGATTTCAACCTCTCTCCCTAATTTGCCTGCTTTGTTGTTCCATCTCCACTATCTTCTAGTTTTTTGTTTTTTTTTTAATTTTTGAAAGTTTGTAGTTGTTATCCACTAGAAGATTGGCTCAGTAGGCACTTAACTTCACCATATAGGAAGTGGAACTCTGAGGAAGAGACTTAAAATGAAAAAGGAGAGATGGGAGGCTTAGTCCTATGACAGCCTATGTTCAGTAGTCTCAAGCAGGCACAAGGCAAAGAACTAACCAAACTCTTAACCTACAGGCATGAAGGGCAAAGAAATACTGCTGACCACTTATCTGCAAATTGTCATGTATGTGTTGGTAATTGCATCTATACACACTGCCATTTGGGGAAGGCTGACATTTCCTCCCCACCATTATACTTTCTCCATAAGAAGCCTACATTGGGTTCTTTTCCTATCTGTATCCCTTTAATTTCTTTCATCTGTCTAATTGCTCTGGCTAAGGTTTCAAGAACTATGTTAAATAGGAGTGGTAAAAGAGGGCATCCCTGTCTTGTTCCAGTTTTTAGAGGGAATGCTTTCAATTTTTCTCCATTTAGGATGATGTTGGCCTGGGGCTTATCATAAATGGCCTTTACAATGTTGAGGTATGTTCCTGTTATCCCTATTTTTTCTAGTGTTTTGAACATGAAGGGGTGCTGTATTTTGTCAAATGCTTTCTCTGCATTTATTGAGATGATCATATGATTTTTTTATCTTTGAGTCTATTGATGTGATGAATTACATTTATTGATTTCCTTATGTTGAACCAACCTTGCATCCCTGGAATGAAACCCACTTGATCATGGTGCACTATCTTTTTGATACGTTTTTGTATTCGATTTGCCAGAATTTTATTGAGAATTTTTGCATCTTTATTCATTAGAGTTATTGGTCTGAAGGTTTCTTTCTTTGATTTGTCTCTGCCTGGTTTTGGAATCAGGGTGATATTGGCCTCATAGAATGAGTCTGGAAGGGTTCCCTCTTTTTCTATTTCATGAAATAGTTTGAGAAGTATTGGTGTTAGTTCTTCTTTAAAAGTCTTGTAGAACTCGGTTGTGTATCCATCCAGTCCTGGGCTTTTCTTGGCTGGTAGGTTTTTGATGGCATCCTCTATTTCTTTGCTTGAAATTGATCTATTTAAATTGTGTATATCATCCTGATTTAGTCTGGGCAAATCTAATGTTTCTAGAAATTTGTCAATGCCTTCATTATTTTCTATTTTATTGGAGTATAAATTTTCAAAATAATTTCTAATTATCTTCTCTATTCCCATAGTGTCTCTCATGATATTTCCTTTTTCATCACAGAATTTTAATTATTTCTTGTCTTCCACTGCTTTTGGGGTTGATTTGTTCTTCTTTTTCTTTGAGGTATAATGTTAGTTCATTTATTTGTTGACTTTTTTCTTCTTTGAAGAAATGAACTCCATGCAATGAACTTTCCTCTTAGTACTGCCTTCAAAGTGTCCCAAAGACTTTGATATGTTGTATCAATGTTCTCATTTACCTCTAAGAATTTTTTAATCTCCTTCTTGATGTCTTCTGCAACCCATTGTTCATTCAGTAGAATATTATTTAGTCTCCAGGTGTTGGAGTAGCTTTTGTTTCTTATTTTATCATTAATTTGTAATGGAAAGAGAGGGGAGATGAAAAGAATGAAGGAACTTTAAATAGAACAAAGTGGGGGAGCAGAGGGGAGGGGCAAGGGGATAGGAATAATGACAGATCTGAGTTAGACATCAATACCCTAAGTACATGTATAAAAACACAAATGATGTGAAAATACTTTATGTAAAACCAGTGACTTGAAAAATTGTGCTCTTTATATGTAATACAAAATGAATTGCACTCTGCAAGCATGTATAACAAATTATAATTAAAAAAAAAAAAAAAGACTACATTAGGGATAGATTAGAAGGATTTGGATCTTTCCTTGTGGAAAAGACTTATGTGGAACTACATTATTAGCCCGGGTTCATTGAATGTAGGTAACAGCATCCTATAGATTAATGACAAAGCAGTTAGAAAAAGTCTCACCAAGGCTCTCTTGGTTCTTCCACTGGAGTCTGATATAGTGCTGACCTGGGTACTGAACCAGCTAAGTCGAAGCCTGTTGTGAAAAGGCTTTCAGCCCTACTCCAGGGTTTCATTGTGTCCCAAATGAATGAAACTATTTGCTTCCCTCGCTGAGCTTTAGTTTTTCCTGCTATTGCCAAACCTATTTAGTATATTCCCTCTTAATAGAGTTAAGAAAATGATTAGCCCCAGCTTGTGAGGGAGTTGAAGTTTAAAGAAAAAGCATGTATAAAAAATGACCTCCTAGAATTATTATTTTTATATACTTATGAGAGAATATAATCATTGTATATTAAGTGGAGGGGATGTTGTAGAGGACAGATGAGGCAAGGCACTGAAGATAGCAGGAAACAGTTTTATTTGGCTGCAGCTAGGATCAGAGGGAACAGCTTTTGTTCAGGTAGTTTCATAATTTTATACCCAGTGCTGGGGGCCAGCCCCAGCCAGGGGGTACAACGCGAGCGCTCAACGAAGTACGAAGGCAGAGAAGCAGCGATGGAGAAGATTCCACAGCCTGACTCGTGTGTCGGTGTGTTATTTTCCCCATCGCTGCTTCTCTGCCTTCGTACTTCATTGAGCGCTCGCGTTGTACCCCCTGGCTGGGGCTGGCCCCCAGCAACCCAGCATCTAAGGGGAGGAGCTCAGAAGTTCACAGTTTACAGAAGTTCACATAAAAGCAATTTTTTTCCCTCACTGTTCTGGGCAAGGTAACCCTTCAAGGACAACACCTGAGAAGGGGAGAGCTTCTTCTCCCCTTTCTTTCCTCCCGCTGCCAGCTGTTACCATGGAGCCCAATTGGTAACTTCTTAGAAATGTAGACATCTCTGTGAAGCTCCAGCTCAAGGCCAGAGGTCTTGCTTAAAGAATTTGTCTTTTTTTTTTTTTTTTAATCACATTTTGTATTTGCAAACACACTTCTACAAACTATTATACTGGATACATGTTTGTGAAAAACAAGTAAAGGTGTGTCCAGCACCTGGAGTGCTGATTTCTTCCAGGCCAGTGGCCAAGCAAAACAGGGCAACACAAAAATAGGAAGCCTATCCACATTGAACTCTCTTGTAGAGACTCTTCTGCTGACCATCCCAACATCAGCCATGGTGAAGATTTCTGGAGAAGCTTAGTTGAGATTTTCTGTGGAGGAGGGGGTGCCACTACGGGGAAGAATATTGGGTAAGTGGTGCATCTTAAGGAGTTTGCCTCATTGAAAGTAAATCTATCTTACTTGAGGGGGAATGTACATAGCCATTGCCAACTGTCTGATATTTCATTTGTGGTTCCAGAGACTACAGTAGGATCAATAGACCTGTACATAGTAGTAGATGTATGGTTTGGAGATTGGTGAAATTGGGAACTTGGCTGTAACACCTTAATTTATGCCAGATACAGACTAGGGAATTTTTAAGTGCATGGCCCTGAGGGGAGCACAAAGGACAACTGACTTCTGTTCTTACTGTTTCATGGTAGCAGTCTCCCTCATGGAAACAGAAAAATTGATCCAGGACCCTTGGCAGAAAATAGGCAGGCCTTGGAAACTTCTCTGGCTTCAGCTGTCATTGATGTTACACATATTTGAGCACTAGTCCTTTGTGGGTTCAATTTTTTGTTCTTCATTCAGGTCAGAGTCTCTGGCTCAAGTACCTGCCAAGCTATTCAGCCTTGTCACCTCCAGTCCAGTTCAGTTGCCACCTGCTTTCTCCCTTTCTTATCCTTATGACTACCTTGGTTTTGTATTCCTACTACCTTTACAAGAATAATCTCGTGTGCCTGGTTACCTTATACTATTTCATTCCTCTTGTAGTTCCTATTCCTCATTCCTAACATAGACAATAGTTTTGTCACTAGCATCTCTATGATGTTAAAGGTGACCAGACATCCCCTTAGAGAGTTTTATGTAAGATATTTGTAGACCAGAGTCATGATGAACCTAGGCACTGTGTAGTCGTGTCCACTTAAGTTAAAAGATTTCCAAGGCTTTTAGATATTAATGTTACTACACTTGCAGAGAGTATGGCTAGGCTATCTTTTATGTCAAACTGGCAATCTGGACAGAGCCTGTATTTTTTAAAAAGCAGTTTATTGACCATGACTGTTCGATGTTTTGGGAAGAAAGCCAGGAGAATTTGGAGCTCCAACTGACCTCCTGCCATCAGTAACTGTTCTCTATAACCTCTACTCCCACATCAGTGTCTTGTGAAGGCTGTTTGTTCCCTAACTGCCCTTATGGGTAGAGAAAAGGCCACGAACAAAAGAAAAACACAGCATGTTTGTCCATAGCCCAGCTGTGTGAGAGCATCTGTGGAGGCTGAGAATGTGCAGCGCTTTGTGCAGAGAGCACAGATACTTCAGACTGTGGGTGTGGTGAGGAGACTGAGGAATGGTGGGGCTTTGAGTTCCTGGCTAGTCTTATGTACTCCCAAGTAGATCACAGCTGCTAAGAATTCCTGGCCAAGCAAAGCAAACAGAGGGTAGTGGGTGTAAATGCAGAAGACTCAGCTCTCAGTTCTGTTTCCCTAATAGTGGTTACAAGTAGGTAATGTCCCTGAGTCTCAGATTCTCATAAGAAAAATCAATAGTACTCACTGAAGGTGATTGAACTGGGAACCAGTCTTCTGATTTTGAATGTGCCATTAAATGTGGACAGGCCAAACTGTTTTTCGGAACTTTATTTTCTTCACCTATGAAATGAATTGGTTGGGTTATTTCAGGGTTTGCAAGTTTGATCGTCTGGTTGAGCTCCACAAACTAACTATGGGGGTAACTGCTATTCAGCCTCAGCTGATTGTTGTCCTAAAGACAACATGTGGCTAAATCTTTATTTTTCCAAACAAGCAAAATCTATTCTTTATGCACAATCTTCAGAAACTATAGCAAATAATTTAAAAAAAAAAATACGTATAAAATACGGTAAAGGGGACAAATATCTGTAGCTACTTTGGGTTCATGGTGCATTAGTTTATAACCTCTGGACTAGAATGAGAAGGTCATTTTCTAACTTCAAGATTGTCTCTCTAGAAAGGATTGGTGCGGTGGTAACAGGATAATAGCTGCACCATTCTTCCAAGTTCAGTTGGAAGTATGCAGTGTTGAAATTCTGTTTCTGCACATGCCTCAATTCTTTGGGCATATCTGCTTGGCTGGCTCATCCTGAGCTGAGAAGTAACTTAGTATACTAAAGGACAGCTCATAGCATGTGCCCCTCAGACTTGGCCTCATAACTGGGTAGATAACTTCCAAGTTCTCTTTCAGCCTAATTAACAAGCTGTTTAAACCCACCCGTTTATATTTGTAAACTCTTTTTTTTTTTTTTTTTTTTTTGTGGTACCAGGGATTGAACTCAGGGGCACTTGACCGCTGGGTCACATCCCCAGACCTTTTTAGTATTTTATTTAGAGACAGGGTCTCACTGAGTTGCTAAGTGCCTCGCCATTGCTGAGGCTGGCTTTGAACTCGCGATCCTCCTGCCTCAGTCTCCCAAAGTGCTGGGATTACAGGCGTGCGCCACCACGCCCGGCTTGTAAATTCTTTTGTTTTCTTTCCCACCTTTTTTCCTAGCAAATCTTTCACAAAATCCAACTCTGTTTCAGCTAAACTAAGACAAGAGAGATTTGTAGATAGAAAAGAGGAAAAATAAATCGAGAATTTCCTTGGAGGCCAACATCTCCCCTAGGACTATATCTGACCCCCTCCCCAGTGCAAGAAATCAGAAGAGTGTGAATGGATATCAACAATGAGTCCCTTCTGGTCTGTTTCATTTTTTAAGTAAGAGCTAGAAAAAATGGAAACTACCAGCATACCTCACAATTGATTGGGATGTGCTGGTTGGTCACAGAGGCAAGAAGGAGAACATCTGACTTGTGTGTAGTCGCCTGAAGCGATGGCCGCTTGGAGCAAAGAAGTCGCGGGAAGAAGTTTTGAGACGAACTGGAAACAAACAGCTCTTTATTCTGATAACTTTTCTCTCTAGCTCTAACTACAACCCGACACGCCGTCCACGCTCCTCTAACCTCCAAAATGGCGCAGACCTCATCCGCAATCTCGCTCAAGTCCCTCGAGATCTCCGGCCAAGTCTCGCAAGATCCCGGGCCAAGTACGGAAGGCGCCAATGCCCAAACACATGTCCAAAGCCAAAGCCCGTAGTCCACCGCAATTTAAGCCATCTCCCCAAACAGGGCTCCTGCACTTGTGTTAAGGTTAAAGAACAAGTTCAAAATCAGATTGCTCTAATTTCAAGTTTTGGCTTCACACTATTGAGTATCAACAGGTTAAATATAACTGAGGTTATGGTCTTTCAAGAATCTCTTGATGATTCAAATAACCAGAGTTCCTTAAGTCAGTAATTAGCAAGCTATGCCTACTACCTGGGCGATTTTTTGTTTTTTGGGGGTTTTTTTGTTTGTTTTTTGATACTGGGGATTTAATCCAGGAGCACTTTACCACTGAGCTACATTCCCCAGCCTTTATTATTTGTTATTTTGAGACAAGGTCTCACTAAGTCACTGAGGTTGGCCTCAAACTTGTGACCCTCCTGTCTCTGCTTCCCGAGTTGCTGGTATTACTGGAATGTGCCACCTCACCCAGCTATTACCTGGTTTTGTAAGTAAAGTTTTATTGGAACACAGCCATACCCATTCACTTACATACCATGCATGCCTCCCTTCTGGCTACAATAGCACAGTTAAATCTACAATGTGTAGAATGCCAATTGCACTATCTCATGAAACCATATGTAAGAGCTCCACTATTGTGGTGTAATCTGGTGAAAAGAACACTATATTTGGAGTCAATAAACCTGAGCCCTGCTTGCAGCTCTGAAATGGACCTTCTGATACCTTGGCAAGCCACAGTCTCTCTAGGCCTTTATCTTCTCACCTTTGAAATGGAGGCAGCTTTTAGCTATTTTGAGAAATAAGACATACAATTGCTTTGTAAAGACTAGCACCTCTGCAAAATCAATTTCCACTCATGTTTTGAACAATTTGTGTAGTTCAAGAACTACAGTAGGTCCTGATGAAAATGAAATCCATTTAAGGATTAACTAGAAAGATGTGCACCAATGAACTTCACTGGAAAGGCACTGCCCATCCAACATAAGAAGGTTTGCACATTTGAACTAACTGGAGCACTAATAATAAAGGTTCACATCTACTGATCTACTATGTGCCACACTCAACATGCATTGTCTCACATGCATAATCTTCACATCAGCCCTATCAGGTAGGTATTATTATCCCCATCCTACACATAGGAAAATGTGGTTTTTATTATTCATTATCCAAACACTGTCCTAAGTGACTCACATATTTTAACTCATTTCATCTTCATAACACCCTCTGAGATATTTACAATATTATGTCTGATGAAGAGATTTACAGAAATTAAGTGCTTTTCAAACTTTTGCATATGATGACACAAAATTACAATATTTCTTTGGCATTCTGTGACAAATTTGAAGGGACCTGGGGCCTCTATATGGGATTTGGTAAAAAGATTGGGTACAGCTCTATTAATAATCTGACTAACTAGGATGACTTAGTGGAGGATCCAGAAAGATGATGCGATCACTTCAGGCTGCTCTCCAACAAGGGGTCCTAGGTCTAAAGTATTATGCAACAAAATAACAAGTACTGTATTCACAAAATCTAAGAGGGAGTCATATACTGTTCAAATGTAATTTTAACTCTTATAAAATATTAAATAGTTATAAAATTGCATTAGCTATTTTATCATTATAAAAAATTGATAACCCATAGCAGTTTATGGTACACCTTCAACCTATTCATGGTTGGGAAGCTCTGGATTACATTATTTGCAAGGCATTTGACTACTATGGGGCACGTGGACTCAAGGCTTGTATCCAGGTCTGCCTGATTCTAAAATCTGTTCTAGCCTCCAAGCAATCTTGCTCTTTTGAAGAGTCAAACCATGTGACTCACTCCCTTTGTCCTTAGGGTATTTGATTATTTGAAGTTTGATCATCCAGGCTAACTCTGTTAATCATGGTCTTCAATTAGTCTTATTCCCCTACCCCATTCTCCAACAATTTTAGAACTAGTATTTTATGCTGCTTTCAACTTACTGCCCATATCCATGACGGGAAATAGATGAGCTGGTGGACAAGTGAAGATTCTATGGGTTGACAGGCAGCAGACTTCCCCTGAGCTTGGGAGACATCTGCTTGGGCTCACTCCTCCTCTGGGCCTCTGATTGCCTGCATCCATTGGAAGGTGAGTCCAAGCAGTGTCTACTCCCAGCTCAGCCTGCTGTATATTACATAGAGATGCTAAATTATAATAAGTGTTACATAAGCTATCACCAGCCCCTAAAGGCAGGAGGAACCCTGGGTGTGGTTCCATTTATCTTAATAAGATACACCTCCCACCAGAAGCAACTTCCCCATGTGTACTTCAGAGAACACACTGCTTAAGCAGGTGAATATTCTGTAATTGACGTCGAGTAGGAATTATATATGTACTTAAGGCACATTGTCCTAATATGAAGCTTTAGTTTTACCTAATGATGGCTTGTCTAATTTCCAAGCACACTTACATTTGAATTTCACACTCCAGGATTCTTCAGGATGGAGAAGGAGAGAAAGGAGATAGAAGATGCAGACATTATTTTATTCCTGTCTTTGGCTTGCTTTGATGTTGGTGATACATGGCAGGACATGTGGGGCAAGGTTAGTGACCCATTAAGGTATCCTGAGCTCTGAAAAGAGAGCTTGGAGCCAGCAGAGCTGTCAACACTCAGTTTCTTTTTTTATTAAGATTCTGCCTCTTAAGCCCTAGAGGCCACTTATCCTTCCCACTCCCAAGAAAAGATAGAGTTAAAGCCTGAGGTCATTGCTTAGTGGAAGCCCCAGGAGCTGACTGGGCCAGAAAGGGCCTCTCTTCGCCTGTCTCCTCTCAGCAGCCACTCCATTATCAGGCTTCTCTCCTGACAGGTGAGCTCCTGCTCCCGAATACACACAGCTCCTAAGCTGGAGTGGCTCTCACAGGAGCAGCTGCTCAAGGAAGAGTGAAGATACTAAAGGAAACCCACTGGCAAGACAGGGAGGTCAGGGAAAGGAGGTTCTTGTGATCACCTCAACTGTTTGGAAGGGTGTGTGTGTGTGTGTATTTGAGCCCATACTGGAAGTTAGGATACTAGCCTCCCAAAGAGTTGTGTTTTCCCTTTTGGGGAGGGTATTTTTCCACATTGTATTAGTGCATTATAATTATACATAACATTGAATTCATTGTTACATATTTGTATATGCTCATGATATAACAATATAATTTGGTCAATATCATTTCCCAGTATTTCCTCTTCCTCTCTGCTCTTCCCCTGTCCTGGTCCCTTTCCTCTAATCTTACTGGTCTCCATTCAATTTTCACGATATATCCCCCCAACTCACATACCTTCTTTGTCCTTTTCCTCCCTTGCTTCTACAGATGAGAGAAAAGAGTTTTGTTTTTTAATTGTGATTCAGTCTGACTTAAAAAGCTTACTCTATAAGCTCCTCACTCAGCTGCAGTTTTTAAAGACAAAAATTTTATCATACTATATTCCTAGTGCATGCACACACAGTGACTGGCACTTCATGAGTTCTTGAAAATGTACTATGCTGAAATAATTACAGACTTAATGATTGTCCCAAGATGAAGATGAGGTGAAGAGTCTGAGCTGGGTCCAGGGCATGTCTGGTAGGCACGGTTGTGAGGCTGTGGGAATTCAGAGCATGCAGAGGAGCAGAACATCTGCAGAGCATCTGCCGTGTTCCTGGGATCGTGCTGGCTCTTTACAATGCCTAACTCTCCTAGCAGTTCAGTGGAGTTAATTCTTGTTAGTCCTTTCCACCGCCCCACCCCCCCAACAAGGAAACTTGATTTAAACAACTTCTATAGGATCACATAACTAATGTGTCTGAGGCAGGATTCTATCCTGGGTCTGACACCTAAGCTTGTGCTCTTTCCAACCATCCTTGCTACTCCTAGTGAAGCAAGTCAAATCTGCATCCCACACCACCTCCCTGTTCCACTCCACCTCTCCTCTCTCCCCTGCCCTTATCTTTCTTCTTCCATATTAGCCTTTCCAATATTATTTTTCTTCCTGAATTGGCTTATTTATCACTTGGTCACGTCTTCATATTAATGTAACCAGAGCTTAGACATTATGCATCCCCATTGCCTCGTTCACCAGCTCAGTGCTGAGCACTTACGAGCATGGCAATTAGACTGAGCTCAAAGGGGCCATAACATCTGCATCTTCAGCTGCTTTCATAGGGAAATGAGGTGGAGAGGAAAGGATGTGACATGGAGCAGTGCAGCGTAGGTGTGGCATGTGCATGATGAAGAAGAGACCAAGGTGGGGGAAGCAGGATGAAGCTGCCACCAGGCACTTTTCCCTTGGTACTCAGCATTGACTCAAAATGACATGCTTGGAACCCAGGGGTCTGAGCCTCCAGGAAGACACCCAGTACTTTTCTGTTAAATAGCCTCTTCTATCTTGTTCATGTGGCTGATCTCAATAGCAGCAGCAGCACCCACTCACTTATTGAGTACCTACTGTGTGCTTTCCACATTTAATCTCACTTAATATACATCATAATGCTAAGAGCTAAGTGTTAATGTGTTTATGGGAAAGGAAACTGAAACTCAGAGAATGTAAGTAACTGCTCAAGTTCACACAACTAACAGGTGACAGAATAAGGGAAAGGGCAGGAAAATCTGAAAACAAAGTAAGAGGGATTGGGGTGAGGAGCAATTGCCATCAGGATAAGCCTCTCAAAAGTATCTCTCTGTTTGGGCACCTGCCCAGGAGTGTTGAAAGGGTAGGGAAGCAACTGAATGAGCCCTTGTCAAATCACCTTATGGCCTAACTGGAAAAGGAAGATCTCTAGGTCCCAAAGGTTAATGCTTGGATCCCTTCCTAGCTTCCTAAAGATGCTTCAAAACTGGCAGAGGTTGTCCTGGTACTGGGGTCTTTATCCTCAGGAAAAGAATTTGACCTTGGGCATAATCTCTCTTGTGTCTCAGTTTCCCCATTTGTACAATGGAAAAAGTTATTATACCTATTTGATTGGGGTTTTTTTGTTTGTTTGGTTGGTTGGTTTTGAGATGGGTTTCACTAAATTGCTGAAGCTTTCCTCAAACTTGCAATCCTCCTCCTTCAGCCTCCTCAATCACTGGGATTACAAGCATGTGCCACCATACCTGGCTGCATACATGACTTCTTAAATCTACTTTATTTTTTCTGGCTTTATTGATGTATAATTAACAGATAAAATCATATACATTTAAGGTATACAATGTGATCCTTTGATATACATATATGTTATAAAATAACTATGGTGATCAAGCTAATTAACATATCCATCACTTCACATAGGTTTTTTTTTTTTTTCCTTTCCATTTACCTCCCTTTTTATGGGTGTGTGGCAAGAACATTCAAGATCTCCTCAACAAATTTCAAGCGTACAATACATTATTATTAACTGTGGTCACCATGCTGTGTATCACATCTCCCAAGCTTATCCATCTTACGATTTTTTCACCAAAATCCCATTTTCTTACCCCTCAGTGCCAACATCCACCTACTCTCTGTTTCTATAAGTTTGACTTATTTGTTCCACATATAAGTGAGATCATACAGTATTTGTCTTTCTTTGGCTTATTTCACTTAGTATAATGTCTTCTAGGTTAATCTGTGTTGTCACAGTGGCAGGATTCCATATCTTGACTATCCTGAATAATGCTGCAATGAGTTTCTGCACAGCAAAGGAAATATCAACAACATGAAATGGCAACTTATCAAATGGGGGGAGGGATACTTGCAGAGGGCTAATATTCAAATATACTATAAGAAACATACATAACAGCCAAAAAAAAAAAAAAAAAAAGAATAACCCAATCAAAAAATGAGCAAAGAACATCTTTCCAAAGAAGACATAGTGACCAACAGATGTATGAAAAGAGGCTTACCACCACTAATCATCAGGAAAACATAAGCAAAGCATAATGAAACACAGCCTCACACCTGTTAGGATAGATATCATTAAATAATCAAACGATAGCAAGTGTTGAGGAGGATGTAGAGAAAAGGGAAGACTTGTATACTGTTGATGGGATTGTAAATTGGTACAGCAATTATGGAAACTTGAGATTGCTCAAAAATTAAAAGTAGAACTACTGTATGACTCAGCAACCCAGCGTCTGGTATATATCTAAAGGAAATGCAATCTGTATCTCAGAAAGATATCTGCACTTCCATTTTTGTTGCAGAATTATTTACAATAGCATGCACAATTATTAAATAATTATAATTGCATCAGCAACACTTTATATTTTACAAAAGAGAAGTATGTGGCTCTTCATGACTATAGCAAGGATTCATTTGCTTAATGTTAAGGGAATTAATGTACTTAACACTATTTATCCTTCAGGATATAAACAGGGCTCAGAATTCCCATTTCAAGATAAAAGAATATACAGTTTTGAATGTAGTTGCTAAAAACAGAGCTGTGGAAAGCAGTAATTTATTCCATTGATTAACTCTGCAGTCTTTTATTATGTGGACCTATATATGAGTACCTAGATTAAGTAGATTGATAAATACATCACACCTTATTTTAAGGGGATCCCAGTCTTGTAGGGATAGATCAGATTGCTATAATCCTTTTGTTTGCTTATTTGTTTGTTTGTTTGTTTTTGGTACTGGGGATTGAACTCAGGGGCACTTGATCACTGGGCCACATCCCCAGTCTTTTTTTTTTTTTTTTTTTTTTTTTTTTTTGTATTTTATTAAAGACATGATCTCACTGAGTTGCTAAGTGCCTCGCCATTGCTAAGGCTGGCTTTGAACTCGTGATCCTCCTGCCTCAGCCTCCCAAGTGCTGGGATTACAGGCGTGTGCCACCGCACCCGGCCCTATAATTCATTTTTTATCTAAGGGCTGTGCTGGAGGTATATGTGATGTGTATTCTGGAAACATCATGGAAAATACAGTAAACTCACAGAGGTATAGAGACTTCCAAAGAGAGGAGGCACCTAGACAGATGAAGCTTATTTTCCACATACTTTAAATAGGGCACAGAAGAGAAGAGCTCAATTGGAGCTTACCAGTGACTTGTATTGCTGATTGTTCTGGCTGACTCTTCCACTAGACTATGTTCATATCTCTGATCCCCAGCACTGTCCAGATACCTGACTGTCATGTCCATTGCCCAGTTGTTCCAGGGCAATGGGATAGGTTGCTGAAAGGCCAAAGAAAGTGCCTAGAAACAGCATGCAAGTCATGATTTATCAGCATAAGCTTACAGGAGATCAGTGACTATTCCCTGAAGAATTCAGTGTCAGTGGGATGACAGGCCCCCTCATCCTTCAAGGTGCTTTGCCAAGCAGCACCTCCTCTCCCTCATGGTATCTTGGCCAGTGTTGGCCAGCTGGATGAATGACATGTATCCACTCCACAGTGCCATCGGTTCCACACCCATCAACACTCAAAAGTGGGGTTTTATGTGTTAGGTTGCAAAAGCAGTGACATCATCAGTGTTAGCCTGCTTAAGTAGCTTGTATGGTCAGCATCCCAAGGAGCAACTATCCTGGTGTACACCCAAGAAAATAATTGTTTACAAAAAACACTAATTTGCCCAAGTTCCAGGATGCATAAGAGAAAGCCTGTGTCCTTTGAGATAATATGTATCTGAACATTCTGACCCAGGCTTGCTCTCACTGTTCCCTTAACATGGCTAGACTTTTGGAAACAAAAGGAGCATTCAGGGACATGGTGTTTCACTGTCCCCTTTTTCTTCAAAGATCATGCACTGACACATGGTAGCTGCTGTTTTAATGTTGTTTAAACAAGCTCAGTATTACCTAAGAAATGACCCAAACAGTGGCAGGCAAAGATCTTACAGAGGTACAGTGGCTTTTATAAGTTTTTGTTGTTGTTTGTTCATTTTTAGTTGGGGGAGGAGGTTAAAAAAAAAAAAAAAGCTGTTTCTTGATTTTTCAGAAGGACCAAGGTGAAAGAGTTTAACACAGGGAATTAGACATGTAGACAAATGTTGGTCAAGCTGGGGGAGAGTGAAGGTCAGGGAAGTCACTGTTACAAAATCTAAACACTCTGGGATTTCAGAGACGCCACTTTCAGGCTCCACTTCTAGTTCTGCCAACACTGGTGACTTGCAGAAGCTTACCCAGAAACCAATGCAGACCTCTGCCTATCCATCTGCCCCCAGTTGCCACTAGAGAATAAACAACTCCTGCCTTCAATCTCACACAAGCGCTTCTCATTGGCAGGATAACCCAGAATTGTAGAAGAAGATAGAGCCTCAGAAAAGTGGTTCCAGACTTCTCTCCTGACAGAGGAGATCTGGGGACAGGTGTAGGGATGCTGCTGCTGAACTGATGACAATGCAGCCCATGTGGCTGCCCCAGGTCATTTCTGAAAAGGGAGACTTGTACACTCTGGGAGCATCGAGCTCTACTTTCTCTCCCCACGTCTAGGAAGCTGTCATGTTCAGTCCAGCATCCTCCTGTTGGAGCAGTACAACATTGATAATGTTCCCACCCAACCAAATCATGAAATCCCACTGTTTAGTCAGAGCCATACAATTTGGTGGAAAGAACTCCAGTCCTGGAAGCAGACATACCGAGTGTTACCCTCAGCTGTACCATTTATGAGCCGTGTGAACATAAGCACTTACTTAATCCTTCTGAAAAAAAGTGGGAATTATAAAATAAAGCTATAAATAAAAATACACATAAAATAATGTTCATAACAGCATTGTAAAATAGAGAATTTCGACTGAAAGACTTTATACCAAAGGTGTAGTTATCTCTGTAGGTAATTGGGATTACAGGTGAGAATTTTTCTTTCTTTTGCATGCATATGTGTGAGTTTCTCAGATTTTCTGCATTATGTGCTACTTTTTAAGTTTAAAAATATTATAAAAAAATAAAAGTACCTAGTAGGATTATTGAGAAAAATTATCTGGTACACTTTCAATAAGTGATAGTTCCCTTCCACATCCACATAAAAATGATCTCATTCCATTTTATATTTTGAGTAAAACAATAATCACGTTCAACATTTTTAAAATATGAAAGTGAAAATCCTCCCTCCTACCTCAGACCTCTAGCCATTCAGTTTCATTTTCCATAGACAACTAATGCTATCAGTTTCTTACATATCTGTTAGAGAAAATGTGTGCCTATATAATACTATGCATCTTTTTACTCCTTTTAAACACGTGGTAGTATATTACACTACCTTTTATGCCCCTTTGTGTTTTTCTTTTATATTCTTTTTTGGTGATCTTTCCATATCAGTATTGCTATAATTTGGATTTTAAGCATCCTCTAGAGGCCAATGTAGTAAAGACTACCGTGTAGGTTGTCCCTAACCTGTGGTGCTACTGGGGATTTGTGTGGAAACTTTAAGAGGTGGACCTGGTGGGAAGTCCTTTGGTCATTGGGGTGTGCCTTCAAAATAGATAGTGGGTACCCATCCCTGTCCTTTTCCTCTCTTTCACTCACTGATCATGAAGTGAACAGCTTTATTCCACTATACTCTCCCACCATGATGTGCTGTCTTCCACAGGCTTAAGAGCATCAAGGTCAACCTATCATAAACAGGAACTTCTGAAACTGTGAG
This sequence comes from Tamias sibiricus, assembly GCA_025594165.1. Lineage (NCBI taxonomy): Eukaryota > Metazoa > Chordata > Mammalia > Rodentia > Sciuridae > Tamias > Tamias sibiricus. The sequence goes on along the minus strand of CM046659.1, from coordinate 43,325,248 downwards.
CCAAAACAAACTTTTTTGTTTCCTAAGTTGATTCTTTTTTTTTTTTTTTTTTTTTTTTGGTGGAGCTGGGGATTGAACCCAGGGACTTGTACATGCTAGGCAAGCACTCTACCAACTGAGCCACATCCCCAGCCCCTATAAGTTGATTTCTTTCAGGTATTTGTTATAGTGACATGAAACTAACACAAGTATATCCCGATAAAATATTATAATTTATAGCATAGCAGTATTTACTTAGCCAATCTCCTACTGGTGGACATTTAAGTCCAGTGAGAGTAAAGGTGGCTGTAGAAACAAGGATGGCCTGCCTTGTCCTTGGCCTGTACTGGTTGCAATCTTTTTTACTTATCTCTTTCTTTTACTTTCTCTTCTTTCTTCCTTCCTTCCTTCCTTCCTTCTTTCCTTCCTTTCTTCCTTCCTTCCTCCCTTTCTTCCTTCCTTCTTTCCTTCCTTCCTTCCTTCCTTCTTTCCTTCTTTCCTTTCTTTCTTTTTTTTTTTTTTTTGGAAATTAGGATGTGTGTTTATTGTTATTTAGACTGAAGTATCTTTTATTATTTTTTTATTCAAAGTTGTTATATAACAGAATGCATTACAATTCATAATACACATATAGAGCACATTTTTACATATCACTGTTTGTATACAAAGTATAGTCATACTATTCATGTCTTCATACATGCACTTAGGGTAATGATATCCATCTCATTCTACCATCTTTTTTTTCCCCTTTATACCCCTTTGACCCCTCTCTTCCTCTCCCTCCCCATTGACCTTTCTAGTGTTCCTCTAATCCTCCTATGCTCCCCAGCTTTATTTTTTTTCTTGGCAGTAACCAAATCTGGCTTGGTTTTGAAGATACTCTTGTCTAGGCCTTAAGAGCTGAAAAAGCCAGGAGCCATGTGTTTAATGATCTGCTCCTCTGTGAGTCTCTCTGTGTTGCTGTGTTGAGTCTCTTCTGCTACCCCTAGTCTTTTGTCTGGAGAAGTCTGTGCCCCATGAATCCTAAAGCTCTTTCTCCTTAATATTTCCCACATCCTTTTTATCATCTTGGATAATCTGGAAAGACTATGGTGTTATCACCTAACCACACAGCTGGGTGATAAATGGTGTGTAGTGACAATGATAATTGTCACACCCCCAGGTCAGGGGTGTGATGGTGACATGGGTGGTGTGGTGTGCCTTGTCCTGCTGCATGAGAAAGAATGTGGATTTGAGGCTTAGATGAGCACGGAGGAGCTAACTGCAAGTCTTCTGGATGGAGAATCATTTTGGGGATAGTTAGTGGGTAGTTAGGACCTAAGCCAATAAGTAGAACTCTATCCTTATATGAAGCCTGTAAATAGACACTCCTTTCTGCCATGGTTAATTTCTTAATAAAACAGATATAAATTCAATACCTATTACACACAAAGCATTCTATTGGATAGTCTGCAATCTCTATTTTGTTTTATGCATTGAAATTTTGCCTTTCTTGCTAGAGTCTCTACCTCATGCAGACCCTTTTATTGCTATTGCCACAAACTTTTATGGTCTTTCAAGGCCTGTTATTTTATTTTTTTCTTTTTACTTTGCCGGCTCAGTCTGTAAACTGGAGGGCAAGTAATTGAAAGTCACAGTTTAAATCAGAGTAGTCACAGAAATAGACAGCTGATGGGGATGGCACATAAAATGTGCTTAATCAATGCTGTCTGAGCTGAACTGATCAGGGGCAATGAAAGCCCTCTGTGGAACCACAAGGTGTGCTATGTGCCCTTATTCACTGGAGATAATGGTCATGGGAACAATTATCAGCCTAATTTCTTTTTACACCAATGTAGATTTGATGCCTGGTAATATATGTATTGTACCTTTAATGGCCTTTTAATGATGAAAAGGATCAAAAGCATTTTAGATCTGAACCTGCACCATTAGTCTCCATTCCAGAAATTCACTGTAATTACTGCAGCTGCTTCTCTGAGCCCTGCAAGAGCAACGAGTTCCTGTGAATGTATCTGCACAGTTAATCACAATCAGAATAGAGCCAAGTCTGACGCAGGTTCCAGGGGGTGGTGGCTGAAGGTGGAAAAGAGCAGAGTGGATGGTAGAGACGGTGATAGTGGGAAGGAGTGAAGGGCTGAGTCATTCAGGGCCTGGAATGTCAAGATCTCTCTGCACCGGTCCTCTCCTCTTTTCCTCATAGAGAGTCCCAGACTTCCAGAAGGAACTATGAGTTGCTGTAATACTATTGGGTTCTACATTGGAGATACCTAAAGTCAGATTGGGAAATATTGAGGATTCGTGATAATTCTGCTTTTTATCCATTACATAATGAATGTTCCGCAGGGATAGAGAGGATGTGGGGCATGTGACTTGGGGTGCCCAGAAAGGGCAAGTAAGTGAATCTGGATATGCATATTTTGGGGGAGGGAGCACACAAGGAAAGATCCAAGGGAGATTGATGCTTCCAGGGAGAGGAGGTGCTCAGATGGAATGGTTAGTGCGCTGTTTATTCTTGGAGTCCTTATTCCCAACATCTATTGTCTGCCATCCTCTGTGCCCTTGGAGGTTAACTTATGGACTGTTTCACCCAGGCTGTCTTGCCCTTTTATCCAAGGTAGAAAGAGAGAGGTCTGGGAGTTTCTTTCTCCACTCCCCTCTTACTTTCATGCTGCAGTCTGGCAGAAGATGCATCCCTCTACAGTAATAAGACCTTTCCAGAGGCACTTTGGCTCCAGGTCTTATTGAGCTCTGAAAACATGGTTTCCTCTCCTTGTCACAGGACTTGGGGTGGTATAGGCTTGTCTGTTACTGTTAGTCCCTAGACACCTCAACATCCTTCATAGGTTCCAACCTTAATCCCCTTCATGCCTTCATTAAATTAAAAATCTCAGCTAGACTGTGCCTTCTGTTTCTTGTGGGACCCTGACTGATACAACATGTATGTGAGAGACTGATGAATGCTTACCAATCCTGTTTCTGGATACACAGGAAGACACCATTTTCCATTCTTGTTTACAGTTAGGTTGAGGCTATGTTACTCAGTTATGAAAAATGGGATAATGTATGATACTTCCAAGTCTGGCCATAACTCCCTCCCCCATGTCCAACTTCATTCTCTTCTGTGGTAACAGTGGAAGCTCTAGGTTTAAAGATGTAACAACTGAAATTGGAAGAAGCTTGGATCCCTGAGTCATTGCTTGGAGTAGAATTGCTCAACTGTGTTCAACTGTGTTCTAAGGGATAAATATGCTTTCATCATATTACGCCACTGAGATTCTGAGGGTGTTTTTTTACAGAAATTAGTGTTAATGAGCCTGACTAACACAGTGAAGGTGCTCAATGAAAGGCCACCTAGAGCAATGGAGTATCTGAGGCATTAAATGTGAGGCCTTGGATTTGTATAATCATCTCACATGGGTGAGACAGCAATGAGAATTCACAAAGAAACTTCATTTCTTTGTGAAAAGAACAAAATTTGGTTATTTAAATAATAGGTTTCACCACTTCTAGCTATGTGATCTTGGACAGGTTACTTTTTCTTTTTTAAGTACCCTCATCTGTAAAACAGGGATAATAATACTTATCTCACAAAGTTCTTTTGTAAGTATATGATATATTTATATAAGACTATTACTGATTCTCAGTAAAAGTTCCCTCTTTTTCTACTTAGCCATGAATTCCAAACTCAGTGCCTCTTGTGACTGGTAAATACTTTAGTTTAGTGGCATTTCCCAATATGATAGCAGAAGACAGTTCACGTTATCATGAGCTTCTTGGTAAGTCCATTTGAGTACTGGCCAGGAAAGAGAATTCTTTAGGTCTTGTACTTGGACATTTACCTCTTTCACTTGTCTCCCTACTAAAGCCCCAACTCTGAAATTTGAAGGCCACCTAACACACAAGTCAAGCCAAGCAAAATCAGGGCTTTGGAGTCCCAGTTTCATCCTTTACTTCATGAATGAATGTGGGTCCTTGGGCTAACAAGTCTATAAAGCAAGGATAAGGAATTCCCCATGGAATCTTCATTCAGAGTCAAAAGGGCTTATCTGTTCAGAGCTCAGGGCCTAGCTATGTGAGGATCACTTCTGGTTTCTGCAATAGATGCAAAGATAGATTCAACATCCTGCTTGAAGAGCTTACACTCCTGCAGAAGTGAAGGTAATTTATCCTGATAAATAATCATAACACAGAAGAGGATGTGATGAGCACAGAAAGCACAAATTGCTGCAGAACTCAGAGGATGGGAACCCGCTTCTAACTGAAAGGCTCATGGAGCATTTGAGTAAATCCTGAAAGTAGGGCAGAATTTGAACTTAAGGAGATAAGGGGAGGATCGAATATAGGATAGTGGGAGATGTCCATGGGGACATGTCAGCTACAGCACAGCTACCAGAAGGGGGATTGAGGGAAAGGGTTTCAGAAAAGTTACCTGAGGACCTTCTGATGAGAGCAGCCCCAGATCATTAATTTCCTGAGCACTGGTGTGGCACATGCCCTGGAAAACAGCAGGGAAGCTGTGCGCTGCACGAGTTGGAAGCTGCAGAAGCTGAGGTGAGGCCAGGCAGACCTGCAGCTAGCTAGGTACCCAGTTAGGGACCAAATTAGCCCAGAAGCTGTGAGAGTATGGAGAATGCTGAGTGGTCATTCCACATGTGGCCATGCACCTTCTTTACTCCCCCATGTCAGTCACCGTGGGGTGTGAACACTCAAAAGCAACACACTTCTAGTCTCCTGGGTGCTTGTATATGACCTCAGCTGGGAATTCATCAAGGAAAACTTGTCCTTTCTAAACTCTTCTCGATGACATCACGGCATGAGCACAAGAGCAAGCCGGGGAATCCTCCCTGGCCCCGTCAACAGCACCCCACCTCCACCCCCAAAACACCAAAGATAGGAGCTTAAAGTTTTAAGTGAAGATGTGGTCTGCTGTCCAACCTCACCTAACAAACATCACATGGCACTTCTAAATGCTGTATTGTATTTAAGAGTTTTATAAATACTACCTCATTCTATCCTCACATCCATCCTATGAAGTAGATACTATTCTCATTCCTATTTTATAAACCAGGAAACAAAGTATATCTCTCTATACTTAAATAATTTCCCCAAGGTGATATAATTAGTAAGTAGCTGATCTGAGATTTAGAAACCAAGGAGTCCTGCTTCCAGAATGCTCACACTTGACCATGGCCTTATACTACCCACCTGCACCACTGCTTTCCCTTCTGCCCACTTGCAATGAACTGCAGCCCAAGGAGAATTACTCTGGGATTTTGCTCATCCCCCACAAATCAATTCTCTCAGCTTGGCTCATGATGCTGCCCAAGGTCACAGTCATAGCATGAATCAGACTCGCCCACATAGCCAATGCTGAACTTCACTGCCTCCCTGCCAGGTAACCCAGAAAGAAAGCAGGTAGGGCAAATCAGCGAATTGAGGAAGGACAGTGGTCTTTGAGAGATGGTCCTGAACCTATAGAATCTTTCATCTTCTCTTCAGAGTCACCAAGTTCATGCTGAGGCTCAGCATATCACTCAGGAGGAGGAAGATACAATGGCAATGCTTAGGTTGTAGTAAAGAGTAAATGAGATAATCCATGCAAAGCACCAGGCACTAAAGCACTGACACACAGCAGCATACAGCATGTGTTCAGAAGGCTTGGCTCCTGTCATCTCACCAGGTTAAGGACTAGCTCTTTGCCTGATCCCGACTCAGAGGTACTCAGAAACCTTGAGGTGACTCTTTAGGGCCTACAATATCCCAACAGCTTTTTGGGATGGAGAAACCTGCAACTTTGGGCTTTGCCACACAGGGATGTACTGTTATTGCAGTGCATTGTATACTGTGAAAAGGAGTCATGGTAGCTGTGTAGACTCTGGAACCAGGCAGCCTGGATTTGTCTCCCAGCTCAGCTGTCTACCAAACAGCTGTGTGACCTTGGACAAGCTCACAACTTGAGCCTGTTTCACCGTCTATAAAACAAACTGGTAATGATGCCCTCCTCATAAGGTTGTTGGAGGATCAAGTGAGTTAATACAGACAGTGTCCTTACCACAGTACTTGGCACATCCCAGGTAGTCAGTAAAGGTTAACTATTATTGCATTCCCTGGGTTAAACTAGTAAATTATTTTTCTTCTAGAAAGGAAGGCTGGGCAGCTTTTTCTTCTTTAGTGGGGAGAAAGAATTCACAAAATCTAGGAAAGGAAATAAACTAGATCTTCGGGTGGACACTTCCCATCCCATGAAGATGGGGGTGGGGCACTGAATCAGGTTCTCCAAGATGATGAGGCTGGAATCAAGATGAAGACTAAGTCATGGGAACCACACTGAGATAGTGCCCCTTAAAAGGCACATGTGAGGAGGGAAGTGACCCTTACCCGAGGCTTCTGGGGACCTCAGAGATTAAGGCTGCCATGCCTTGGACTTCCTTGGAAACCACTGAGAGGTTCAGGGCTTCTGGCAACCTCTCCGCCTCCTCACTCAGATTGGGAGGTTCACTCAGTAAGCCTTCAACAAGGGGCAATCGTAGATGAGGCACATGAAAAGACGCTGATAATCCATGGCAGTGTATATCATGTGACAAAGAGAAACTGCAGTTTGGGGAACCTGGGTTCTGGTCCTGCCTCTGCCACTCATGGGCTGGTCAGCCTTAGGTGAGTCACTTTGCCTTGATGAGCATGAGTTCCTCTGTGAACTACCCACAACCCAACCCTCAGTACACTGATTGACTCTAAGCCACACCCTCCCAGCTCTGTGATCCCAGTAAGTATGGAGACAATAATTCCACTAGGAGTTTCAAGGAGGGACAGAGCCACGGAGCTAGAGTAGTCGAACAGGAAGAGGTGAGCTGGGAAGATTTGTGGAGGCAGAGGGAGGGAGAAGTCCTCTTCAACCCCATCCTTGACAACAGGCAACCATTCATCAGGCCAGAGGGGGAGGAACCTCTTCTGCAGGGAGCCCTGGAAGCCTTCTCACTCCAAAGCCTTGAGCCTCAAAGAGGGAACCAGCAAGGCCTTCACCTGGGTGTAAACTGACTGAACTGTCACCTGCCTTAAGGCCCAGGCGCCAGGGACAATCTCTTTTCTCATCAGAGAATTGCTTTCCACTTGTCCATAAGCTAAGTACTGTCTACATCAATGGGAACAAGCATCCCCCAGACTTAAAAACAAGACTGCGGCTCCTGACCAGAGCTGGGTCCCACCGTTCTCTCTGAAGGACGATGATTATTATCAAGTAGGGTTGTGAATGCTCAAAGGGCTTGATATCCTTCTTCTTTATCCTCAGTCCACAAAGGCCTAGCAAGGATGCTGTCCTGGTCACTTGCTGAAAAGAAACCGACCACTTTATATCCTACCTCCTAGAATGTCTCCAACTGTCAAGAGGAGTTGTCCCCTTTGCCACATCCAATCTAATAACACAAAAGGCCCTGCATGAGATACTCTAAACCAATGAGATATTCAAGAAAGGCTTAAAGGAGAGAGATCAAACTCCCAGAAAGTGGGCCTTACAAGAGCATCATGGGAAACCCATGGGAATTAAACTTTATGCCGTGTGCCTTTGCTCTGACCTCAATTTTTCACTCCCAGTGTTTCCCACGGCCTTTCTCTACTTCCTTGAAGAGCTGTGCGGTGAGGTTATCCTTCACAGCAGAGGCCATCTTCCAGTCAGCTGAGTTAGGAAGGTGACATATGTCCCTTTCCTCCTGAAGGTCAAGCCAATTTAGTCCATGCGAGGGAGTCCAGTGTACTTGCCACGAATGGCAGCGAGGTCCTGATGGATGTCAAGTGGTTGCAGCAGCTCCAAGGCAGGGACCTGCCTCTGTATTAAGCGACCGTGGTGCTGGGTTGCTTCAGATGGAGAGATTGAGTGAGAGTGAGGGTGCAGAGGTCCACAGTAATCACTGCCCTTCCATAAGCCCTCTTGATTATCAGTGTGCTGCAATGCCATCCTTCTAGCCCCCAGTTCTCCTGTTAACCTCCAGAGCCATGTGGGAGATACCCTGCCTTGTTAGCGGCAATTTTCTCAGACGCCGGACACTGCAGCTGCCCTCAGATTTTTCTGGCTAGTGACATGGTCATGATTTCAGGAGTCACAGTAAAGTTTAGCAGCAGCCTTCCTTCCACGCCACCAGAATAGACTGCAGCAGGGAACAGAGGTCTCTTGTGGTTGTTTTGTTTTTGTTTTTAATTATACCTCAAAATTAAGATCTGTATTCTTCCCATGTCACATTGTTTTCTAAAAACATGAGGTGATTGGTGCTGAGAAACTGTGTCACAGCAAAAGTCATGATTCCCTGCCTCCAAGATGAGAAGGCTTGTCCTCATATCTTTATTTCCCAGCTCCTTTTTTAAAGGAAAAAGCCAGTCACAGAATGATACAGCTGGAAGAGACTTTAGGAATTATTTCTAGATGAGAGGATGTGGTCCAAAGGGGGAAGGTGACTACTAGAAAATATGGTCTTAGAAACATGATTCAGTGACCCTCCTCTTTCTTCTCTGGTTGGGAAGAGTTTGGTGGTCTTGATATTTCTGCTTTTGGGGACTGGCTCCCTCATCAGAACAAAGAGGTGGCATAAAAATGGGAGTAATATTTCCACTTCAGAGTCTCATAATAAAACTGCCTCTCTTTCCACACGGGTTCCACTAACCCTGCACCCTTACTTCCTCAGTTTTCCTGGGTACTAACTTCAGCATGCACTGGCCTGGCTGACCACACAGCTGGTATTGCTTCCCTCCCCACACTGTGGACCCCAGGCACAGCTGATTGAAGCAGAGAGAGACACCTGGTCCTCAGGAGCCCCATTCATAGGCCCGTCATTCACGGCCTGGTTCCAAGTATTAAACTACACAGAATTTATGGCTCATGGTTTGTAGGTGCTGGAAGGCCCCAGAGATCTGGGTATGATGGTGGTCATGTTAGGTCTCATATGCAGGGACCATAGACAGAAAAGCAGGCTTAAAAAAAGAATAATAAAGAATAAGAAACAGGAAAGTAGACTCAGTGCAGAGAAACATGGGCCTCAGTAGCCATGTTCCCCAGAAAGAAGAAAAGAGGGACTCCAGCTCCTAGTGATTTGTGCTGTCCTGAGGCTCTGCTTAACCTCCTTTCTTCCCCTTAGCTGGCGTGGATTTTCAGACTCCTCTCTCCTGTCCTTCATTTGTATTGACTTTAGTCCTGCCATCCACAACTTCCCTAATCAGAACATCATCTTGTACAGTCCACATGAATGAATCTTGTTCCTCAAGCCAGGAACAAGCTTTCAAGGCCAGAAATTAATGTCTTAGTCCTTTAAATAATCTTCCCAGGTAACTTGTACATATGACAGCTGTTGAAAGGTTGGATTGAAAGGCTTTCTGGAAATCTAGTTATATAAACTCTTTAATCATTTACTTTGTGCTGGAGGGAGCCTTTTTGAGTTTTTCAAAATAAAGCTACTCAGTGTTAACTGTCACTGTAATTTTAAGGGAAATCAATTCTAGGATGTCGCATGCAACCCTAATTTCCCCAGACCTCTTCAGTGGCAGGTTGAGATGGGTAACAGGGACTGTAACAACACAGAAGTCACTGGCCTCAGCTCCTGAAAAACGGTAGGAGAGAAGATATTTTATACCCATCACTTCCTCCTTGAGCTTTGGTCTCCTTCTCTGGACTTTATCTTCTCCGGTGACGAGCTGAGATTTTTCTGGAGTGTTATTTCTCATTTTCTCTAGTGGGGTCCAGCCTAGTCTGTGGGCACCACTTCCTCCATATCTTCCTGATGGTTATCAGGAGCTCAGCTGAGCAGGGAGAGGGTAAGAGGAGCTGCTAGGGGCGTGGAGTAAAACAGTTAAAGCAATTGAACAGAATTGAAAAAGTTAAGCCTTTAATCACTTTGCTGCTACAGTGTGGGCAAGAGTCAAAAACCTGAGGAACTGCTGACTCCTCTGTTCCATTTATCCCATGAAACAGCTAAAGGGTCCAGGGGCAGGTGAGTGGTTGCACATGAAGGGGCTCTCACTGGAGAGGGAGCCCTCAAGGAAAGCTGGGGCAGTTTTATGGGCCCTGGGGTGGAGGGTGGGAGAGGGGAGAGAGCTAGCAGTGGAAAAGTACCAGATACAGAGTCCTCCTGAGGACAGCATCCTCAAGGTTCCCTCCCTTTCCCCTGCTCCACCCCAGAAGGCCTGGGCAGAGCAGCAAGGAAAACTGCTGTGGAAGCCTCAGAGAGACCCAGGAAGGTAACTGTGTGAAGAGCATGGCTGGCCAGAGGGGCCTGAGAGCTTGACCACAGCTCTCTCCAGAGACTGCCACACACTAGCTGTGTCCCTCCTCTGGTTGGGGAAGGTGACTTTTCAGTGTGGTAAGCTAGGCAAAGCCATTGTAATTGCCTGTGGTCAAGCCCCCAAAAAATTACACAGAGGGCTGGGGTTGTGGCTCAGCGGTAGAGTGCTCGCCTAGCATGCGCTCACCCCGGGTTCGATCCTCAGCACCACATACAAATAAACACACTGTGTACAACTAAAGCAAATAAATAAAATTAAAAAAAAATTACACAGAAATTTTGGAGGAAACCAAAATATGTCATACCAAATATGCCTCTTTAACTCCAGAATTATTTTGTCCTGAAAGTAATTAAGCAGCAAAGACTGGGAAAAGCTCTCATTCTCACTCACTGGCCTAAAATAAATAGTCAGAACATTACAAAGGTGTCCCTCCTCCCCTCTTTACCAGAAAGACAAAAGTTATCACTAGATACAACTTTAGACCTTTGTTAGCCTGGAGACAGAACCAGAGGAATCCAGGTAACAAACTTTACTAACCAGTCTCTCTCTACTATCAGCGTCCTGTGTGTGTACCTTGCCACGGTGTAACCCCCTTGGAGACTGAACCCACTTTTTTTTCTCGTATCATCTCTGTACAGAGTTATTGCTCATGGATGAAGATACTTATACGCCAGATTCTAAACTCATCCTCTTTAGGTCCTCCCATGTGTTACTATACATGCTCATAAACATTTTTGTTTTTCTGTTCTTAATCCATCTTTTACAGAGCACCAGCCAGGCACCTAAGGTAGGTGGAAGAAGAATGCCCATCCCCTTCTCCCTCCCTCCCCTCTCAGGCCCTCCACCCCCTTTAATCCTAGGTGTCCTTCTTAGTTCCGTTCATTAATTACTGACGCCTAACAAATGACCTCAAAACTTAAGTGTCTTTAAACATTTATCTTACAGTTTCTGGGGGTCAGGAATGAAGGGGTGGTGAGGCGAGGTGCCTTTGGATCAGGGTCTTTCACAAGGCTGGAAAGTGTCTGGCAGGGCTGCAGCAGGTCCCTTTCAAGGTCATCCACAGGCGGTTGGCATTCGGCTTCTGGCTAGCATGGGCAGGAGGCCTCTCCCAGTGCCTCCCATATCAGCCTCTCCTTAGGGCATCTCACAACATGACAGCTGGCTTCCCTCAGAGTAAGTGAGAGAGAGAGAGAGAGAGAGAGAGAGAGAGAGAGAGAGAGAGAGAGAACCCCAGAGCAAATATCCAGGGTAGAAGGTAATCTTTCTATAAGCTGCTGAGGGGGTAATATCCCATGATACCCCTAGTATTGTTCATTGGAACCAAGTCAAGAAGTCTATCCCCATGGGAAGGTATTCCCAAGGATGTGAATACCAGGTGGGAGCCAGGTGAGAAGCTGCCTACCATGAAGGCCCAGCCACATTGTGCCCCTTTCCTTACTACCTGTTAGCACGCCCCAGAACCTGTTTCCCTCATAACCAAGTTTTTTGTTCAGCCCTACTTTATACAGTTGTCTTATTGTGCCAAGGTTCTGAGGCTTCTTTTCTTAGCAGAATCCTGACACCTAAGAGCAAAGACCACTAGGTCTTGTCTCCCACTTTGCTGTGGGTTCCTCCGTCACCACCCGGACTTGAGCTATAACAGACACTTGTTGTCTCTTCCAAACCCAGTTTTCTGGGGCTCTCGTATTGCCATGGGAACCTTGCTATTCAGAGCTCTTTCCTGCTGGAAACAGACCTTGCCTGAGTGGATAATCCTTGCTGGCCATGAGCAGGGTTACTATTCACACTATAGTGCTGTCTTCTAAAAAGCCTTCAACCTTGGACTTTAGCTACTGAGAGAACCAGGGGAGATTTGGAGCCCTTTACGACAGAGACACCTTGAGTGTCTCATTTAATCCTGCCAACAAACACAGGGTGGAGCTTAGCACCACTGTTTGCACATATGGAGTTGGGGGTCCAAATTTAGGAAGGGGTAGAGCCAGCCTGAACCCAGACACCAGGGCCTCTCCCTGAAGGGCAAAAGTCACACCGGGGATAGCCGTGCAGCCAAGAGATTTATTCAACAGCCTTTGTGGCTGGTAGGAGGTCGAAGAGGTGCTCTGGTCGAAGGTTGAAGAGGTGCTGGGAAAGGGGAGTCAGGGAGAGGGGAGTGTGCAAGCTCTGAACAGAAGGTGGGTGCTTGGTCGCGCCAGCTGGGACCTCTGGAGTTGTTGGCTAAAGCAGCTGCTGTCTGGCTGGAGGATGGAGCTGTCAGCTGGGAGCAGCCACTGGGCTGAAGGCGGTGGGTCTGGAGCTGTTGGGCTGGAGGCAGTGGGTCTGGAGCTGTTGGCTGGGGCAGCTGCTGTCGGGCTGGAGGCAATGGGTCTGGAGCTCGTGTCTTCGGCTTCCTCCTCTCAGCAGCAACGAGCTGATGTGTTCTGAGTCTCTCGAACAGGTCCCTATGTAGGGATTTCTGGTGGGAGGTGCACCAGAGCAACCCCAATGCCATTGGCTCTTTGCCCATGGAACAGGGCGACCTTTAAGCCTATTGGCTCCTGCCCAGGGAAAAGAAACATCCTGTCCGGAAATTGAAACAAGGTTGCTTTGCTCAGGATATGGAAACCTCTGGGGGAGGGGGAGGGTAGCCCATCTATCACTCCCCAAGTCCCGTCTTATGCTAAGTGTGACTCTGATTTATCCTCAAACGGCTTCTGTTGTAGCCACTTGCCTACTGCCTGTGGTTTTGAGCCACCCAGTGCTTGTGTGATCAATGAAGGCTCCCCCCTCCTGTGGGGAGAGGGGTGGCCCACGGCTCCTGCACTTGCTTCCAAAGACCCAGGAGAGCTGTGACAGTTCCCAGCCAGTGCACCTGGCCACACAGTGCAGAGGAGAGGAGCGAGGCGGGGAGCTGGGTGGGTGAGGTGTGGTAAGAGGTCTTGTCAGAGGCTCTGTTTCCCCCAGAGAAGAATGCTGCTTATAGTGCATATGAGACTTGGCCACACAGACTTGTTTGCCCTTACTGAGGGGTCCCTGCCGGTGTAGGGAGTAGTGTTGCAGGGGACATTGAACAGACCTAGACATAGAAAGAGCATAATGGCCAGAGTGCTGTGCTTTGCCAGGCCTGTTGACCAGGTAGGCCGCTGCCAGCCTCAGGGAGCTTGGCTTTCAGGAGTGTCTCCACCACTCTGATGGATAAGCCACTCACGGTGCCTTCACCATGTGAGCCATGTGGTTCATGCTGAACACCTGCTTTCCTTCTGGGAGTCTAGCATTTTGAAAGGTGCTAGACAGAGCGTGCACAGGTGAAAACCCTGGGCACTGAGTGTCACTCCGTGTTTCGCTGGGAGCATTCGATCATGCATGACATCGGAGTTTGTTGCTGAGGAAGTTGAGTGTTCCAGAGTGACTCCAAGGACAGGATCTCGGAAGCTCCTGCCTGGGTTCCCTCTTCAAAGGAGGAGGTCAGCTGTAATGGACCTAAGCCAGGAACATGACTAGTGTTGAGTCCTGTGAGTCCCACTAACAAGTCAGTGAGCTGGGATGGCCTGGAACACATTAGGGAAGGAGCCCTGGAGGAAGGGGTGGGTTGCAGATCCTCTTGACTTCACAATGGACCACACTACTGCCTAGTAAATTTCCCCTCCCTCTCAGGGTCTTGATGTTCTCCTTTTCCCCATCAAGTAATATCATTCTTCAGAAGAAATGCTTGAGTGCCCCTCTGTGATTCAATCTAGCCTGGACTGTGACATGAGAGAATGAGACCAGGGATTACTAATGTGAAGAAATCATGAAGTCATTAATTAATAAGGAAAATAATAAGACACCTGAAGTTGCCCCACCTTAAGTTCTTCTCTTCTTTACAAGTGGTGTCCTTTTTGTCTGAGAATGTAAGTGACTGTACAGTTCAGGATTTCCACCTTCACCTGGTGAGGTGTCACACAGCAGAGGTCATTTGGCAGAGACCTAGAGTCCAGGACCCAGGCATTGTGTTCCAGCACCCCTGCAATATCCCCCACGAGAGAGCTCTTGTGGCATTGGGAATGTGGCAGGGATGAGGTTTTTTTCCTCAAGAAATGGAAGGGGACAGAAATAGCAAAGGATATAGATCCTGTGGGCATTGGAAGCTTTTGTAAGTTCTTGGAATTTCAACTCAGGTGTAGTGAGACTGAGAGTCCCTGGAGGACTTACAACAGAGGACTGAGATTGATGATATTTATTCCAGTTCAAAGGCTATGTAAGAAGTACAGGGCCATTGTAGAGAAATTGATGCTATAGTTTTATGTCTTTTTATTATAATTTCAGGGAATTTAGAGCCACTGGGTCATCCTCGGGGATCCTGCCTGGCTTGGCACTCTTCTTTCTTCCTGATAGATGGTCTTGGGCCCATGAGCCCCCCCAAGCAACCTTGTTTCATTTTCCCTAGGCAGGAGCCAATGGGCTTAAAGGTCACTCTGTTCCCTGGACAAGAGCCAATAGGCTTAAAGGTCGCCCTGTTCCCCAGGCAGGAGCCAATGGGCTTAAAGATCATTCTGTTCCCTGGTCAGGAGCCAATAGGCTTAAAGGTTGCCCTGTTCCCTGGGCAAAGAGCCAATAGCGTTAAAGGTCATTCTGGTACACCCCCCACCAGAAATCCCTACTTAAGCTCCTGCCTGCCCAGAGCTCAGTCTCAATAGCTCCTCCCTGCTGAGAGGAAGCAGCCACTCCGACAGCTCCAGACCCATTGCCTCCAGCCTGATGGCAGCTGCCCCAGCCCACAGCTCCAGCCCGATGGCAGCTGCCGCAGCTGGCGTGACCAGCCACCCACCTTCCGTTCAGAGCTTTCACACTCCCCTCTCCCTGACTCCTCTCTCCCACCAGAGCTTGCACATGCCCCTCTCCCTGACTCCTCTCTCCCTGTACTTCTTCTACCTCTGACCAGCCATAAAGGCTGGGGAATAAATCTCTTGGCTGCACGGTTGTCTCTGGTGTGATTTTTGCCCTTCACTTGCCCTTCCTCCTTTCTTTTTCTTTAAGAACTAGAGGTCCAGCCAGGTCTGATGGCACACACCTGTAACCCCAGCAATTTAGGAGGCTAAGGGGGGAGGATCACAATTTCAAGGCCAGCCTCAGGAACTTAGCGAGGCCCTAAGCAACTTAGTGAGGCCCTAAGCAACTTAGTGAGACCCTCTCTCAAGATAAAAAAAAATGTTTTTAAAAAGGGCTGGGGGTGTGGCTCAGTGGTTAAGTGTCCCTGGGTTCAATCCCAAGTACCCAAAATAAATAAATAAAAGAACTAAAGGTCCAGTCTATAATGAAAGAATGAGAGTCCTTATTTTCTACAATATTACCAGTAAATTTTTCAAATTAATTAAATTAATTCATTAGTGAATGGGACTATGACTTCCATTTAGAAGAAATCAGCATTTGAGTTTTTAACTGGAACAGTTGGGTAGTAAATCAACAAGAACTCATGCACTGATTCTCCATTTTCTAGTGGGGTGGGGACTTCCACCCAGGTGTGCAGCTGTGGGGGGACCTTTGACAGACCACAGGGGCCACAGTGGCCTGCACGTGGACCTTCTCCTGTGATCAAGCCACATCTGCCCTCTGAGTCATGTCTGGAGTTTTTGATTGATTACTTGTGCTTTATGGAATAGTAACCATTAAGGCAAGTCAAAAATGACATAAAAATCTTTTGAGAGGTTGAACTCAACATTTCCAACAAAATCTTCCTTTTTTGATACAAAATTACTTTCCTGATCTGATTAAACTTCCTAAATATTTTGTTGAGGGCCCACAATGTGCCTGGCCCCATTCTAAGCACTTCATCTGTTTGTTTCATTCTGAAGATGGCCCTTTCTTTAGTAGGAGGAATTATTCCCCCCCATGTGTTGTGGGCCCTCAACAATGCACTGTGGGCTGTCTTTGGAGGCGGTGTTAGCTGGTATTCCCACCAGCACTGCACAGGATACCTATTTTTCCAGATTTTCTACCTCTCACCAATAGTTGTTTCCCCCCACTACTCTTACATATTTGTCAATTGGAGAAAAAGGCCTGTCAGGGCCTGGCCCCCGAATATCACCAGCACAACCTATTGATTAAACAAAGCTGAGTCTGTTGCTTATGACCAAAAAGGAGATCTGCAGCTCAAAACTTTTTGACAATATCTCCGAAAGGGGGAGATAAGATCAGAATGTACTGCCAGGTGCGGTGGCACACGCCTGTAATCCCAGCATTTGGGAGGCTGAGGCAGGAGGATCGCGAGTTCAAAGCCAGCCTCAGCAATGGTGAGGCACTTAGCAACTTAGTGAGACCCTGTCTCTAATAAAATACAAAAAAGGGCTGGAAATGTGGCCCAGTGGTCCAGTGCCCCTGCCCCTGAGTTCAATCTCCGGTACCAAAAAAAAAAAAAAAATTAAAAAATAAAAAGATCAGAATGTACTGAGAATCAGGAGTTTGGTTTAAGCTGAGTCTTTCCACAGAGGCAGAGAGGGAGAGATGCTTGATTAGGATTGGATCAAAACCATCCAAGTGTTGGTAGAAACATCAAGGTGAGAATTTTGAGGAGAGGAACTTAAAGAACCTGAAGTCACACTGTTGATGCTTCCCATGGAAGAGCAGATGGGCTTTTGCTAGTCGGTATCCCCACCAGCACTGCGCAGGGAACCTATTTTTTTAAGGAACAATCAAAACATTGACTTGAGCCAGACAGTGTCCAGAAGAATAAAAACAGTAGAATATCAAAGTGATGTCAACGTAGACCCAAACATGTCCTTGCTCAGTGTGGCGTAGACGGTTTTTGTTCTCATCCTTTTGGCGATCACATAGATTTGAGCTTCCTAATATAAATACAATGCCATGTGATCTTTCTCTTCCTTCATTTCCCATTCTGCCCCCTGCAAACATGGCTAAAAGCCCAGGCCATTTTCCTCCAGTTATGAAAGTAAAATATGCTCAGGAAGTAAGAAAAAAGTATAAAGAAGCAGAAAAACAAAATAAAGCACAGAAGCAAAGCCCGGCGCAGCGGCGCATGCCTGTAATCCCAGCTGCCCCAGAGGTCGAGGCAGGAGGATTGAAAATTCAAGGCCACCCTGGGCAACATAGCAAGACCCTGTCTCAAAATAAAAAATAAAAAGAGCTGGGGATGTAGCTCAGTGGTAGAGTGCCCCTGAGTTCAATCCCCAGTGCCATAAATAGATAAATAATAATGAAAAAAGAGAAAAAGAAGGAAAACCTATGGCCTTCTTCATATAAACACAAGTAAGATAAATTTCTGCAGGAGCTGAGCCAAGCTCCATCTTTCCCTTCTGAGTGAGTGCAGCGTTGGGGTATGCCTCCTGGGTTTGATTTGTGTTCACTAGTCTTGAGAGATCACTGATGGGCAAGAAGGTTTCATATAGAATTTGTTGTTGGCTTTAGAATGATCACATCACAGGTTTTGGGCTCAGACCTCTGTACCCTTTGGCCGTTCAGCTGATTCCCTTCCCAGGTAGTCTGCGGTGACTGTGAGCACAGTACTGTGGGGATCCTTTCCCAGCAGGGCCCTTTCTCCTTCCTCTCTGGGGGCTGTTTTAGAATTGGTTGCTGTGGGAGCCCACCTAGAGGACAGAGCAGAGAGGCTCTTTGCCACCTAAAATTAGGGAAAAGCCTGGGTGGAGATAAAGGGAGAACAAATCTAAATAGCTGTTGTAAATATGGATGCACGCCATGTGAATGCCAAGATAATAAATATGTTATATATGACGTGTAAGCTATAACACCAAGAAACGTGGAGGACCCAGTTGGTCTATCCCCACCCAGCCTGCTCTGTACCTCAGCATGACTTTTCTCTTCCATTGTCTTCATTTTTGTAGCTTTACTGCTCCAGAGGACTCATGTTCAGGAAGATAAAAATTGCAAAAAAAAACTTTATCGTTCATGGGATGGCTAATTTTATGTGCCAATGGGGCTAGGTTATGGTACCTAGTTGTTTGAACCAATACCAGTCTGGATATCGCCATAAAGGTATATTTTAGATGTGCAGAACATTCACTAATGTCACTGGTGAACACAAATGAAATGAAATGATTTGGAAAATAAGTACTGTAAATCTTCCATTGTCCTGCTTGAGGGCTGGACTTATTCCATCTTTGATTTCCTTCATTGGGAGAAATTTCTCAAGGCGACTGTACATTGAGTGGTTGGGATTCAGGCTTGTTATATGAAAAGGAAAAAAGGAAATTAGGATACCATTTCTCTCTTCATTACTGTGCTCCCATTTGAGTCACTTAGAAGTTTTGTTTATTAAAAAGCCTTTCATCTCTGCCCACAGAAAATTATAGGGCTAAGTTACTTTATCTTCCTTTTCTGATACAAAATGACTTTCCTGTTCTGATTTCACTTCCTAAATATTTTGTTGAGGGCCCACAGTGTGCCTGGCCCGATTCTAAGTACTGCATCTGTTTATTTCATTCTGAAGATGGCTCTTTCTTTAGTGGGAAGAATTATTACCCCCATGTGATGGTAATTCTATTGGATATCGTTCCTGTTTCTCTTCCCTTCCTCCCTTTCATGATGATTTGATCAGAAGCAGTTGGGATCTTGCTTCATTTGTCAGAGCACCTAGAAGAATTTCTGAAGCTCTAAGAACACCCTGACCTGGCCAAATTGAAGGAACGACAGAAGTGATTCATAGGAGATCTCTATGCATTGCCAAATGATTTAAACTGGCTAAGCCTGAGTGAAAAATGCCTAAGAAGCTGCCCTGAGCTGGGCGCGGTGGTGCACGCCTGTAATCCCAGCACTTGGGAGGCTGAGTCAGGAGGATCGTGAGATCAAAGCCAGCCTCAGCAATGGAGAGGCACTTAGCAACTCAGTAAGACCCTGTCTCTAATAAAATACAAAAAAGGGCTGGGGATGTGGCCCAGTGGTCGAGTGCCCCTGAGTTCAATCCCCGGTACCAAAAAAAAAAAAAAAAAAAAGAAGAAGAAGCTGCCCTGGTTGACTCTGGTGTCTGCTCCTCCTTATGTTTTAACATTTTGAGAGAGAGTCAGAATGTAGAATGGAAGAGCCCAAATCAAGAGGGATGCTACTATAGTTTGGAACTGGTGACACTTTTAAGAGGTGAGACCTAGTGGGAGGAAGTTAGGTCATGGGGGAGCATGTCCTTGAAGGGAATATTGAAACCCTGGTCATTTCCCATCTTTTTTCCTCCCTCCCTCCCTCCCTCCCTCCCTTTCTTCCTTTCTTCCCGCCATGAATTGAACAGGTCTCCTCTACCACCCTTTCCCACCATGATATACTGTGCCACCACAGACCCAAAGTGACAGGGCCAAGTGACCATGGACTGGAAGCACTGAAATTGGTAGTCAAAATAAACCTTTCTTCTGATTAAGTTGATTATCTCAGGTACTTGTTATAGTAATAGAAATCTGGTTAACACAAATGCATTGAGCTTCTAGTATAAAAGAAATGGATCACAATGATTTAAATACACAGGGATTGTCTTTTTCTCAAACAGGATGTCTGGAAATATGCCATTTGTCAATAGTTCAATGATTCCTTTCATCCTTGAAAGAAGGACCAAAAAATAGTGTGTTTTTATTGGGAAGACTAAAAACCTTCCAGGAGGCTCCATGGATGTCATTGACCAGAATGTTTCCCAATGGTCATTTCTTCATGCAAAGGAGTCTGAGAAACAAGAATTTAGCTTTCCCAACTTTGTAGGAGATCCCATTAGGATAATGGGGCTGGGAGGGTGCATTGTTCACACCAGTCTCCAGTCTTCTCCTGGGGTCCACAGCCTTGGGTTTGGGACCTTCTCTGTCTACCCTCTGTTTGCAATGCATTGTTTTTGTCAGTTTACTTGAGTTAGCACAAACTAGTTCATTTTAGTCCCCATGAATTTTCTCTAATAGACTTAGCAAATCTCTTAGACAATGAGGAAACTCACCATTGTGTAGGGCAGCTCTAGAGGTACGTGAGGAAAGCTGGGCGAGAAAAAGCTTTGGAGGAGATGCCATCAGAGTGCAACTGACTTTGACATACATTAGCCTGAAAGACCCTGTTGTCACACCTCAAGCAGGTGAAAGCCAGTCCTGATGCAAAGCAGGCTCAGAAGCATATGGCTTTGGGGACACAGTAGGAAAGACAGTCCCCTAGGGATCCATCAGAGGAGAAATTGGGCTTCTCTTAGAATCAGCTGAACTTAGAGCCCTCAGAGCAAATTGTTCACTCCTTCAGTACATCACTGTAGGGCCCATTAGAGCATAATGGGAAAAGAGCTGCCCCAGAGCATGCTGGGGGTGTGGGTGTGAGAAGGGCCAGATAATGTTTCATCGAGTGTGGAGTGGCTGGCTTTCCATCAGAAAGGCTTTGCAGGAGTGTGGAGAGTGCTGAGCGGCCCGTCATTTCAGCAAGCAGGGAGGCCCTCTGGGGCCGCACCCCTATAGCACCAGTAGCTCCTGCCCCCTGATGGTCAGAATTGTCCATTACCATGGCAACCTCAAGAATGGCTGCAAGTGTGAGCTCTTTGATCCTCAAGGATGCAGGTGGGCTGTTTTTTTCTTTCTCTTTTCTCCCCTATGAGGCAGGGCAGAGCAATGGTGGAAGGATGAGAAAAGATTGAACTGAAATTAACCATTGAAGTTGCCACTCCAACAAGAAATGGCACGTGCCCGCCTTCGGAGTGTGAGCAGATGGCATGCAATGCGGACCTCAGCCTTTTGGAGCAGCTGCCCTTGCACAGATCCGCATAGTCTTACATGAGGAGGGGTTTGCATTGTGGCTTCGGGAAATAAGAGAAATGGGATCGCTCTCCTAGGTAGGATTTAGATACATAAACAAGAAAACAAGGAGGGTGTTTTTCTATTATTGTTCTCTCTCGTGCTTATTCGTTTTTCAGAAGCACCCTGGTTTATGTGGAAAGATTCAACAATTCAATAAATTCAGCAAATTTTTATGGAGTGTCTTCTCTTTATTTCTATTTTATTGTTTATATCCCACCTCTTTCAACAAGAATCCCAGGCAGCTTGCAACTAAGGACATAAAATACAAGAGTAATAACAGAAAATCAGGAGGACCAAGGAGAGAAAAAATAAATTATTTTAGCCACAAGAGTTAACATAATGAGTTTAGAAGATTCAAATTTAAATTCAAATTTGAAAATACTGAATCCAGAAACCAAATATTTTTTTTACTTTCTCATCAATTTTTGTTTTGTTTTGTTTGAAAAAAATAACCAAAATTTTCTCCTCCTTGATTCTAAAAGACAGTTCTTTTGAGCAATTGAATTTGGTTTACATTGAATGCTATCTCCTCCTTTCTACTCTAGTTCATTATCATCATTACTGACATTTATCGAGTACCATTTATTGAGATTTATTTATCCATATTTATTGAATGTGCTAGTCACTGTTCTAAGTACTTTAAATATGCTTTCTCATTTAGTCTGTAAGTAATCCTATGAGGTATATGCTGTTATTATCCTTACTGTACAGAAGGGAAAATTAAAACACAGGTGAAGGATTTCAGGCCTTATACATGATAGCCTTGGTCCCTTCTAAGAAGTCAAGTTCATCTGCTGAGTCTAACACTAAGGGAGTCCATAAGTCCAAGACTAACTTAGGTGATCCATAGAGGCTCCACTAGCTTGCATAGGTGTAAGAAAAGCGGGCTCTGCCTCAGCTGAGATGTCCCTGACCTTAGCTTGGTTGCCATTTAGACCACCAACCTCTTCATCTATGTTGTAGTCAGTTTTTCACTGCTATGACTAAAGGACCCAATCAGAACTGAAGTAGGACAGAAGAGGCTGGACACCTGAGGAATTTTCTGGAAGCACATGTATTGACTGCAGGGTTCAGAATTTTTCCTCCGAACAAAGATTTTGGAAATTCTTTGAACTTTATACCTAGTGGCGAGGTGGGTGGGGCGGGGGAGGGGTTGAAGGTTTACATAACAAGTGTGCTCTCTTCCATTCCCTAGACCAAACACAGATTTCACAAGTTGTTTTTACCAAGAAAACAGAGATGATATCTTTTTGTACAAGCTTGCAGACTCTATTCTATCATACCTTTTGTGTGCAAACCTGGCATTTACATGAAAGAGGAAACTACCTACCACAATAACCTCTGCAGACATCCTGCTGATCTGACAAGAGGAGAAGTTTAAATATGACAAGGGTCTTTTGGGTGAGGGTACCTGGTCTGCTTCAGAACAACTGTAGAGGAGGAAAAGTTTATTTGAGGGCTCACAGTTTCAGAGATCTTAGTCCATAGAAGGCCAGCTCCATTCCAAGGGGCTCGAGGCGAGCTGGCTGAACATTATCACAGAAGAGTGTGGCAGAGGGAAGCAGCTCACATGGTGATCAGGAAGCAGAGAGAGAGTCTTCACTTGCCAGATACAAATATATACCCCAAAGCCACACCCTAATTCCCACCTCCTCCAGCTACAACCCACCTCTTCAGTTACCACTCAGTTAATCCCTATCAGGGGATTAATCACTGATTGGGTTAAGACTCTCACAACCAATCATTTCTCCTCAGAACCTTCTTGCATTGTCTCACATGTGAGCTTTTGGGGGACACCTCACATCCAAACCATAACAACCTGTTTCCTTATCTTCTGGACCAGTTTTTGGTCTCTACAAACCTGGGCCTTGTAGACACCCAATACTCGAACCCTCTATGGGGAGAGATCAACAAATATTGGTCTTCTACGCGTACCCTATGAAACTGGAGGGCTTGAGGAATGCCTTGGCCATTACTAGTATCTGATGAACAGACCGTGTGTGACTTCCTGAGTATCCTACTTATCATTGCCTGGACAACAGTGTCTCATGCTCTGATCTAATTAGTACTTTCTGACCTAACTTCAAATGGGGTTATCACTGGGCCAATATGAAGAGCTGTAGTTTTGAAGCCAAATGGTGAGATTTGGAGATAAAAACCATCTAACCAAGATATCCATATGATTCCAAAGCATTTGAAGGGTCTTGGGCTGAGCAGGGATGTACAAGCAACTCACACAAAGTCATTCACGCCTCTCAATGTTTCAGCTCCACTTTGGGGCACCATCTTCCTAGAATCAAAGCTCTTCAACAAAGGGGTCCTTTGGTGCCCAGCCTGGCAGAACCCATTTGATGGCAAGTCAGAATAAACATTATTTTTGTGTGTGTGTGTGTGTGTGTGTGTGTGTGTGTGTGTGTGTGTGTGTGTGGTTGGGATCCTATCTAGGGCCTTATGCATGCTAGGCAAGCACTCTACCACTAAGCCATACTCTAGTCTCAAGTGTTATTAAATCATTCAGACATTGATGCATAACCTGGGCTGCTATTGCTCAGAGACAAGTAAGAGAATAGAAGTCTGGGTTTCTGTTAGCAGGGGAAACTAGATAATAAAATACATCTTGTATTTATCATAATATTGATTCATTCCCCCTTTCTGGTTTTGTATCTGACTGCAAGGATTTCTTTTCCTCATTTTAACTTATTCTGTATATTTCCTTCTGCTCTCTTCTCAAAGCCCTCACATCTCCGATTATAGTCCTTCAGTCCTTCATTATGGCTACAGCTTCTTCTTTCTTTTTTTTTTTTTTTTTTTTTTGTGTGTGTGTGTGTGTGGTGCTGGGGATTGAACCTAGGGCCTTGTGCATGTGAGGCAAGCACTCTACCAACTGAGCTATGTCCCCAGCCCCATGGCTACACCTTCTGGCAGCTCTACTCCTTCCAGTCCTATAATATATATCCAAATCTGATGTCTACAATGCATCTACAGGATGGTGGTGGGGTGAGGGGGACGGTAGTGAGTGTTTGGAACTTCAGGTTCTCCTTGAAACTATCAACATAAGAGAAATTTGTTTCCACTGTGAGTTAAATATGGAAATTAATACACAATGGAATAGTATAGAGATAGGCAAAAAGATTCATTTGATCTCAGAGCTACAAGATTAGATGGCAATATGACTCAAAATATTGATGTGGTTAAGTAAAGAGAATTGATGGGTTCTGGGAGTGTAGAGAAAGAGTTTCCAGGGCAAATGCTGGCAGAGTTGATATAGGCATCATCCTGGGGAAGGTTGTCTTAGCTCATGAACTTCCCATATTCTGGTCCCACTGTTAAAGTTGTTCCTATTGTGGGAGGGAATGCAGGAGGTTGATTCTAGCTAGGGTCAGTTATGTCTGTGTTGGAATAAAAACTGAGCATCAAGTACCTTTGAGATATATGCTACCTCATGGAGACTCACCCTTTGGGACCAGTGAGGTCTACCTCCGTCAAGCTCCTCAGTTTCTCCATAATGCACTGCTTTGATTCACTTGTAGCCTAGTTGTGACAGATAAACTGTGTCATCCCACAAAATTCTCTGTCATGAGGACTTTACAGACACCCAGCTCAAGCTATACCTGACTGCTAATCTGGTGCAGGTAGCAGATTCCTAAGATGAGCTCCTGAGGGCTAAAGGGCCTGTAGCCCCAAGTGGAGAAGTCTATCCACAAGTATTTTTGCTTTAGTAAAGATGCCAGAAGTCACTGTAGCTCATTCAAAAAAAACAAACAAACATGGTGCTCAGGGCTGTTCAGTGTCCCCAGTGGGCACAGCACGCTCTAGAACACAGATACAGGAGCACCACTGAAGGGCGGGAGTTGTCACATTTTCTTTACCTTTCTCCCTTTCCACTTTAGAGTCCTCTCCACATCTTCTATGGTTGTATCCTCCAAAGAGTTTGGCAACCTCTCACTCTACTTGAAAGGCTCTTTCTACTAAGTCAATACCCAACTTTCCTGGGTGAACTATCCCTCCTCCAACTGCAGTGGCCAAGTATAGCTAGCGACCTTTCATTCTTTCCCTCTGTGTTCTCTCGCCCCCACTCTCCACCCGTTAGGATTTATATGGATATTTGAAATTTGTCACATTCCTTTTCATAACAATCACTATTGTTTCTCAAGTGTCTATTATGTAGCAAGATGGAACTTGAGTTTAAGTCTTCACTTGATAGAGTAGAGTAAGATGATTACCATTTTACATATTTTTAAAACCAAGGTTCCGAAAGGCCACATTGGCACCCAGGGTTCCCTAATTAATAGGTAGCAGCATTGGGATTAGATTCCAGAAGACTGACTTGAGCCTGGATCAAACCACCTTCTCCCTTCCATCATTTATCACACAACTGTGATGACAAGTTTCAACAAAACAGCGCAGCAGCGATTTTCCACACACCATTACCCATTGCTCATACACACTAAAAAGGCAATTTTAAAAATCAACATTGTACTCAATTTTAATTATAAATATTAGGTTGTATTTATATATGTTGCCTTTTAACTGTTTGTGAATGAATAGCTACTCCAGAAAATAAATCTCTTAGGACCCGACATGGAAAAAAAAAAAAATCCTTGTTAAATATTTTATTAAAAATCATTTTGTGTTGCTGCCAAAGCAACAGAAAATAATTAAATTCCTTTCCATTTTGTGATATCATTTACATAAGCAGTCATGCTCTTCCTATCTGTAAATGTCAAGTGTCCTAGTTTGGGCTCCCTGTGGTAGCCTGTGTCAGTGTAATTAGGATTCCAGGGTTGTGAGCCAAGGACGGGCAGTGACTTGGCAGTGCAATCCACGTGCAGGGGTCTGTGGCTAATTCTTGGAAACTGACAGTACAGACCTAGACCAGGGAAAGGTGCTGCTAAGCCTAAGATTCCTGAGAAACTGTGAAGCCGAGCAGATGCCAGGCCAGCTCTAACTGACCATCCACTGCTGCCAGCCCTGCTAGTGCCACATATGACATGATTCTGGGGAAGACCAAAGGCCATTTCTTATCCTATTTCTGACTCCCAGATATGACCGCAAGCTCTTATGTTCTATTTGTACCTCCGCCTTTCCATTTGTGTAAACCATTCTCTCTCCTGTGTTAGGAAATGGCAGCTTTGTAAAAGGCTTTGCATTCACAGGGGGAGGGTAGTCTTCAGATTAGAACCACTGCATTCAGATCTCTGTTTTTCTGGTGTGAGCTGTTACTGGACATTAGCAACACTGCTCTTCATTGTCTGCATTATAATGGGGTATTGGTGTTGGGGGCGCCATATAGCACAAGGACAGATAGAATAAACCTTTTTCTATTTCCTTTTCTACTGTTTTTTTTTTTTTTTTTTCTGGCACTCAGAATTGAACCCAGGAGTGCTTTACCACTGAGCTTCATCCCCAGCCCTCTTTATTTTTTGAGACAGGGTCTCCCTAAGTTGCTTAGGGCCTCGCTAAGTTACTAAATTGTTGAATGATGGCCTTGAATTTGTAATCTACCCTCCTATGTGCCCCCTTAGCCTCCTGAGTTGCTGGGATTACAGGTGTGCACCACTGAGCCCTGGCTCTTCTCTACTGATTTAATGGAGCAAGATGGTCTCGTCTTTGGGCTTTACCAAGGGGCCCTGCGTGAGCTATGTGGATCTGCAAATGGCTTATGGCCTTCATTAGTACATTAAAGTTGGTTGTATTAATCACCACCTCATTAGCGTGCAACGGGAACTGAATATTTCTAAATGCTCTGAAAATTTCACCCACCAGCTGATCACAGGTCACTAGAAACACAGGATCTAATAGCAGAACGCTCGGAGGGGTTTCACGACTGTTATCTGCTGGGAGATCCAGGCGGCATCCTAGAGGGTCTTAAATCACATGGAAGAAAATTCTATGACTTGGAAAGAAAACAACACCACCACTCTGAGCCTGCTGCTTCTTATTAGGAAGGAAACGACTGGGCGCTCAGGAGCCGCGGGGAAGCTTCAGTATCGGTGACCGCGAACCGTGAGGGGTCAGCAGAAGAGGAAACAATTTCACCAACCCGGGCCTCTGGAGGACCGAGAGAAAGGAAACTAAAGAAAACATGAAAACCAGAAGGAAAATTGGAAAAAAATAAGTTCCCTGGGCAATTCATTAAAGAGGAGAATTAATTTCAGGTAGGCCTAAGCGGCTGCCACCTTCCCTGATAGAGCCAGGCAGTTGCTCAGGGCACCTGTTCGTTTCTGCGTGTGATTCAGGGAAATGACTCCACTCGGATGAGGTCTCAGAGGTCCCGGGCTCTCCAGGATGAGAGCCCATCACCATGCCTTCAGCCTAGAGAGGTGCAGGGGCTTGAGAGGAATTCTGAGAACTGGACAACTTCCAATGACCTGCAAAGGGATCCATCCAGACAAGGGTCCTGCAGACCTCCAAGTCTGGTGAGGTTCCTGCAATCCACCCTCAACCTAACCTTCTAGGTTTGCAAAGGGAGCACTCAGCACCCACAGATCACAGAGAAAGCACCACAGATCATCAAACACAAGAAAACCAACTCCAAAGCCATCAGAGAGCAAGCTGGAGTTCTGACCAGGGCCGGAGTTATTTCTTAGAAGGTTTGTCTTTTCTGCATGCCCTGAGCCCCAGAGGGCATTAACATTGGGTCAGATTTTGTAAAGTGCTTTGCAAGACCTTTTTTGGTCCCTGGACACTTGGGGCTACCAAGTGCTGCTGAGGAGCTCTTTGTTGTGAGGGGCCTCTGCTTTCAGTTCTCTTTCTCTTGAAGGCTGCTGGGCTAGGCCTGTCCTGGGGAGAAGCCAGATGAGGGCACTCCAAAGCCAGGGCAATTCATGTTAGAACATAGAAAA
The DNA here is from genome assembly GCA_025594165.1 of Tamias sibiricus. NCBI lineage: Eukaryota > Metazoa > Chordata > Mammalia > Rodentia > Sciuridae > Tamias > Tamias sibiricus. The sequence goes on along the minus strand of CM046659.1, from coordinate 43,297,440 downwards.
AATTCACTTGGTTTAGTTTTTCTTCCCGAGAGAGCAATCCATGGTGCTTTCTTAGCTTGTAGACAAGTTACAATGAGTTTAAATGGCTTATAATATATTAAAGTATGCACGAGGATGTTTAAACACATCAGTATATCCCAAGGCCACATGGCTTAAAACGAAACCGCGACGTCTAATAAGATACAATGAAGGCAATAGAAAAAGAATGGCTATTACAGAACAGATAAAGGAATATTTGAATAATCTGAACCCATGTAAACAAATAAATCATCTTGTATCCTTGGGTGATAATAAGATTAGACAATAAACTGTAGGATTGGAGAATTGCTGTGGTTGCACAGGCATGAGACGGGGAAAGGCTAGCTTGGCTTTGATCTTCAGGAAGTGTTATTAGCGACTGATGCACAACATTGTAACTGAAGAACTCCAACACTGGCAGCTGGGTCAAACAGGGGTGATGGGGGGGAAATCCTGGTAAAGGTTCCAAAAGGTAATTCTTTAAACCTGGCATAGTTTGTGGGTCTGAGAAGCTGATGCTGCCTGCAGAGCTGGAGAGGTGGCATGCTGAGGTGGTGGTACAAGGTTAGAGTGGATCACGAACGGGAACAGAGGGGTGTCTGACTCTACTGCCCACCTTCCTAGGCTCAAAATTTACTTGAACCTTACTCATGGATTTGTTCATTCTACCTGTATTTATTAATATCTACAATATATCTGGCTGTGATGTGGGCATGGGGGACGTCAGGGTAAATAAAACAAATGAGTTTTTTTTTTTTTTTAATGTCTGTGTGTGTGGAGTGGGGGGGGGGGGGGATGCTGGGGATTGAACCCAGAGCTTCACACATGCTAGGGAAGTACTCTCCCACTGAGCTACGCCCCCCAGCCCAAATAAGGTCTTTACTGTCAGCAGCTTATGTTCGGTGGGGGGTAGATTGAAAATAAACAAGTGAGATAGAAACTCAGACAGTGATAACTGCTGTGAAGAAAGGAGAGCAGAATGATGGAAGGGAGCATGATGGGGGCAGTGATAGGGCAGCTGTTAGATGAGGTCAGGGGTGGCCTCTCTGGGGGTGAGCAGCATTTGAGCAGAGATTCAAATGTGGTCCTTGGAAATCTTGGGGAGAGGCATTCTAGGTTTTTGGGATGGTGTGTGCAAAGGTCCTGAGAAGGCTGCAATAAACCTAAGACAGAAGAAAGGCCAGCATGTCTGGCAAGGGGAAAGGTCAGGGAAGGAGGCAGGTGTTAGACCTTGGAAGGGCTTTCAAACAAGACCAACAAGTATGGATCTTATTTCCTGAGAAATCACCCAAGGCAGGGAGGGATGTAATCTGGCTGGCATTGAAAGTCTAGGCAGCAGATTTACATCTGGTGCTGGTGGAGGCCCCTCCAGCTGGAGAAAGCTAATTGAAGACAGGAGGACATGGCCCTGGTCATGGGTCAGGCTGCCTCTCAGCCCCTTTTCTAGGCTTCCTCCTCCATCTGCAGGACCCAAAGGGCAGGTTCCCTACCCGGGTTGGCCAGAGACCCGTACATCTCCAGCAGCTCAGACTTGCCAAGAAGAGATCCAGCCACAGCCTGGCTTGTTCCCTTGAAGGGAGGATTTGGAAACACTCTAGAGTGGGCAGCAGCTGTATTTTCCACCTGATGGACAGACTAGCAGGAAGAGCCAACCCAGAGACTAACACTAACAGCCAACGCTCGCATGCCAAATGTTCATTAATGCTGTGCTAAAGATTTTACACACACTAGCTCATTTTACCTCCAACAACCCTATTCTCATCCCTGTTTGCAGATGAGGAAAACTAGGCACGGAGAGGGTAAGCTGCCCTAAATCACATAGGTAATGAGGATGTATACCCAGAGAGGTAGAGTGAAGTGGGGGTGCCAGGGGTCAGACAGAGCTCCAGGCCTTTGAGTTCCTAACAGCCACCCAGACCCTGGTTTTCCAGCTTTCTTGGAATTCTTACCTTTGTTCCAAGAGACATCCTGCCCCCATTGTGTTGACCATCTCAGACCATTCAGGCTGCTGGGCAGCCTACCATACGCTGTATGAATTAGGAACAGCCGGAATCTGTTTCTCACCATCCTGGAGGCTGGGAAGTCCAAGGTCAGGGTGCCCACACATTGGGTTCTGCTGAGGGCTGGAGTCTGGGTCACAGGTGGCTACTTCTCAGCGTGTCCTCATGTGCTGGAAAAGAAGCAAGCTTTTTCTGGGATCCTTTAGGTAAGGGCACTAATACCTTTCATGGGGCTCCGCTCCCATGACCTAATCACCTCCTGAAGCCCTCCACCTCCAATGGCGTCAGGGTGGAGGTTAGGTTTCAATACACGCATAATAGTCGGGAGGGGATTAAGTTGATGGCACTGGCTTTCCTCTTTCTGCCAATGCTGGCCTGAGTAGATTTCTTCTATACACAGCCAAGAGTTCTGTCTACTGAATATTTAAACATTTAGTAACTTGTTTCTATATGAAATTAGAGTCTATTCAATGTCTTACCAAAAGAAGAAGGAGGAGGAGGAGGAAGAGGAGGAGAAGGAGGAAAAGGAGGAGAAGAAGGGACGACAATGCCTTTTCTTCCACAGATAATTATAATGACTTTATTAATCACAGATTAATAACCGTATCTGTGGGACTCCTGTTACATACCAGGCACTATTTGTAGCCCTCTCCAAGCACCGAACTAACCAATCCTCATAAACTCCCTATGAAGTATATGTCATTCTCTTTATTTAGGGGAAACATAGGCACAGAGATTGTTATTGTTTGAATTATGTCTTCCCCCAAAGTTACGTTGAAGTACTTACCCCCAGGTAACTTAGGATGTGACCTCATTTGGTTAGAGGGTTGCTGATGCAGTTAGTTGAGGTGAGATCATACTAGGAGAGGGTGAGCATTTACTCCACTGTGACTGCTGTCCTAATATGAAGAGGAGAGGGAGACAGAATACCGTGTGAAAGTGGAGGCAGAGACCGGAGTGATGTGTCTTCAAGCCAAGGAACACCAAGGACTGCTGGTGACCACCAGAAGCTGGGAGAGAAGTCTGGAATTGATTGTTGCTCAGAGTCCTTGGAAGACCCCAGTTTCTTTTATCTAGCCTCCTTAATAGTGAGATAATAAATTCCCGCTGTGTGTTTCTCAGGCACTGATGCAGAGACGTTAAGCCCTTTGCCCACAGTCACATGGCTCAGCTCATTAGGGGGAGAGGGGAGGTTATCCTCAGAGCTGCCTCAGCTGAAGTTTTCAGCTCCTCACCATAACACATGGCACAGTAGTGCCGGAGTCTCGGTGGAAGGACTCCTGACCAAATCCCCGCCGAGGAGTAGCCAGGAGAGTCAGAGCTGCCTTCCTGGTTTCTCTCTGCTCATCTTTACTTTGGGACTAAGGCAGAGGAAATCAATAGTTAATGTGTGTGCAGGAAGAATTTGGGTTGGACAACGCTGCTGGAGCCTGCCCGGCCGCCTGGGAAGGAGTGCCTGCCACAGCATCTCGGACAGATGGTCACCCAGCGCCTGCCAAGTACCTGCTGGGAGACGGTGCGGGGCCTGGATGTGGTAAGGGGTGTGAATGCTGGTCCTGGAGTCATGACTCTGCCTCCCCTCGGCTGGGTGACCTTGGGCAAGGAGCTTAACTTCTCTGTGCCTCAGCTCCCTCATGTGTAAAATGAGGACAAATCCTACCTGCCAATGTTGTTATGGTACAGGTGGCAGTGACCACACCTGGGACAAAGCAGGATCTTAAAAATGGAAGAACAAGCAGGTGCACTATGCTGTGTCACTGTCCTCAATGAGGGCCACGGGGGAAGGCCACAGGGCTTCCCCTCTCTCCTCTCCCTCCCCTTGGCTTTGTTCAAGCTGGGCCAATGTGGCGTCTCCAGTCTGGCTCTTAGTATGCAAGCCCTTCCCTAAGCTTCCAAGTGGGAAGATCTACATGAAAAATTAATAGTGTATTTTTTTTTCTCCTTTTCTTTTTTCAAGTGGAAGAAATTATTTAGGGCTTTGGGGAAGACAGGGTGGCTGTTTGCTATGCAGAGGCTCGTCCCCTTAGCCATCACCCCTGCCATGTTCAGCAAATGATTCTTCTATTCTCTTCCTGGCAGGTGGTCTCGCAGCTACATGTGTTCCTGCATCCAACGGGGTGCCTGGGGGACGCAATGTGTGATGACTGCTGTTTCTAATTACTGCCATATCAGGAGGCAAAGGAAAGAGACCCGCCAGCCCAGTGGGCCACCGTGGAAACACTGATGTTCCTGGTGGTCGGGTTCCTGAGGCTGGCAGGGCCAGGTTGCCTGACTGGTCATTTGGGAGTGACGACTTCCCTTTCTCAGAACAAACTGAGCAGCCAGATGACTGACAGGGACACAGCCACCCCCGTGTCCTTCTTTACTGAGCATCTAGTGTGTGCCTGGTTTTGCGCTCAATGCAAGAGCTTGGGTTGGGAGATAGAAGCAGTAATAAGAGTTCTTCAGGAAGCATTTAGCTAGGGCTGAAGTCACAAGAAACAGAAAAGGAGTTCTATTCATCCATTCAGTAGCATTTATGCCCTTGTGGAGTTTATAATCTGAGAGGGACATTAATCAAACACTATCACAAATTTGTAGTTACAAACCATGCTATGAAAAAAGAAAAGAAAATTCCAGGGGCCACTAGCGCGTATGTGGGGAGCTGATTTTTTCTGGGGTCAAGAACATTCCCAAGCCGGGCGCGGTGGCGCATGACTGTAATCCCAGCACTTGGGAGGCTGAGGCAGGAGGATTGCGAGTTCAAAGCCAGCCTCAGCCATGGCGAGGCACTTAGCAACTCAGTGAGACCCTGTCTCTAATAAAATACAAAAAAAAAAAAAAAAAAAAGGGCTGGGAATGTGGCCCAGTGGTCGAGTGCCCCTGAGTTCAATCCCCGGTACCAAAAAAAAAAGAACATTCCCAGATGAAGCGCTGTAAGGCCGAGTAATGAGATGGAAGGGAAGGACGGACTCCGGGAAGTGTTCACTAAAAATGAACAAACTGTGTGGACAGATGGAGGGATGAAGGAGATGGATGTCACACAGGACTTCTACGTGTCCGACTGTAATAACTGGAAATTGGAGGTGCTGTTGTCAGACAGGGCAGGAGGGACCGGGAGTCGGTGTAACAGAGCAAGCAGCACAGAGCCTGTCAAGTTCAGCCGATGGATGGGGTGACCAGAGAGGCTGTGCAAAGTGGCCAGGAAGATGAGTGGAGCCCGGCACAGAGGCATTTGTGGCTGTGACTCTCTAGGAAACAAAACTGTAGAGAAGTGAAGGTCAGAGAAAGTTCTCAGCCTTTGGAACATTGGGTGGAAGGGGAAACGCGATGCTCATGGACTGCGTGCCTGGCTGTGTTAGGTACTCACTGCTGCTGCACTCAGTAACTCAGAAACCTGCTCTTCTTCAGTGGTGTGTGTGTGTGTATGTGTGTGAGAGAGAGAGAGAGAGAGAGAGAGATGTAGGCTCCAAGGTCAGAAGGACACTGCCACATGCTGGCCGTGTCCCCTCGGGCAATCACACTCTGAGCCCCCAAATGTCTTATTGTAATGTCAGCTTATACTAAGTTGTGCTGTGGTAGACGACAAGCCTGCAGTTCCAGGCTCACCATGGAGCCCTGCGGCTCTGCTGCTCCAGGTCATCTTCCTGTCGGGTCCAGCTGGCAGAGTAGCCTTTGTCCAGTCTCTTGCCATTTCAGAGGGAGAGGACAGCAGTGAACAGAGGGGACCACTGGTGACTGGAGAGGGAGGAGCACAGCACACATTTCAGCAGCAGCAGCAGCAATGTGGTTTCCCCCCGGCACCTGCCTCTGAGAGTGGGAAAAGCATTCAGTGCCACATCTTGGCACATGGTAACAGCTCACAAAAGACAGTGGTTACTATTCCCATGGGCCACACTGCCCAGGGGGCAATTTGCTGGTAGCACCTAGGAAAGACTCCCGTTGCTCTCATTAGCAGTGACACCTGTGCCTTGCTCTGAACACAAGTCCTACGGTGACAGCCACACTCTGTACCCAGTCCCCCCCTCCCCGCCCTTCCTGGCTCTGAGCATCTGGTTCTCCTCCTTTGCCTCCACATCTTTTGAACTTCCCACCTCAGCACTCTCCTCTCCTCTTAAAAAAAAAAAAAAAAAAAAAAAAAAAAAAAAAAAAATATATATATATATATATATATATATATATATATATATATTCTAACAGAAATTTGAGTAGAAACCATTCATAATTATGGATTTTGGTCAAGATCTCTAGCTTACCAAGCTTCACTGGAGTAATGATTCCTTACTTTCATGATTCAAGAGTGAGGGACATTTTTATTTTCCAGCTTGATTTCTAATAGAAAAAAAAAAAAAAAAGGAAAGCAAAGAACGGAGGCAGTTTCAGTTCTCAAAAACCCAGGGGACCCACTCTGAGAGGCCTGTCATCATGCCTCCACATTTTATTGAGTGTGTGCTCCTGCGCCATGGTCTAGAGTTAGGTACCGTTTACAAATTCATTTAAAAACAACTGTGATGGCCAGGCGCAGAGGCTCAGGCCTGTAATCCCAGTGGCTTGGGAGGCTGAGGGAGGAGGATCGCAAGTTCAAAGCCAGACTTAGCAACTTATTGAGAACCTAAGCAATTCAGCGAGACCCTGTCTCTAAATAAAAAATAAAAAGGGATGGGGATGTGGCTCAGTGACTAAGCCCCCTTGGGTTCAATCCCTAGTACCAAAACAAACAAACAACTTTGTAATTAGGGGTTCACATTTTAAAAGCATAACACTGCTGATAACCTCTGGGGGTGCGTTTTATTCAGACCTGTAATGGGAACTGAGAAAAGAGAGTCTAACTTAGGTGGACTACAACAGCTTCCAGGCAGGAGAGAGAAGGGAAGAGTCATAGAGACAGGGAGGTTAAGGGGAGGAAGCAGCAGCTAGAAGACACTGCTCATGACTGACTAATTTTTTTGCCCAGGTCACAGATTTAATGATTCTCAACATATTTGGACCTTATAATATCCTTGAGAAATAGAAAGAGCTGATATTTTATCTACATTTTTGTATACATGATAAATGAAGTTCAAAGAGGATAAATGATTGAGCTGAGGACATACCGCCAGTAAGTGAGAGAGGCCAAATACTGAGAACCCTCACTGTACACTATTCTTATTCTCTGAGTAGCTTCTAGGAGGTAGACATACGTTTTACAAAATGAGTGGCCATTATTCCTTTCTTCCTTAGAAATTTTGGACACGTGCAAAAGATTTGGGCAGGGAATGGGCAAAGGCGGTAGAAAGCAATTTAATGAAGGCTGACTTTTGACTGCTACTTGCAATAAACTGCATCAGCTAAGTTTAGGTTCACTGCTCCAGGGCCCTAGCCATATTCTTATCAACTGAGATGCTGATCCAGTTTATGAGTATGTGAGTTGCAGGTATCAGCTAATGTTTGGTTGCAAACAACAAAAATCAACTGGGATAAGCTAAGCAGACAGATTTGTTGGAAGTCTTTCAGATGCCTCAGAATGTACAGAAGACTGAAGAATCGGGCTTGGAAAATGGCAGTAGCCTGAGCAGCTAGAGAGGCTGGAGAGGCAGAAACCTCCTGGCCCACAAGGAGGCACTGCTGCGGGGAGTGGGTGGGAGCGTTGGCCTCACCTAACCTGAGTCATGTCCCCCTCAGCCAGGCCTAGGCGATGGTCCCACCACACGACCTATAGCTGGAAAGGGAAACTGGGGCCACCCCACCTCCATTCTGTCCTCTGGTGAAGGAGTTTCTAACAGCCCTGGTGGGTGGGGAGGAGAGAGGAGAAAGCTTTCTCTGTCTCACCCAGTGCTGGGCTGGAGAAAGAACGTGGGGTTGAGTACCTCTCAGCCTCCCACAGGGCAGGGAGCAGGTGTGTTTGAGAGGTGTTATGCTGGGTTGTGAATGGAATCACTTTTAATGTCTTTTATGAGTTATAAGATGAACTGTTCCCGGCCGGGCTTGGTGGCTCACATCTGTAATCCCAGCTCTTGGGAGGCTGAGGCAGGAAGATCACGAGTTCAAAGCCAGCCTCAGCAATGGTGAGGCACTTAGCAACTCAGTGAGACCCTGTCTCTAATAAAAGACATAAAAAGGGCTGGGGATGTGGCCCAGTCGTCAAGTGCCCCTGAGTTCAATCCCTGGTACCATTCCCTTTAATTACATGTAGTTCCTGTATTTGGGAATTTTGAATGTGACTGTGCACAGACTGAGCAGGTTGGGCCCTAGATTTTTTTTTAATATTTATTTATTTGCTTTAGTTGTACACAATGAGTTTATTTTTCGTGGTGCTGAGGATCAAACCTGGGCCGCGCACGTGCTAGGTAAGTGCTCTACCGCTAAGCCACAACCCCAGCCCCAGGGCCCTAGATTTTATTAGGGTCACAATGATGTTTAGAAATTATCATCAAAAGTCTTGGAAAGTCAGTGGCCTACAACTACAAGGGCAGTTAGATGAGTGTTCTAGTTTTAGAATTGCTCGTTTTAGTTTTTCCCAAGAGAAGTATTGAAAATTTGCTTAAACTTTCCTCATGAAAGTAAAACCTGTGATAGGTTTATTTTCTAGAAAGTATTTCTGGTCAAGGGTTAGGATGTACTTGGATGGGCTTTAAATTTCCATTATTATTGTTCCCTTGTAAATAGCTCATCATTTTTGTTATAAAATAAGAACCCGAGTGCACCACTTTAAAGATAAGAAAATTGAAGCACATGATCTAGCTCATAAAAGCTTAATTAGGCTAGTCTATGATGTTATGTGAAGCCAACATTATCATCATCGTAAATAACTTTTGTGTAAGCTTCTTACATGCATATGACCCTCTGAGCTAGTTCCACTATTATCTCCATTTTACAGATGAGAAGAGTAGTTACTTGTTTATAGTCACACAGATAAATGTTTTCAACTAGCTGCTTTGACTGCCAAGACTACATCCTTAGTGCCTAGTTTGTTCTACAGGCAATGAGCCAATCCACTTCTCACTGATCTGGACTAGATATGATCCCTAACTAGTTCTAGTTACTAGTAGCACTTGTTCACAATGTCTCTAATATTCACAATCTAATCTATCATATTTGTATAATTTAAAGAAGCAGAAAAAAGCCTGTTGGTATGTTACTGAATCAATGTTTGATTAATTAGATTTCACTAATTAATTAATTTGAAATGCCATGCACAATCTAGTCATATACTGCCTCATGGTCCTATATGACCCTATAGGTGTCCCCAGACCTTGGACATGATTAACCATGTGCTAGGTTCTGGAGACTTAATAGTGAGAAAAAAAAAAAAAAAAAACAGATAAGATCCCTGCCTTCAAGGAAGTTAGAGCCTGGTAGAAATGTCAGATGATAATAAAATAATTTACCTATAAAGGTAAACATATAATTGGGAATTGTCATAGTGCTAATTCCTTGAGGGTGAATTACAGCAGCTGTGACAGGCGGAGGGCAGAGGAAGGAAAGGGAAGGGAGTAGGCATATCAGAGTCTGTCTCCTTCTGTCTGGTGAACATTTGCTGAGCGTCCTGTTGGTATCCAGCATGGCGTCAATGCCCTGGAGGATCTGAAGATGATGAGGACATCGTCTTTGCTCTAAGCGAAATCCGTGGGAGAAAACACCTGCCCACGGATGACCATAACCTCATGCCATAAAACTAAGAATGGAGACGCGTGACAGGGATGACTATGGCAGCTTGGACTTATTGCACAGTTTAAAGTGCTCTCCACGAAATAACTCATTCATGCCCCAAACAATCCTGTGAGGTAACACTGCTGTAACCCCACATGGACGGGAGGGGCTGGAGAGTGGCCGGATGTGTCTGGGGGCAGGAGATAAGGAAGTAGAGGCAGAGAACTTGAGGAAGGGCTAGGAGGTGGCACAGAGGGAAGGACAGTGAGCCATCAGAGGCACTGGGAGGAGGGAGAGCGCGTTTCTGCCTGGAGGAGTTGGGAGGAGGTTTCTGGAGGAGTGGGGTATTTGAAGTGGGCCTTGAAGGATGGGAGGATTTATAGGCAGAGCCCGTGGCTGTTGACAGAGAGGGTGGCATGTGCCACAGCAGGACTGTGTGGCCAGTGTGGGGAGTGGGCACGGATCTCTTTGGCAGCTGCCTCACACAGCTGTGTGATAGCCACATTTATACACTTTCAGCCTTCAGTAGACCCTCTAGGAGTCTCAGGAAGTCAGTTTGGGTCAGGCCTGGGAATCACCACTAGTACAAAACCCCCAGGTGAGTCTGATCCTTGCAGCGTGGGGTCATGTGGGACCGTGAGGCAGGGAGTGGCCAGGTTGTGCCAGGCCTGGGGCCTGGGGCTAGGTTTGCATTAAGAGGTGGAAGATGGCTGAGAAGAGGCACCGTCTGAGCCAGGCCCTGGGAAGGTCAGTCTGGCCCAGGATGCTGGGCACTTCAGAGAGAGAAGCCTGAAGACAAGGAGACGAGTTAGTGGCCAATGAATTGTCCATACAAGGGTGCATGGACTGGGGCAGTGGCAGTGGGTGTGGCATTGAGCCTGAGCGTGTCACTGGGGACAGAGTCAGCAGGACATGGTATCCAAATGGACGGAGGAGACAGAGGGGACCTGGGCAGCACCATCTCAGGGCCACATCGGGAGCAGGGGGCTGGCCTGACACGGTGGCCTCTGGGAAAGTTACTGCTTCGGAGGGAAGATGAGGGAAGGGGTCATCTGGCCAGAGGCCTGACTTCCTCATGGGAAGGTGTCTGGCTTGAGTCTTTTATTCCTTGAAAGAAGCTCTCTAAGTGTCTGAGAAACTCAAACAACACTACATAAATGTTCTTGCTAAAAGAGAAACTTCTTTAGTTTATAGAATAAAAAGGGAAGGTAGATGTAGGGACAACGATGTCAAGACCATGACTAAAGGCAGACCTACTAGTTGAGTGGTTTGCTTCGGTTCAGAAACAAAACCGTTTTTAACCGAGCAACAACATCAATAATGAAAGAACAGGGGTAACTGCATGTGTCCTACAGGGAACCTTGTGTCAGAGCCTTCACCTCATCCTCTCATACAACATCCCCAAGGCCTGCTGAGCCCTGGTTAGCAGGTGAGGAAACCGGAACTTAGCGAGATGACTTCATTTGCTCAGTGTCCTGCAGCTCCAGATTGGCAGAGCTAAGGTCTGTTTAAGAATGGTGAGGTGACACTGCAGCAGCGGGACCATGCTTGAGAGGGACCTGAGTACCAGGTAGTAAGGGGAGAGCACTGGGCCTTCAGTGAGAATGCTCAGGGCCTAATCCCAGCTCTGTCACCTCCAGAGTCCTCAGAAACAAAGCCCAGTTCTCACTCAGGACAATGTTGCCAGCTCTTGCCGTCCCAGCCTCACCCGTCACTTGGAAAGCTCAAACACAAAGCAGAAAAGATGCCAAAGATGCAGGATGTCCTTGTACCCTCACTCCACACCCCCACAGAGAGGACCCACGACGCTGGGATTTATCTATTTAAAGGACAAGTCTCGACAGAGGGCAGGGGGACGTGCCATGTTTGTGTATCACTGGAGGTTGGCAAAGCATCCACTGAGCCCTACCATGTGCCCGACACTGTGCTGGAAGCTGCTGATATGAAAGTAGTTAGAAGACACCCCTGGCCTTAAAATCCCAGCACTGGGAAGTGAAGGTGGATGCATAAACCTCGAGGGCAACTTGGTGTCTGAAATTGTGTCTGGAGGGTATCACAAGACTGTTGGTGATGGGGTCTCCTCTGCAGGGGTTGGGGGAAATGCGTAAAATGTGAGGCAAATCTTCTACACTGCAGCACAAGAGCAGCAGGAGTGAACAACATAACAGAGATGTGCTTTCTCATGGACTTCACGCCCTGGGAGATGGCTGGGTCAATACACTGTCATTTTGAAAGCAACTAAAGGACCGGAATATAATTATAATCAGCAGGGAGCATGGATTTATTATATAAAATGGAAACATTTTCTTTCCGTCAGAAGGTAACTGGCTTTGGCTTGGGCCAACAAAAAGTAGATTTAGGGGAATTTGTGGCTCAATGAAGAAGTAACTCGTATGTTAGCTTTTTCTGAATCCTAACTTGGGGAACTAGCAAATGCACTAATACTTCTGAATTAGAGGGGGCAGGGAAAGAAATGGAAAAGAAAAATTGCATCTCAGCTGGAATTTGTTTATCTTGAGAGCCTGGTTGAGTTCACTTCCTCTCCACCAAAGGTGAAATTCTTCCATTGAGGTAAGGCTGTCCTGGGGCTCCCAAACTGTGGAGAGAGAATGTTAATTGATTGAGTTCATGCATTTTACAAGGGGAGAAGTGCTCTGGATTGTTCTGAACTTGTTTTATGATGTACCTGTTTCTTTGAGCAACATATTTTGTTTTGAAGCATTAGCTCCACATAACTTGGTGGTCTTGAGTTGCTTCAGGCAAGTTCAAGTATTTTATTTTTCTAAACTAGACACTAAGAAAATGTCAGGCAGATGTACAGCCTTCCTGTCTGCAGGCTCCCATCCTCCAGCCCGTCCCTGATCCAGGGGAGACCTTGAGGAGCATTCCGGGTCTGGGGTAGGTGTTTTCTTGCCCTCTCTTAGCAGCAGGGGAAGCATGACCTTGGGGTCCAGGTGGGTGTCTGCAGGGTTGATTGTTCAATCTGTCACGTCTGTCTGATACATGACTAGAATGATCTGTCGGATGGGGTTTATGGTGCTTCACCAAAAAGCGCAATAAAGCCTCTGTGTGTCACTACTTGTGGCACTCGAGGTTGACAAAACGCCCACAAGTCTGCAGGGCTGCCTGCCCTGATGGGACTTAGATGATTATTTATAGTTTATGTGTGACTCTTGTCACTAGCTCATCCATCCATTGAGCACCTACCATGGGCCAGGATTGTCTTAGAAGCTGCTGATATGAAAATCCTTAAAAGATACCCCCACTCTAAAAGCCCAGAATCTGGAAGGGAAGATGCACACAAACACAGAGCTGTGGGCCAGTGTGATAACTGCTAAGAGGGTGATGAGGGTGTTGCAGGAGAAGGTGAGTAACTGCTTTCTGCGGTCATGAAGGGCTTCCTAGAGGAAGGAGGAGATGGTTTTTTGAGTCCTGTAGGACCCCATAAGTACCCCTTGGGCAGTTCAGGCTATAAAGCCCTGAGAGATGAGTCTTAACTGCAGGGCCTGAGAATGAGGGAGGGGAGACACAAAGAAAGTCCCTGTACTATCACCAGGAGAAAGGAACTGTATCCCAGCCAGCTACTGATGACAGCTGAGTTTACCTCCTGAGACCCCAACAAGATCTAAGTTCCTTGAGCAGGAAACCTCCATCATAGATTTATCTTGAGTCCCTCATAAAAGTGGGGTCTCACAATGAACACTTGCTACAGGATCAGCCAGTAGGATCCATTGCAGTTCATGGCCATCTGGAGTGGTTGTCAACACAGACTCAGAAAGCCGGGCGCGGTGGTGTGCGCCTGTAATCCCAGCACTTGGGAGGCTGAGGCAGGAGGATCACAAGTTCAAAGCCAGCCTCAGCAATGGCGAGGCACTTAGCAACTCAGTGAGACCCTGTTTCTAAATAAAATACAAAAAAGGGTTGGGGATGTGACCCAGTGGTCGAGTGCCCCTGAGTTCAATCCCCGGTACCAAAACAATAACAACAAAACAAACTCAGAGGCACTGTGCCCCAAGTCCAGCCACCTTCATCCCTCTCAATGGCTCCCTCTCTGTGCCCTTGCTATCACCTTGCACCTACGCCTTGCCATCACTGTCTTTCTGATTGGAGGGCTGTCCTTGGAGGCCTAGCTGGTTCTACCTCCTCGTTAGTCCTGGATCCTCGTCTGTTGCTCCAGCCAAACAGGGCTGCATGATGATTCACATCACCTAGAGCTAAAACATCTTCCAACAAATGGGAATTTCTGTTATAGGGAGTTTCAGACATGCACTTGTCATTAATTAAAATGACAGGGAGCTACAGGGTCCTCAGCTCAAAACTGTCTCTTACAGATGATTAGGTATTTGGCGTTGTCACACTTCATATCTCAAAGCAGACTGGGAAGGAAAGGGGACTAGAAGAGGGAGCAGAGATGCATTTGGAACAGGGGTGACCCCCTGGAGCAGGGAGACCTTTAGAAATAGTGCTGTAAGCTGGGGCAGGCCAAGGTCAGATCCACGGTCATGGGTGACCCAATTAATTTGGTGCTTCTTCTTATGGTTCCTAGTCTATAGGAGAGACCCTGCAGCTCAGAGGCAAGGGCATCAGATGGGGACTGGGAAACTGGAAGTCTGGTCCTAGCTCTGCTTTGTGTTTGTTGAGTCACTTGGGACAAGTCACTGTGTCTCAGTTTCCTGATCTGTGAAATGGGCTGGCCTGTTCGTGTGAGGTATTGTAAGGACAGCTCAGGAAATTAGGTGAGCTAAGCTTCATCTGTTTTCTCACCTGCAACTGAGAAATGGGTTCCACCTGTAGGCCCCTTCCAGTTCTAAAATCCATAATTATTTTGAAAAATGAGAAATTATCATATAAATACTTGATATTATTATTGTTGTTATTATTGCAAATGATAGACTGAAGAATTCGCTAAGGTACTTAATAACCTGCTTCTCTCCACTGGCCAGTGCTGAGCTTAAGGGAGCAAAGCAACCCAGAACTTATGATTGCTCAGGACACCTTCTTAGGGAACCGTCATGACCACCTGCCTGGAAAGGAGTGTTCGGTGGCAGAGTGAATCACAAAGGAAATGACCATTTCCCTCTAACAACTTATTGAACTCATTTGACAGCAAAAATGTTGAAGTAGGTATTGCAGTTAAGAAGTTAGTCTGACTTTTGGTTAGATCATTAGAAAGTACATCCTCTAATTGTGGACCTGTGGGAAGGGATAAAGAGGCCCCTTGCATTCACGTTGGAGACATAGGACATCTGAGCATGAAGCTTGTGACAGAAGTGAACAGTGCAAACATTTGGGGTCTGCAGCTTGTTCTGTGGTTAGCTGAATGAGTGGCAGAGTGGTCTCTGAGGGTTAAAAGAGATGCTGTTGGGCACCAAGTTCATGGAGTGCTAGGGTTTGAATGTCCCCACCAAAAGTTAGCTGAAGTTTATTGCCCATTGTTGCGGGGGTTGGGTCTTAATTTGACTATAGTGTTTGGAAGTGGGACCTTTGGGAGGTAATTAAGGTTAAGTGAGGGCATCAGAGTGGAACCCTAATCCTGTGGGGCCACGGCTTTAAAAGAAGAGGAGGAGAGACCTGAGCTAGAACTTTGTGTCTCTCCATGTTATGCCCTGTGTCACCTTGGGATTCTGTAGAGTCCCCACCAGCAAGAAGGACCTCACCGGATGTCGCTGCACAATCTTGAACTTTCCAAACTTCAGAACTGTTAGCTGAATAAATCTTTATTCCTTATAAGTTATTCAGTCTGTGGTATTTAGTTGTAGCAACAGATTATAGACTAAGACATGGAACTTGAGGCTTAAGGACAAACAGCAAGCAACCAAGATGGTAGCCTTGCTGGTTCCTACAGAAGCAGAGGTCCAGGGTGGCATAGAAGGGAGACGCATGGGCTGTACTTTTCAGACACCTCCAGAATGTGAAAGTCTGGGGTTTCATTAAACACAGGTAGGTCATTTCCATGACATTGATGTGCTCTTGTAAATTCTACTTCATAGAATTCACTCAGGAGCTTGGCAGACTATCTCCTAATATGTCTTTCAAGAGAGAGGTCTCTGGTTTAGGGAATTCTTTGTCAATGATGGGAAAATCACCCCTTTGTATGTGTTAGGCTTTCTCCTGGGTGAATAGCAAGTGGAAACTAGGGTGAGAGGTGCATTGAACTCAGAAGCTAGATGACACAAACTTCAGATCTTGGACAAGTCATTTTGACTCTCAGGGCCTCATAAAATGGGGTGAATTCTCATGGTCAATGTAAGTCTCTGGATCAAGAGGAAAAATAGTCTATGTGGAAGAGCTTTGTCAACTCTGAGGTTGTCATTTAAAACTGAAAATGCCTGATGCAGTCTCTCCACTTACTAGTTGTTTGAACCCCATGTCTTTGTAAAATGGAGACAATTTATAGCAATACCTATTGCATGGCGTCACTTTGAAGATGAAACGAGGTGATGGGCGAGGAGTGTGTGATGTAGCGCTAGGCTCATGGTGCATGGTGAATCCTTAATTGTTCCTCTTCTTTGCCCAGTGGTTCAGTTAAGGTATTAAGTTTTGGTCATAAGGAAACTTTGAAGCCTCATTAGCAGAAGTCTCTGTGTCAACACCCCTGGTGACTGACACCTCTGGTCTAGGAATTAAAACAGTCCCAGATCACCTGCTCAGTCCAGCAATTTCCAAGTGAATACTTCTCTTTACAGAGTCAGCACAAACCTTATAGCAAATTTCAGTGCAGAGAGCAACCTAACCTCCCCTAACCTCCCCTCTTCCTTTCTGGCCCCTGATGACAGTAAACGAGGAACAAGTGGTCAAGGGTGTGAAGCCAGAGAGGGCTTCAGGAAATCTGTCTTCCATTAGTGGCACTGCCTACCTGTGCAAGTTAAGGTGGCCCCTCTGTGGCCAAGCAGCTGTATCATTTAAGAATAGAAGGGATGCCAAGAGGCTCTGCCCTCCCAGAGCTCCATGATGGATGGGGTAATTGAGTACTATGAGGCCTGCCCGGGGCAGGCAGTGAATCACATCTGTGAGATCAGCCTCAGTACTGGCCAGAGCTTTGCGCTGGTTCAGGACACCTCCACTTACCCAGCATGGAGGACTGATTTGCCTCTCTTGGGTGCTTGCTTGGAGTCTTTGAGACTTTCTCTGCCCTTCAACAGTTTTTCCTGATCCCACCTTCCTGGTGCCGTTTCCCTCTCCATCACTCCTCTGAGTAGCTTTCCCTTAGGGCTCCACTCTCAGTCCTATGTCTCCTCACTTTTGAGGTCCACAGGCAATCTCACCATCTGCCTTGGCTTCCAGCCACAGCATGCTGATGCTATCTCAGTTTCTGTCACCCGTCTCTGTAGGAGCCCTGTTTGGGGAGATGGCTTGAATTGCGGTTGACTATGGGCCACGGAGATTTGGGCATTGTCGCCTTCCGTAGTCTCACGGGACTTGGCCCGGGATCTTGAGTGACTTGGCCGAGATTGCTGATCGGGTCAGTGCCATTTTGGTGGTGTGTGCGGCGCATGTTAGTCGTTGTTAGAGCCAGAGAGAAAAGTTATCAGAATAAAAAAGCTGTTTGTCTCCAGTTTGCCTCTGAACTTCTTCCCGTGGCTTCGTTGCTCCAAGCGGCCATCGCTTCAGGCAGCAACACGTCTCCACCTCTCTGAGTTATACACATCCATATTCCCTATTGCCTACTCAGATGGATTCAATTGAATGTCCCATATGGACCTCCAACCCAAAGCCTTCCAGGCAAAACTCATTATTATTTTTTCCTCCCCTTATGTTTTCTAACTTGTGTCATAGTGGAACCAGGTTTTCTACCATTTCGATCATGGTGGGCAGGACGTATTTGTGTTAAAACTCTTTCA
The DNA here is from genome assembly GCA_025594165.1 of Tamias sibiricus. Lineage (NCBI taxonomy): Eukaryota > Metazoa > Chordata > Mammalia > Rodentia > Sciuridae > Tamias > Tamias sibiricus. The sequence continues at coordinate 43,279,973 of CM046659.1, read as the reverse complement.
TCTCCACAGCAGGCGATGTCTGCTAGCAACAGACTCCAGCAATTCCTTTCCATGTTCTTGTCTAACAAATTAACAAAATGAAATCCACAGACCAAGGAGAGTGAGTAGAAAGGGTAAGATTTATTCAAGTGGAAGAAAAAAAAATAGAGCTTTACTAAGAAAAAAGGGGTCCCAACAGAGGGTTACTGAGGGTTTGAGGCTAGGAGTTTTTATCCACATGGCTCAGGGTGTGGTCTAACTTTTATGATAATTGGGTATCTGGAAGGTGACTTGTTCATTGGTTAGTTACATTCTGATTTGTTGTGCCCCTTTAGCCACTGAGTTTGAAATTCTCTGTAGCTTCTACCCAGGTCTATCCTACCTGCCCTCTTTTCATTTCTTTGGGTCAAAAGGGTTTTGATGGTTGGAATGTTTGGAATGTTTCTACAGAGTACTCTGGGGCCCATTGCCCTAAGATCCTACCTATGTCTTATTCTCTGACTATCCTACCTATAAGTAGCATCACCACTCAACCTGAGGTCATTTTTGAAACTTCTCCCTTATTCATCAGTCATGAGCTTGGAAAGAAAATTTTCCTAACTAATTTCCTTATTCTTCATCTTCCCTATGGCCATACCAGAGTTATACGTAAAAAAAAAAAAAAAAAAAAAAATCAGCTCTGTTTCTCTCTTTCCTTAACTCGGATACCTCTTAGGGCACTCCACAGTATGTCTGTCACATTTTGACCTTAATTCCTACCTGTGCCAGCATCTCTCAGTCTTTCAGTCTTTTCTTTGCTAGGAACCAGGAGAAGCCAGGAACAGTGACTCACTGCATTAGTTATACTTATGGAAGATGGTGGGGGAGCCTCCTGGGGGCACTGCAGACCCTGGGATGGAGGAAGGGCTGCTCAACATCCCCTGCTCGGGGCCTGGCTCACAAGCTCCTCCTCAGTCTGGGCCGTCTTTCCTGCTGTTTCCCCTCATCACCCTGCCCCACCATGGACTCTCACAGCTCTAGGCCTCTGGCTGTGCTGTTCTCTTGGTTTGGGACTTCCTTCCTTTCTATGCTGTTTGTTGCCAAATCTGGGGGTTGTACTGAGATATTCCATAAGGTTGGAAACTGAGTGTTAATAAAGAAAGGATCGCATCCCGGCTGGGGCCCTCCAGAAAGGGGAGCCCCCAGCCAGGGCCAACTGCTGCTGCCTGTGGGAGAGGAGGAAGCCAGGGAAAGGAGGAGGTGAGGGGACAATGGCCCGAGGCAAGTGGAGGTGGGAAGTGATGTGAATGTGATGTGAATCAGAGCCAACAGCCTTGGCCTTGCTTCATCCAAGCCCTGGAGACACCGCAGGTCACCTGGCAGATTAGGGAGACCTGGAGGAACCACACACCTGTGGGGAGAGGCCTGAGGAGTTCGCGGCCTGAGTCCTCCCGCTGGCTTTCCCTCTGGTCACCAAGCTGACTTCTCTGAACCTCTGGGCTCCTCATCTGCACGCTTAGTGGCCACCGGAGGAGCCAGATTCCAAGCTTCTCTGGATGGCCGCCCCCCAAGTCTGAAAGGGAACAGACGATTCTGGTGAATACTGTGGGGGTCATGACACATGTTTCTGGAGATTTCATTTCTACTTGCAGATAAGTAAAACCCTATAGAATAGAACACAACGACCTGTATTAAGTATTAAGGTGGAACCTGAGACTTTTTAAAGAGAACGTGTCTGCAAGGGTTGCCTCAGACCATGCCCTGGCTCTCTATGGGGGGAATTTTTGCTCTTCCCATAAAGGATCTGAGTTACCTTGGGTGAGAGCTCAGACATACAAAGGCTCTGGAGGAGGGAGAGTGACCGGTCCAACCTGGAGGCTGTGATTGACAAAATGTGTTAACTGGGGCTGGTCAGCCTAGAGCCCCAGCAGAGTGCATGTCCCTGCACCCACCAGGGAAGGGAGAGTCCTGGCCACTAGACTTCCAGGCTGACTGACAAAGGCATGCATAGTGTGGACCCTGGAGGTATATCTGAACATTGGGTTCTCCCACTCCATTCACAAGAGCAGACAAAAAGAGGTCATAGGCCATGGGGCAAAGTTCTTATTTTTCCTCCTATCATCTGCTCATCTTTTTTTTTTTTTTTTTTTTTGGGGGGGGATAGAGGCTAGGGATTGAACCTAAGGCCTTAGGTGTGCTAGGCAAGTGCTCTACCACTGAGTCCCAGCCCCAGCCCTGCTCTCCCTGTTTGTATGAATAGTCTTCAATTCATGTTCTAAAGCCACAGTTTTGGAGGGGCCCCACCCCAACTCGAGTGGTGGAGCACAGGATGAGCCAAAGCTAATAAGTAGTCTTCATTACCCTGACGATAATGTGTGCATCTCAGGACTTTTTTCTTTTTCTGTTTTTGAGATAGGGTCTTGCTCAATTGCTGAGGCTGGTCATGAACTTGTGGTCCTCCTGCCTCAGGCTCCTGGGTTGCTGGGATTACAGGTGTGTGCCATTGCACCAGCCATATTTTAGGACTTTTGTAGACCTACTAGAAAAGAAGCTGTTTTTTTCATCTAGTTTTGGAGTTGTGAATATAAGACTGGAGTTGCTGTAGCCACATTGCTACCATGTGGAGAGAACTTGTCTAAGAACAGAACTAAGAAGTGGGGCATGGTAGCCTGTAAACCCAGGGGCTCTGGAGGCTGAGGCAGAAGGATCTCAAGTTCAAAGCCAGCCTCAGTAAAGGCCTTGATTTATCCAGGCCCTAGGTAACTTAGGGAGAGACCCTGCCTTAAAATAAAAACCAAAAAGGTCTGGGGATGTGGCTCAGTGGTTAAGTGCCCTGGGGTTTAATCCCAGGTACAAAAAAAAAAAAAAAAGGAATAGCACTAACAAGAGGACTCAGAGACAAGGTGTGTACAGAGACACCAGATCCATTTGAGCACTGTGTGACGTTGTCCCTGACTTACGGCTTGAGTCAGCTCTGCTAATGGCTCTCTTAGTTGTATGAACTTTGTGCTTCAGTCAGTTGAGTTGGGTTTTCTGTCACTTGCAACCCTAAGAGTTCTACTGACCACTTGCCCCACAGATCACCTCATCCTGACAGCGATTACCTTTTGCTTCTCCTCACTTTCCTTGATTTTGTTTCATTATTACCACGCTGCCTTCTGGTTACCATTGGTTCTCCAGGGGGACAGGGGTGGTGAACGTCCTGGTCACAGGTGTTCACAGGCTTTTCCCATCTGAATAACCGTGTTTTGTTTAATTTTTATCATGAAGGAGTAAATGAGTTGTCTGATTTTATAATTTGGTCACTGTGAGCCTGATTCCTCAGAGAAAGTGCAAATTGGGTTTCTGGCGTAACGATGGAGGGCCAGATCCTGGATTGTGGAAAATTGACCAACGTGATCTGCTGGGGGCCGGCCTCCAGCAAGGGGTACAACGCAAGCGCTCAGCAAAGTATGAAGGCAGAACATAGTCTAATTTGGGGTAAGGGCTTGTTGTCTAGTTGGAGATTTTATAGGAGCTTTATATGGCCCCTTTGTTATAGGGGCTGTGAAATCTTTTTTGTGATAATTAGCAGTTGCTTCTTCCAAATTTTTCTGATCTTTAGGGGAAAATTCATTATTTAAATTATCTTTAGTATTAGGAGAAGAAGCAATGGATTTATAATTAGTAGCATAGGCAGCGGCTCTTTTATAAGAGGAGTTTGTTTTGGCTTCGTTATCCTATCTATAAGGCAAACTGCTTTAAGAGCAGGATTTAAAATTTCTTTAAGTAAATTTTATAAGGGAAAGGCATCTATTGGGGCCCTTTTTGGCCCATGATGGTCATAATAAAGTTTTACTTTTCCTCTCAGCTTTATCCATGTATATAAACTTAAAGTTCCTTCTTCAGGAAACCGAGAAAAAAAACACTCTTGGATAATAAATTGTCTCAGCTGCTTAGAAGTAACAGTGGCACCTCTCTTACTAAACATCTGTTTAACAATAAAGAATCTTTCTTTCTTTAGACTTCTTTATGGCGTATGACTTCTCAATAGTTCTGTGATTTTCTTACCCATCCTCACTCAGCTTATCTCTACTGAGAAGTCCGCGGCACTTCAGGTAAGAAGCTTGTCCTCTGCCTAAATCTCTTTAAAAATACTTTAAAGGTAAGTGAACTTGCTGTCAAGCCCCACGTTTTGGGCTCCAATTGCTGGAGGCCGGCCCCCAGCAGTGATCAGTGGCCCTGGGGCCTTTCCCTTGAAGAACAACCTGGTATTGATGTGCAGCGCTGAGCATTAGGAACATTTTTCTCCCCTGTCCTTCAAGCACCATCTGAACCACCCCCCACCCCACCCCATTTCACATTCACTGATTCATTCATTCCACAAGTGTTTACCAAGCACTGTATACAATAGTAGGAGAAAACGAAAACAAAGACAGTAGTCCCTCTCCTTGTTGGGCATACAGTTTAGTGAAGGAACACAGACAAGATAGATAGGTGATGTAGATAGTCGATATTTGGAAGGACTGAGATTTTTAAACAGTGATCAAGGTTGTGACTCCTGACCAAAGACATGAAGAGAACTTAAAGAGAATGAGGGAAGTAGCTGAGCTGACATCTAGTAGGAGTACCCAGGTAGAAGGGGCAAAGGCCCTGAGGCAAGAGTGGGTCTGGCAGACTGAGGAAGCAGCAGAGGCCAGTATGGTTCGGGTGAGCGGAGGCCCAGGGCAGGTGGGCACATGGGGTCTGAGTAAGGACACGTGGAGTGGGAACATTGGAGGGCTCTGAGCAGGACAGTGGGAAGACCTGACTTAGAGTTGGACAGGACCCCTCTGGCTGTCATGTTGATGGGCTACAGGGGCCACAGGCAGAGGCAGGGGACCAGCGAGAGATGGTTGCTCAGGTAAGACTAGAAGCTGACAAGGCAGGAGATGCTGACAGATTGGATTGGAGGAGGAGATTGAAGGATGACATTAAGATTTTGTTTTGTCCACAGAAGCTTTTGCTACAGGAAACACTTGGTAGAACCATCAGGTGAGTGTCTGTTCCTTCTGTTGGAAAGTGGCCTCTTTAGGGCAGGGTCCATTCATCTTTTCATCTTAATCTCCCCAGAATCTATGTAGAAAACACTCCTGCAAGGAGAAGATGGGTGTGACAAAGGTGCCATTGTGGAGGGAAGGCTGGGGACCCAGGGCAGGGTGGAGGAGACCTGAGGGTTTGGAGGGCAAAGGAGGTCAGGGCTCTGGAGCATTGGTGGGCTTGGACCATGGTGTGCAATCTGCAGAATCCCAGAGCCTAGCATCAGCCATTCAGAGACAATTGACAGTGGCAGTGGCCGAAAAGAGCATCCAGGGCAGTGGTCTGGGAGAATGCAGAGCCACAGGCCTACTTCTATCTAGGGCCAGCAGGATGGCAGCACGCAGGGCAGTGGAGGTGTGGACAGAGCCTGCAGCAGGACAGAGGCTCTGATTGTAAATGGAAATTGCCCTTCATTCCTGAAGATTCTCAAGGACACAAAAAAAAAGCAGAGGACCGTGATTCTGCAAGTTGTAAGTAGGGGAAATTGATCTAGAGACCATATGCAAACTGTTCAGTGACTTTGCTGGGTTGGACTTAAGGGATATTTTGGTTTATATTTCTTGTCTCTCTAGGGCAGATGTCTACCGCCCCCTCCCCATTCTCCAGGGGTATTAGTAGTGCTAAGGTGGTTTCACTGAGGGTCTTAACCTCTTCTTTATTTTTCTTCTTTTTATCTCTCTTACTTGTTGATATTCCAAACTGACCTGTGAGTCTTGCTGGCCCCTGCTGGCCAGCACTATATTTTTTGCTGCCCTGCTTTAAAGTTGTGGACAGATTGTTATATCTCCTCAGTCTCTGTCCACAACTATTTGCAAAGATTAGGTTTTAATGTACACAGACGTTCTGCCTCAATTGTATAGGCTTAATCAATTTAGCATTCTTTATTTCTTTTTTATGAGATCTATTGTCTTATGATTACAAAAGAAATACATGCCTATTGTAGAAGGCAATTGATTTTCTGGCTCCTGTTTTGAATTTGCATTCCTTGTGAAGGCCCATCTGGGCAATTTGGGAGGCAGGGGAGGGGCAGCCTCTACTCAAATGCAAATGCTTCCTGAGCAGCCTTGCAGGGGGGAGGGCTTCTGGAACCAGCCCCCAGAGCTGAGTGTTGTGGGACAGCTCTTCTCACTGACCTCCTGCCCCTCTAGGGGTTTTTTGTCCCTCCCTTTTAAATGCACTTTTAACCACTACAGCTGGAATTGAGCATTCATTCACCCAAAAACATGGCCCTGGGAAGCTTGGCTGTGCTTGGGTGGCTCCCGAATGACTTGTGTGTGGGGGTGGGGTGGGGGTAGTGGGATTGGTGGGGTTGGAGGAGGTTGGCGTGTGGGGCGTGTTGGGAGGTGACTGTCTCACTTGTGGATAATTCTGTAGTGGTTCATATGCTGTTTTTACTGGGTTCATCCTTAGGTTTTTGAGAACTGGAGGATATTCCATTCATATTCATGGGGTCAAAGAAGGACGAATTGGGTAGTTTAAGACCCCATTGCCCCTACTTGTCTTCTTGAGCCTTTTCTCTCCTCCTGAACCACTGAGTACTGTACATCATGCACATGGAAATGACTTCTTCTGGTAAATGCCAGGAGAAAGAACCTATATGAATCATCCCACCTGTGTCACCCATCCCCTGTGACTCATGATCTTCACTAGAACTCTATGAGGCCAGATTTGTTCCTGTTTTCCAGATGTCTCTGTCATATGGACAAAAAAACGGGGACTAAGGTCAGGGACTTGCACAAGATTTTTTTTTTTTTTTTTGTACCAGAAAATGGACCCAAGGGTGCTTAACCATTGTGCCACATTCCTAGCTCTTTTTACATTTTTATTTAGAGACAGGGTCTGGCTAAGTTGCTTAGGGCCTTGCCAAGTTGCTAAGGCTGGCTTTGAACTTGTGATCCTCCTGCCTCAGCCTCCCATGTGGCTGGGATTACAGGCGTGCACCACCACACCCGGTTGCCCAAGAATTTTGAGTTGGTCCGCCAGAGTTGCTGTGACTCTGGATAAGTTCTTAAATATTTCAGGGCTAAGGCTAGAAAAATTGCAACTTGAACAGAACAAATTAAATTGTTAAATTGCAAAGACTAAAGGTGTTTATTCTCTGTCCAGATTGTTTCTTTAAGCTTTTTCTCAACTCCACTTTCTCCTCTTAAACAACAAGAAAAGCCAGTTGCCCAGGGACTGACATACTGCTGGGCACAGACTTGGGTCAGGGCAGACCGAGAAGGCACAGCAAAGCCTACCAGCTTGGCTGATGAGGGGGACAGTTTGGTAATGGACCCCAGTCAAAGAATGTATGTATGAATTAAGCATCTTTCATTTCTTTTGCTATAAAACATCAATTAAGCTTGAGTAATTCATAGGTTTTCCCCATTTTCAGACAGAAAAAGAAATCAGCACAAATTGGCTACAGTGTCTTTTCCTCTAGGTTTGGATCATTAATCCTCTTCAGCTCTTTTCTGCCCATCCCTCCGCCACCCCCTGTGCCCCCAAAAAACCTCTAGCACCCACATACTGCCATTTCTGGCACCCACTGCAAACAGGTACTAGGCAATTTATTCAGTCTCGAGTGGGTGAAGATATATATGTTCATTGTTTCAGAGACTGGTCCTGTGAGGAAGATGCCGTCTATTCTGCTTGCGGTTAGTGGAGAGCTTATTGAGAGTCCCTTTTACAGGTTGGTCAACTGATTGGCTTTGACATTACAGCCTGGTCCCTGCCTGGTGCTCCCCTGCTCTTGAGCCAAACAGATGTGTCTCTGCAGGCCCCTCCATCTGAACGAGCTGGAGAAGGGTTCATTTGTCTTGATGGGCCTCCCCCAACCCATACGCTGTTTATGAAATGAGGCTGGAAAAGCTATGCTGCAAGAAGGGCTCCCAACAAGGATGGCTCCCCTTGGAGACTGATATTCTAGTGGTTTGGGCAACTCAGGGCCCACCTGATAGGATCCTGGCAGCCTGCAGGAGATCTCAAGAGGCCATCTGGATCTTTCTTATTCTTAGGCCGGGGTGCACCCAAACCTTCCAACAAAACGTCTCTCCTTTCCTTAAGATGGCTTTCTCGAGGACCAAATGGGCAGTTCTTTCTGTGTGCTCTCCACGACGTTGCTCTACAGGTCAAAGTGAGGGTGAACCTGTGAAGCTGCTAGGGTGAGATGCAGTTCCATGTGTTTCACCTTGCAGGTATAATTAGCCCCAAGTTCAAGATGAAGAAATTGAGGCTCGAAGAAGTTTAAAAATTGTTTTCAAGTTAGTACAGTCAGTGTCGAGTAGTTCCAAATTCCACTCTTTCTTTAGTTTTAAAAATTCTGTGAAACATTTTCATCGTACAAAGAAGCATGTAAAATGTTTCATGTGTCTTTGAAAACTTCCTTCAGTTTTTTCCCTTCCCTCCCCAGAGATGTGCAGCGTCCCAGTTGTGCACACCCCACCCCTATGCATGGCGTCCATTTGCAGGCCATATAAGGGTAGCGTGGACATGTGATTATAGGGTTTTGCATTTTTAATTGGTATCTGGTTGTGATTTACTTTTCTTTTTTCCCTTCTGTGACTTGTTTTTGACTCAGGTTTTATATCTTAGATATTTATCCACGTTGCTATCCTAGTTCACTTAAAACTGCCGAATGCTATGTGATTATTTGCAAAGTCACAATTTCTTTATTCATTCTCTGGTTGATGTGCATGCAGTCATTTCCAATTTTCCAACATTATAAACAGTATTGCAACGAACATTCTTATATGTGTCTCTGTATACACATTTGAAAATTTCTCTAGGAGTGGAATTTCTGGGTCACAGAGCACGAATATCTTCAATTTCATTGGTTATTTCTGAATTGCATGCCAAAACAGTTACATCAATCCATACTCCTATTAGCCATGTATGAGGGTTTTCTTTTCTCTGTATGCCCATCAATGCATGCTATTGTTAGACTTACATTTTGTGGAATTGATGGTGTAAAATGGTATATCATTGTTGTTTTCCACAATCCTTTCCTCCCTTTATTTAACAAATTCAGAGAAGAAATGTCACAACCTGCAAAGGTGCTGTCTCAGGGTGCTGATTTGTTTTCTTGGGAACTGGAAGGAGAACTGAGCATAGATTATGTTGACCAGCTAGCTGACTTTTTTGCTCTGCACCTTGGATGCTTGAGATGCACAGCAGCCAGTGCTGTCAATCATGCTTCCTATACTTGAAGAATTTCCTGTATTATGTGTCCTGCCTGCCAAGGTAGAAACCATAAACTCACTTTTCTAGCCTCCCCAGAGAAGCAGAATTTAGATAGGGCTTATGATCTGCACTTCAGAGACACTCACACACAACATGTGAGGAATGGGGTGCTGTGTGGGTTCTATCTAGTATGGTGAAAAGGGAGGGAGGCATACTTCTCTAGGAGGCCACAGTGGTGTTGTCCTGAGCGTTGTCCTGAAGTCACGCTCAGTCATGAGAGCTGCTGTGGTTGTTCTTCCCCTGGGGCAGTCTAGAGATGCACTTGTGCATTATTCCGGAATGCAAACCTACTTCTCTGGCCCTCCTGGGTATGCTCTGAGCTACTTTTTTTAGTCAATGCCTTTGCTGCCTAAACTCTTTGGTGTGAATCCTGTTGTTTGCAACCAAGAAACTTTTATTGTATGAGGTCTATTCACCAGTGCTTCACAAACTTCACTCTGACCCTCTCACAGCACTCTGCAAAGCAGGTCTTATTTGCCCTGTTTTGGAGATGAGGACACCTAGACATAGAAGGGTAACCTGCCCAAAGCCATGAGCTAGTGAGAGGTGGAGCTGGGTTTGACCCCAAATGCTGACCTGAGTTTATCAGACAGAGCTTGGCTCCTCCCATCTCTGCCTCATCTACACATCTCTGCTTTTTTTTTTTTTTTTTTTTTTTTTACTTTACAGCACTCATCACAACCTGGCATTATTTAGTTGTTTACCGATTTCCTGTTGCTTCCAACTAGCATCTCAGTTACATGAAGCGCAAGGACCCTTCCTTGTCCACCATTGTTTCTCCAGCCCTGAAACCCTACTGAGCACACTAGACTCTCAGTGAACACTTGTTGAATGAATAAATGAACCAAACCAATCTGCCATAGATAGGGTGGGGTAGGTAATCCTCCTGGCCTGTTTGCTGAGTTCAAAGTGGTTTTCAATCCTCTGTCACACCTGTTCTTTTATTCGATGGTCACAGAACATGATGTCTCCCGCCTCTGAGAGTCAGAAGCTGCATCTGGTGCCTGCTTTTCCTCTATTCTCTAGATATTTTAAGTCCTTTCAATTTCAGGTGTGCCAGTCCCCTGCATCTGTGTACCCATAGCCAAGAGAGTTCCAGGGTCTCTCTGGCTATGTGACATGCCCTTGGGGGAGCTGAATGGGAGTAACGCCTGGGGTGCTCCGTGGAAAGGTGTCTCCCCTTCACTTATGCATGTCTCCTGCAGCCCAGCTACGGACTGAATCTGTGTGTTCAGAGGGAGTTTTGGAGCCGGGGTATCCTTAGCTTTCCACCTGAGAGAGGGTGGAAGCCAGTGGCCTCTGTGAACACCTGGTGGTGTCTGTCACGTGGCAGCCATTGTGTTCCTAATTCATTCATTCCAGCTCAAACCCCTTGTCCTTATTTTCTTTTCTATAAATTCTCCATCTTATGTTATTTTGGGCTAGTGTTTCATGACCACTGGTTACAAAAAGTCACGACCATAGCCAGTGGCTTTGTCCCGATTCCTCCCCTAGACAGTTCCTTGAAGATGGTGATTTTGTCATCTCCTCTCTTTCGCGTTGTCACCTCTTGCTCACACTTAAGGTCAAGAATAGAGAATGAAGGTTGTTGACTGGTTTCTGGAATATCCAGGATTGTGAGGTCCCGCTCTGGCTACCTCCTCTTAAATCCACTCACACAACTAAATTCTGATACTGGAACAAATTTAATGGGTAGAGAGAACTTTGGGGAAAAGGTGCCATGAAAGGTAAAGAAATACTGACTATTCTACTGATGCTTGGGTTTTCCCTAAACTATTAGATGGTACACAGCAGTCCCCCATCTGAGCCCTCTGGGGATACCTTGAAATAGTGCATACCAGACCCTGTAGATATGATGTTTTTTCCTATACATGCATGCCTAGGAAAAGATTTAATTTATAAATTAGGCACAGTGAGAGATCCATAGTTGTAAGTCATAATAAAACAAAATCACAACAACATACTGTAACAAAAGTATTCCTTTTGCCTTTTCATTTAAAGGAAGCACTTTATGGCTTCTCTTTGAAAATCCAAATTACCAGCATCACTGTTCTTGGGATTTAGGGCCATAATTAAGTAAAATCAGGTTACTTGAACACAGGCAGTGTGGTACCACCACACTGAGCTGATCACCAAGAGGGCCACTAGCTAAAGGGCAGGCGGCGTGGGCGTGTGGGTGTGGATGTGCTCATCCAAGGGCTGACTGGCATCCTGGGCAGGGTGGAGCGCAGCAGCTTGAGATCTCATCAGAGTACACGTGCGTGTGTGCAATTTAACACTCATGAATAATTTCCATTGAGCATTTTCAGTCTTCAGTTGACCACAGGTACCTGAAACTGAGGAAAGTGAAACCTCAGCTAAGGGGGTGTCACTGTAGTGCCTGGTCTGGTCAAGAGCCTGTGTGCTTGTGGAAGTACCTGGGCCTGTCCGAATCCCAGTTTTACTCCACTTACTGATCGTGTGACCTCGAGCAAGTTCCCTGAGTTTAATCTGCCTAAGAATCAATTTTCTCATTTGTAAACAACCCTTCTGAGGGTGTTGTGTGGTTTAGCCATAATGTATGTAAATCACTTCAGGTCAGGCCTAACTTGGAGTAGCCTCCTTTCCCAGCTCACTTGCAGTCTCTGTCTGTCAGTCTGTCTTTCTGTCTCTAGGCCCCTTTTCCATCCACTCAGCTGACTGGGTGAAATAGGAAAATCTCTGCTATGATTTGAAGATTTTAAAGGCCAGTTTGATTTCACTGGGAGAAAAAAGGATGCCATTTGACCACTTTACCTAAGAGGCTCAAGGGAGCAAATAAGGAAAAGAATTCAGAGCAGACAAAAAGACTGAAAACAAAAAAGAAACAACAACAACAAAACCAAAAAAACTACCAACTTTGGTATTTGGTTGTAGTTCTGGCTAAAAGATCTTGGGGGAAAATAGCAGGTCAAACTACTGCCTAAAAGCATAAGGGCTGGGGTGACTCTGTTCTCTTTTCACAGGTGAGTGAGAGTGGGCTCTTTGTTTTACTCAGCTAGGTTGCTGGGAGACATAAGAACCTCAATCGTAACATCACCTGAAATTGCAGAGTGTTCTCTTCCTCAGAATGCCTTGAATGTGTATTATGTGATCACAGAGCAGCTCTTGGGATGCGTCAAAGCTGACAGCCATCTGCTCCTGGTAAGCCCCATGAGCTTTGGCAAAATAGCAACTTGTTTAGATTCACACTGAATTATGCCTTTGGACCCCAGTTGCTAACCAGGCAATGAGGAAAATACACACAACTTATTTACAGGTGTATTGTGTGTTACATGTAATGATGGTTTGGGGATTAGGATGAACAGGAGCCCTTCCTTCTAAGAGGGAAATCTGATTTCTTGGGAACCAATGGGATTAGCAATTTAATCTTTACTCACAAATCCACACAAGTTAGGTGCTGTTATTCTCCCCATTTTATAGATGACAAAACTGAGTCAAGTGACCTGCCCAAGTAACACTGCTAATAAGCAGTAGAGTCAGGATTCAAAGCCAGGGTGTCTCCCATCTCCTGAGCCGTACAAGATGTTGTCCAATACAGAGATGCTGGAGCTTTGGGGGGGTGGGGGGCTAGTTATCAAAGGACAAGGTCAAGGGCATGCTTCAGGAGGAATAAGCCTCCTTCAGAGGAGACAGGTTACGTTTCTCTAAGGAAAATTAATGTTCAGCTAGTGCTCATGTTGGACAAAGCGGTGAGGACCTTGGCTGTGCCTCACGGGTGGGAGCAGCAGGGCCTGGGCTCTGGTCTCCGCTCACAGCCTCAGCACCTGAGTGGTCCCATTGAGACTAATTGTATCTCGGTAATCAGGACTCTTCTGACCATTGCTCAGTGTTTGGCATCCCTGGGTACCAGGCACTGTGGCTGCCCCCAGGGCCACCTGCTTCCCAAATCCTCCCACCTTCTTGAGAACCAATGAGAGGACACTTGCTGAAGGCTGAGGCACTGGATTCTGAAGGACACAGGAAGAGTCTTAGGGGACAGCAACCTTCAGTGGAGAGGGGTGGGATTTCTATTGTGAAGAGGAGGAGGAGGGCTGTGCTGAGGACCAGAAGGGGGTGGCTCCAAGGGAGAGGGGGGCATTGAGAAGGAGCCTTCACCTGGAAGCTCAGGTCTGGGAAGCTGCTCCCACAGAGGTCAAGGTCATGACCTCGACCTCCCCACAGCCCGCTGCTCTCTGAGAGACTGTGGTCAGCCCTGGGCTTGGCCTGCGTAAGGTGAAGTCAGTGGAAGTTATCTGAAGTCACCATAGGTGCTTCCAAACCATCTTGTAGTGTCCCCAGCCAAGAAGACACTGGCCAAACCTTCTTCAGAGCTCTGCGGTCCTGCTTGGCCCAGAAGACCCCTCTGAGAGTGAGGGATGTTGTTGATACAGCTGTGACATTGACATGAGGGATTTTAGGAGGGTGTTCCATTTGGGAGGGCATTTCAGAGAGAAAGTCACACTTAACTATGAGTAAGAAGCTACATAGTATGAATTTGTCACACTGATCCAAGCACCACCTTGACTAGGGTGTAGGTTGGAGGTACTAGGTAAACCTGTGTCTGTTCTCATGGGAGTTTTAAAGAAAGCCAGGCAGAGGGAAGGCAGGTGTGGGGTCAACATTGGGTAGTGGATGGAGCCGATTAAACCTACTGCTCTTGGGGCCACTGGCTCAGGTGCTGGGGCAGGTTACATGCTTTCTCACAACCCGCTGCTCAAGTAGTAGAAGAGCAGCTTATCCACTGGGAGTGATGATCTGGATATGGAACTTGGAAGCATGAGTGTGAATTGTAGCCCCATCATCTGTATTCATCAACTCTGCATCACTACGACAAAATACCTGAGATAATCAGCTTATAAAGATAAAAGGTTTATTCTGGCTCACCACTTTAGAGATTCCAATTCATGATCAGTTGACCCTGTTGCTTTGGGCCTGTGATAATCAGGGCATCATGATAGGAGCACATGTTGGAGTAAAACTGCTCACCCTATGGCTGGGATGAATGAGGTCCCTTGATCCCCTTAAAGGGAACGCCCCCAGTGACTTAAGACCTACTCTTAAGAGTTCCACCACCTCCCAGTGGTGCCACCCTGGGGACTAAGTCTTTAACACTCAGACTTTTGGGGGACAGTCAAATTATTTAGCATCATCCTGTGGAGCTAGACAAGAAAGGAGAGTTCCAGGGACACAGCAAAAAGGGAGGAAGAGTGGATCCGGAGGAGCCGTTGGGATGGCTGTGTATAGCTGAAGGCTCCAGGTGCACTGGCCAGGCCACCCCAGCTCCAGTGCTGGGTAGATGGACAGCAGTGACTGAGCCCTGGGAGGAAACACTGCACATACTGTCCCATCAGGTCATGGAGTGGGTGTGAGCTCTTAATTGACAAGTGTGAGGTCCAATGGAAACAGAGACCTGGGATTCAGGCTTTGCAGATGGGGGTGCCTGAGGTGCTGGGGCACAGAGAAGACTCTCAGGTGCCCTGGTGTCAAATGTAGATGTAAGAGGACCAAACCATGGAGGGTGGTGGGTAAAGTGGTCCCTGGGGACAAAGCGTCTGCAGAGGCTGCTCCAGCCTCCCTGTCCCTACACCCGTCACTGTCAGGTGTGATTGCACGAGTCATTTCTTACACCCGACCTCCCTGAAATGCAGTCCCAGCGTAGCCCAAACATTTTAACATGCACGTGGTGCTCCGAGTGTAATCCTTATTTCCGGTCTCTTCATACTGAGCCACTCCTCTGGTGGCCTTGGTGATCTCCAGTCTCACAGCTTTAACTGCCATCTATGGGTTGAGGACCGCCCAGGTTAGACCTGAAGGCTGGCTGTGCTTCACTGCGCGCCACTGGATTTCTCAAACCTGACTCGGCCAATTGGAAACCTCTAGTCTTTCCTTGCGAAGGTGGCCCTCCCCACTCCTGGCCACTCCTGAACTGGTGACAGTCATCCTGAGCTCTTCCTTCTCACATGCTGCCATACGCACTGGACACCTTGGTGTGTCCCATTGCTGCTTCTTTCAATGTTTTATTGGGGTCACCGCACTTCTCTCCCTCCACGGCTACCACTCTGACCCCTGCCTCCACCAGCCACTCACTGAGCATGACCGTAGCTTTCTAACTGTGTTCTCTGTTCCCCTTTGTTCCTTTCAGGCTGATCTCAACACAGTTGCCAGAACGATCCTATTAAAATATAAATCAGATCAGGTCACTTAAGCCCTCTGCTCAAAACCTCGGTGATTCCCCATTTTAATCAAAGGAAAACCCAGTCTCCTCACAATGGCATAACCCATGCCACACATTATGGTATGATTGCTTTTCTGACCTCAAACACCTTCTATTAGCCCTCTCCATCACTCTGCTCCAGCCACATTCTGATGCCTTGACTGCTGCTACCCCAGGGCCTTTGCACTGGTGCTTCTCTGCCTGGAATGATCCTGCTCAACTTACCTCTTTGGTTCTCTCCCTCCTCTTTAAAAAGTCTTTGCTGAAATCACTTTAGTGAGTAGGCTCATCCTGACCACTCTTTAAAATTGTGAACAGCTCTTCTCTGATCCCTACTACTTCCTATCCTCCTTCCCTCCCTTTATTTTATTTTTTCCACATCAGTTGCTGTAGTATCTAACTCACTAGACAGCACATTTATTTAATACATTTTCCTTTTCTCCTTACAAGAACCTAAGTTCCATGAAAGCAGCGGAGATTTTTGTCTGACTTGTTCACTGATGTATTTCTGCTGCCTGGAATAGTACCAGTAAGAGCTTAATAGATATCATTGAATGAAATATTTCCCTTAAGTTGGAGTTCCCTGGGGGAAAGGAACTCCAGGGAGCGAACCGAAATGCTTTCTGATGCTTCTCAGGCTCCTACTTGCTAGTCTCTTCTTTCAACACGGATGCTTTCAACAGAATCCCAGTACAGCCTCAATGCTCCCTGCACGGCCTTGCCTGGCTTCTCTGCTTCTCAGATCAATCCGTGAGCTACCCTTTGTGCTCACCTTGCCAGGTTATGCTGCTTCTCTGGGTAACCCTCAGACCCTCTGGCCTTCTTGGGTCTTTTGCCCACACCCTGATCTGATTAGTCCACAAAACCAAATCTTTCTGTCCTCCTCTGGACTCCTGGTGCACAGTCCCAGTTCTCCTGGGGTCTGTCTCTATTTGCATTTTTTTTTTTTTTTTCTTGAGCCAGAAGTTTGAGAAGAGAGAATTGGAAACTGGATGAGAAGCAGGGAGTGCATTTGGGGACACTTAAATGAAACCAGGCTGGAGAGTTAAAGGATTTCTTCAAGGTTGGGGATGAGAATCGCTTTTGATTAATTTAATGAACATGGTGCAGAGGAGCCAGTGTAAAGACAAAAAATAATCCACAAATTCCAAAATCTAGCATTTGTCAACAGGTTAATAAGAATCCTTTAAAATTCTAATCACTTTCAGCATTTATGCTGTTTTGCAGGCTCAGAGAAAAAAAACTACAAAGAACCAGAATAGCCTCTCAGGTGGGACAATGAGGCCTAATGCTTCCATTTCCCTCGCTGCTTCTGTTTCCATTTCATTCTGAGATCCTACTAAACTCAGGAGGTTGCCTTTGGGTTTTCGACACTGCAGGGGATGATTTAAATCTAAATAATAATAAAAAGCCACTGCTTTTATTGGACTTTTATTTCATAAGTTGATGGAAACATTTCATATACACATTAGGTTTTTTGTAACTCAATCTTGGTACTTGCTGATTCCCGGAGGGGCTGTTTGGCTATCTGGGAGTTCCCTGGCATTTGCATTATTCCTCCAAGGCAGAAAGGAAAAATGCTTTCAGTGGAGCTAGAATAGTCTTTTTATTTGAAAGAATTCACATTTAAGGTGAGACATACTCACAGTTGCATGCACACACACAGGCAGTCTCTTATATAGGCAATGTCATAAAATTACAGAGTTTAAGCATTAAAGGGCCTTAGAGATCATGTATTCTAACACTGTCACATTACATATGAGGAACTTTCTGCCCAGACAGGTTAAGTACCTCATCCAAGGTCACTGGCATCTACTGGAAGAGACCAGACTACAATTTAGGTTCCTTGACTGCAGTCTAATTTTCTTTCTGCTACACCACATTGCCTCCCAAATAAGATAATGTATATGAAATCACTTTGAAAACTGGCATGTATTACGCAAGCGTGGGGTGTGGAGAGAGAGGGAATGGAAATGAGCTTGCTTTCTTCAGGGGTGTGCATGACTTGCTCAGGTCTCTTTCCAAATAAAGTATATTCATGTTACATGAATCATGAACCAGATTTCTAATTAGGTTCCTGGCGATAGCCTCCAGAAAATGAGCATCACCGGGGTCAAACGAAAATGAATTCTTCATTCAAGTACATCCTGCCTTCTGTATTTGAAGGTCTGCGTCCGTGGACTCAACCAACCGTGGATAGAAAATATTAAATGAAAATTGAGTCTGTACTGAATATATACAGACATTTTTCCTTGTCCCTAAGCAATACAGTATAATAGCTATTTGCATTAGATATTATAATAATCTAAAGATGATTTAAAGTGTATGGGAGGATATGTTATATACAAATACTGTGCCACTTTAAATCAGGGACTTGGGCATCCATTGATTTTGGTATCCACTGGTGGTCCTAGAACCTCACCTTCCACAGATCCCTAGGTGTGACTGTGTATTTCATCTTTGTTTCCTTCCTTCTCACCCTCTGTCCAGCTCCCTCTAGTGTCTACTTTTAGGTATTACCTGTATGCCGCCAGAAAGGCTGTGTACATACTCTACAAAATA
The DNA here is from genome assembly GCA_025594165.1 of Tamias sibiricus. Lineage (NCBI taxonomy): Eukaryota > Metazoa > Chordata > Mammalia > Rodentia > Sciuridae > Tamias > Tamias sibiricus. Next base: position 43,261,957 of record CM046659.1, on the reverse strand, counting down.
TTCACATTGTATTATTTGGTTAGAATTATTTGACTTGTTTCTTGATACCAGCAGCTGTAATTAAGAGAAAGTATAATGTTGTTCAGACCAACAGGAATAACTTACTAACATAAAGACCTGGATATTGCTAAGAAAAACCTTTAAAATAGTTTTGTGATTGGAATAACATTCAAAGTTTTATTATTTAATTGCTTTTAGTGGATTTGAATCAGATAAATGTACTCATAACTAATTGAAAGCTTTAATTACAAAAGATACTTTTTTAGAGGTGTAAGGTCTATTAATTTTACACATGATTCATCAAAATAATTATTCCTTTTTCTCAGAATACCGTCAATTACTATTATTGCAAATTACTGGAGGAATTAAATTTTTATTTGGGCACATTAATAAATTCATTTAGTAACTCATATAGTACTTATGAATAATTTCAAATGATTCCTGTGTTGTCCTCTCTGATGTGTATGTCAGCCTTCATCCATTGTCATCTCTATGTTCCCTTAAAAGAAACATGTTCAGCTTTTCAACATTCTTACGAGGACCCTTTGCTTATGTGTAAAATACTGACAAGAACACCCACAGGTCACTGGTGGGAGTTTCTTTGGTAGTCTTGCTTAAATGCTCTGGACTGAGTAAAACAAATAGATTTCTAACAAAGTCTGTAAACTCTGTCCATTCAATGTCTGAATGATATTTATAAGTAAAAGCTTCTACGATGTTCCTGGCTCTTTTCAGTCTGTGACAAGCAGGTCTGTGCAGAGTCAGGACCTGGGACTGTGCGGTTTTCTCCTGTCTACTTCCTAAACTATCCACCTGTCCTTCCACTTGTCTTCACTGTCTAGAGACACACACTGCACCACACACACACACACACACACACACACACACACACACACACACACGTTCTGAAGGCTGAAAGGTGGGAAGTCATCTGGGTCCACAGAGCACCCAGGTCTTAGAGGAGGAGATGGGTAGGCTGGGGATGGCCACGCTTGCTGGCTACTGCACTGCTCAGCAGGAGAGACTTTTCTATAGACCGAGTGTACTCCCCTCTTCTCCTATTTAAAAGAAACTGTCGAAATAACAGGGATGAAAATCAAACTGCAAACAAAAATGTTTCTTTTAAATATAAACTAAACCCCATTTTAATAGTCCAAGTGTGGTCCAAAAATTTCAAAGACATAAACTTCAGGGGGTTCTTTATTACCAGGTAAAGGAATGACCAAGTGTATGATTTCTGAATGGTCCTTATCAGAGATGCTTTGGGGTGGGGGTCATCCTACTTCTGTGTAGGAAATCCAGGTGGTGATTCTTTCTTGCTGCCTTCACCTTTTCCTTCTTCTGGGGACAGACACCCCCAGCACACACCAGCAGTAGGGATGGGTTCAGGGATGGACATAGCAGAGTTTGTTATTCAGCTTTTCAGTACTGTGACCAGAATGCCTGATATGAACAATTTAAATGAGGAGAATTTTATTTTGGGCTCACGATTTCAGAGGTTTAGTCTGTGGTCAGCATCACCATTGCTCTGGGCCTGAGGTGAGGCAGAACACTGTGGCGAAAGGGCATGAGAGAGGAAAGCTGCTCAGGTCACAGCATTTGGGAAGGAGAGAGAGTGTGAGTGTATGAGGAGCCAGGGACAAGATACACTCCCCAAGGGCACAACCCCAGTGACCTGCTTCCTCTTGCCACGCCCTACCTGCCTGCAGTTACCACCCAGCAGTCCATTCAAATTATTAATCCACCCAACGGATTAATCTACCATGAGGTCATAACTCTCATAATCGAATGCTTTCACCTCCTAGCGTTCCTGCATTGCCTAACGATGCAATTTTGGGGGGCCACCTCATATCCAAACCATAATGCAGGGCATTCAGAGTCCTCTGAGATGGTTCTACTTTCATGATGGTGGAAGGGTGAAATCCACAACTCTGGCATCTGTGGAGCCAGCCTGGGGTGGGGGGGTGTGGCGACCCAGGGAAGCAAGCCCACCACAGAGGTAAGCAGGGATGGCTAAGAACATTCTGGTGTCTCTAAGGCCCTTTGCACCTACACACTTTGTGGCAATTTAGTATTTTCTCTCCATTTTGATATAAGTTAACTGGAATTGAGATTCTGTTACCTGAAGTTGAAAGAAACTTCCATACAGACAGGACTCCAGGGTTTGGGTTGGAAGATGCGTTTGTGGTTACAAATGAAGAAATTCCATCTTTAGAGAGCCTGAGCACAAAAGCAATGCCTTGGCTCATGGGACAAGAAGGCCTGGAAGAGGCCCTCACTTTAGACTCCCCTGCCTCCAGGCACGCAGGTGTGGTCCTCAGGATTCTGTTCTTCTCTGATCCCCTGCTTCATCCTCTCTAGTGCTGGCTTTATTCTCAGGGTGGCTTTCTATGCACATCACTCTCTGTGCACGAGGTCCTGAGTTCGCACAACACAGAAGGAAAATGACCCTCCCTGCCACCACCTTCGTAGCACCTCCAAAGTGTCCAGAGGCCTGGGCCCACCACCTGGCACTCTACTTCCTGTCCAAGCGCAGGATTGTTACCACAGCCCTGGAAGAAGGATGACCCCTGCTCTATCTAGGAGAACAAGAGATAGGGCTACGCAGAAGGGGGAGGGCTGTGGCTGTCACAGATGGAGCACAGGAGACCAGGAAGAGCAAATGCAGGTGAGGCAACAGATGTGGCAGGAAGGTCAGTTCAGGCACCCAGAGCAGCAGAGCAGAAGTCCTTTGGTGCCACCTTGGAAGGCTTGGGGTGTCTGCTGTACTCTCATGAAAACCCCAAAGCAGAGCCCAATGGGGCTGGAGAAAGTCTCCTGGGAGGGACAAGCAGGGCTGTCTGACAGGGATGGCAAAGAGAAGAGGCAGATGGCACCAGGTGGCATTCTACACACCAGGGGCATGTGGCGTTCTGTTTTTCTCTTTTGTTAATAGACAGAGCTTCTCTCCCTCAGCTTGACCAGTGTGAGAAGGGAGGGAGGGCCTGAGGAGTCGGAGACACCCTTGCTGGGAGCCAAGGATCTCTTCTTTTTTTTTTTTTTTTTTTTTTTTGTGGTACCGGGGATTGAACTCAGGGGCACTCGTCCACTGGATCACATCCCCAGCCCTTTTTTGTATTTTATTTAGAGACAGGGTCTCACTGAGTTGCTAAGTGCCTCGCCATTGCTGAGGCTGGCTTTGAACTCGCGATCCTCCTGCCTCAGCCTCCCAAAGTGCTGGGATTACAGGCGTGCGCCACCGCGCCTGGCTCAAGGATCTTTTCTTGAAGGCACAGGTGTGTGGTCACCTGGGACTTACTAGCTTAAATGGGTCAGGTGCAAAAAAAAAAAAAAAAAAAAAAAAAGGCAGCTGATTAATGCTGATGGGCTGGGAACACTTTGCTTGCCTCAGTGCTCAGCAGGGGATGTGTTGGTTAATTTCAGGAAATCTAATTACTGAAATTCCTAGTCTGTCACTCTCTTCCCTGGGATGTCAGCGTTGGAGGCATGTGGGAAACATCTTGGGGAACCCTGGTGTCATTTTAAATGGGATCTCTCCTCCTCTCAGTGCATGATGTCCACAGAATTGAGTTGGAGATGCCTGGCTTAGAAGACAGCTGTGATTTTTTTTTTTTTTTTTTTTTTTTTTTTGGTGGGAGGAAGTAGATAATCTCATCTCCTTCAAATGAAGGGCTTTGCCCCTGGCAAGACCCCAAAACAGAAAGGGATTTGGAGGCTGGTCTAGTTAGCTGTGAAAGTCCTTGGCAGTGCCATAAATCCATCCCAGCTGAGAAAACTGTTTACTTATAGAACCAAACCAAGCAAGTCGGGCCTTAATAGACTAGAGCTGGTTGGCTGCTTCCATTCCTGAATTTGGTTCTGTCCTCAAAATACTGATTTAAGGCACTTTTGATTTCCCAAACTCTGCTCAAACCTGGGTGAGGAGGTGGCATAACCTTGGCTTTAAACAAGAAGGACCAAGGGAACAGGGAGTGCTGGGGTGGAGGGAGAGCCAGCCAGGGAGATTTAGTTCAGGATCCAGATGCCATCTTCTCGCATGGGGGATTCCGGGGTACATAAAGCATTCCTGGGACATTAGTGGTGAAGACCTGCATTCCACTGGTGTCCCACTGCAGATGTCCATGGAGTAGAAGAAATGTTCTTGCCCTTCTGGGGCATAGAGTGAAGCACAAATAAACAACAAACCACATCAAGGCTGCCTAGAAATGTTCCTATTCACCAGGATAAGAGCAGATATAAATGGATGCCACGTAGCCAAAGACTCAGAATGGGGTGGAGCCCACAGGTACAACCCAGGAAAGGCCAATCTGGACTTGTCCTCTGGGGGGGGGGGTGAGGGAGGAGCTTGACAGGTTTTAAAGATGGAAGGAAGCTGGAGACACAGCTCAGTGGTAGTGTGCTTGCCAAGTGTGCACGAGACCCTGGGTCTGCAGAGGCCTAGCAAAGCAAAGCAAAGCAAAACACAAAAACAAAAAAAAAAAGTTGCTTCTTGACTTGGAGCAACAACGCCTTGGGAGAAAAACTCGGAGGCAGAATGAAGATGAAAGAAGGTGTTTTATTCTTCGGCTTTAGCAACCTCTCAAACTCTAACCTGACTCTTTCAGTAACCTCTCGAACTCTAATACTGACTCTTTACTTCTTCTGACTGCTGACTCTTTACTTCTACTTCTTTACTTCTTTACTTTCACTTTTACTTTCTTAGAGAGAGAGAGAGAGAGAGAGAGAGAGAGAGAGAGAGAGATTCTTCTTTTCTTCTTCGGCAGCCTCGGCCTGACTCCAACCAGCAATTACTACTTCTTCCTTGCTCTGACTCCTCACCCGGTTATATACCTTTGGCATTAACAAGGACAGGTGCGTCACACAGTTCACGGGCATACAAGGATTCTTTATTAATATCAGGTGGAAACTAGAACATCTTTTATGGCCCTCAGCTAACCGCAATTAACTATCTCCTATTAGGGCTCCTTCAAAAAAAAGGTGGGTGGGAGAGAAAAATTGGCTAATAAATCACTCAGCATCCATTGACAGCCCACTCTGGGTAAAACCTGCAGGAAGGATGAGAGAGAGGAAGCAGTTGAAGCCAGAATGTCCCTCTCATTCTGTCAGACCAGTGCCTCTCCAGCCACCCTTGCCCCAGACCCAACTGAGGTCACCCAAGTAGGCAGGAAGGGCAGAGGAGGAGGGAGGGAGGCTCAAGACGGGAGAGTCTGGACTTTTCACTGGCTGTGTGGGTCTGGATTCTAAAACATGCCATAGGGCAGGTGGGCTCTACTTAGGTCTGGGAGTCAATCCGCAAGTGGGTGAGGTTAAATATCGTCTCTCCCCTAGTCACTTCACCACACTCCGGTAACGGCTGACACACCGTGCCACCATTCTGAAGCAGACTCCATCTGCCTCTGAGCTTCCGCCTGCCAGGTGACAAGAAGTCCAGATGGGTTGGGGTCTAGACACTTTCCTCCCTTAGGAGCTTGTGGAAATCCCAGAGGACCCTGGCAGAGCCTGATCTGTTGGAGTAGGGCCTCTGGTCACCCCAACCTTGGGGTTGCTGAATAGGAGAGAACCGGAGGGAGGGCGGGGCCTACAGCCTCTGCACCAAGTAGGATCTTTGCTGAGGAGCTGTGCTGCCAGGTACGCTGTCCATCTCCTGGCCATGCAGACATGGAACCCCTTCAGAGAGAGGGAATCCCTTCATCCACCTCTGGGGGCTCTGTGGGAATGGGGGGCACAAGTCTACCAGTTGGAACACTGCCATCCCTTCTGACTCTGTCCTTGAGCAGCTCTGTGATGGAAAGGGGTGCTTCCTGTACTTGCCTCCCTCAATTTTTCTAGTCTTCCAATGTGGGGTGTGTTTCAAGGTATGTGTGGGCACAGGTGCATGTGCACAGCTATCCCCCGAGCATTTGGAATTTCTGGCTAGAGCTCTGAGCTGCAATGCCAGGAAAACTCTCCTCCAAGACGAGGGAGCCCAGATGTTCCGCACAAAAGCCTCTCGGGACAGAAGAGGGGTAAATGCCCCTCACTTTTTGACTACCACTGAAACAAAGCCAATGCAAATTACTTTCTTAGTAGGTTTTTCAGCACATACCCATTTGCACTTGAGGCTTGCTCGAAGTGCCCCCCTCTGCATTTCCCTAGTTCTATAAGGCAGAAAAACTCGAAAGAAGCAAGATAAGGGTCCTGATAGTACCTTCACTCTTACCTTCATAATCACACACACACACACACACACACACACACACACACACACAAAATGAAGTGCAAAGAGAGAAAGCAGGGTCTGAAGTTTGGGTTGACTTCAACCAGGAAATGATAATGGGGCCCCTCAGAGGAATTCCTTGGAGGAAGGGGACAGTATCTCTATTAGCTCAACCCAGGGAATTGTGGCATGTACTATGGAGGTTAAGCAGATGATCCAAAATGTTGCTTCCTGACTTGGAGCAACAATGCCACGGGAGAAAAACTCGGAGGCAGAATGAAGATGAAAGAAGGTTTTTTATTCTTCGGCTTTAGCAATCTCTCAAAACTCTAACACTGGCTCTTTCAGCAACCTCTCTGACTCTTTACTTCTTCTGACTACTGACTCTTTACTTTACTTCTTTACTTTCTTTTACTTTTACTTTCTTAGAGAGAGCTTAGAGAGAGAGAAAGAGAGAGAGAGCTTCTTCTTTCTTCTTTCTTCTTCGGCAGCCTCGGCCTGACTCCGACCAGCAACAACTACTTCTCTCTATCTATCTCTTTGGTTTCTCATTCCTTTCTCTAGCTTCTTCTGACCGAACTCTTAACCACTCTGACTCTTATTTCTTCTTCTGACTACGTTCTGGCCGCTCTGACTCTTTTCTTTTTCTCTGACCCGAACTCTTCTTCTGACCAACTGAGCGACTGAACGACTGACTGAATGAATTCCATTCTGACTGCTTTTACCCGGTTATATACCTTTAGCTTTGTGGGTGCGTCATGTGCATTTACAGGTGCGTCATGTGCATATGATTATTATCAGGTGGAACTTATGGCTTCCAGCTAGCCGCAATAGCCATCTCTCTGATTGGGGCTGCTTCACCAAAATATGTGTTAATTATCAGGTAGTGCGGAAGACCCCCCCCTACATTGATGGAGCAAAGTGGCCTTGCTTACATCAATGGTGCCTTACTGCAAAATGGTCCCAGACATGTGAGTGGGAGGAGCCATGCCTGTTGGGGGCTCAGGCTGAGACTTGAGTGAAATCTATACTGGAACTAGTTGCAGAGGCTAAACAGGGAAGATGGGAGGGTGGATGAGCCCACTCAATGGGCTCTGAGAGGGCAGTGACCCTGAACACCACTCTTATTTCCTCAGGCTCCTCAGGCTCCTGGCTTCATTTATGACTGGGCAAGAGACAGTGCCCAAGTAACTGAATTCCTCAGGAGAAACTGTGAGGGCCAGCAGGGGTGCATAGCCTTGTGGTCTTGTGGTCTTGGGGTCTTGGCTCTCCTGCAGGCTGAAACCAGGCAAAGCCTGGAAGGCCCTGCCAGGAAATTGGTTGGCAATTGGAGCTGCTGAGCTTTGGGGGGTTCATGTGAGTGCTGTTGACTGTTTGCAATGGTTGTCATGAAATATCACCTAGATCTGGTACATCTCATTCTCAGTGGCATTGAGTTGCCAATTATCCCTTGCCACCCTGGAAAAGACACCACAAAACTCTAGCATGATCTAAGAGATAATGAAGATTGTGTCTCAGAGGGTTTCCTCCTAAGCTACAGGCTGTCAACTGAATTATGTTGTACATTGGGCACTGGGCTTAGCAGGTGATCTAATTATGCATTAATCTAGCCCATAGAGAGAAAGAAAAAAGATCAAATAAGAAGTATGAAAGAAAGGTTCCCAACACAAAACTGCTGAGTCTCATGTTAAATCATTAAGCTGGTAGCAATAATTGATTTTAAAAAATAAAATAAATAAATCTTCTCTCCAAATGTGTTGTCTATATTTGTTACTGTCGTTGTTGCCATCATTATTCCCAGCTGTCAATCATTTCAGAAAGTAGGAATATAAGTGATTTAGGTCATTTGTAAACTCTCCCTAGAGGACAATTGCTCCTTCCAGCAAGTTCTCTCAGTGTTTGCTAGGATTGGTTTTCAAAGGATCCTGACATGAAGTCCTGCCACTTCCCCTGGGAAAGGCTGTTCCATGGCTAGATCTTATCATGAGGACAAGTTTCCCCTTGATATGCTTCCCCCACTTTCTCTCTAAATGTCATCCTAGCAATCATTAATCACAGTGAATAAGAAGTTATAATTAATAGAGGCCCAAATCATTCAAGTGGAAGATTACGCTTTTGAATTCTTGTATTTTTCTTGGAAGATGTCCTCGAGTTAATTATTTAGTATTTGGGGACTTTTTTTTTTTTTTTTCTTTTCAAACCACACTCTTGTTTCTGAAATGAACAAATTGATCACAGTAACATGAGGGCTGAGGGGGTTATGAATAATGTATGTAGGAGACAGATGTTAAAAATAAAAACAAGGTTGGGAGATTTGCTGCTCCCCCTGCTGGCTTTTTAGAAAGGAAAAAGATAAGCCGTGTAGACCGGGAGTAAGGAAGCTCTTGGGCTACCAATGAATACGTAGCCAAGTGGAGCCCATGGTCAGGTTCCTTTAGATGTTGGGCTGGACTGGGCTGATCTGAGGGTGAAGGACCAAGGAGGGCCCATGGGAGAGGAGAAGAGATAGTCTTCAAGCACACAGGAGGGTTTGGTTGTTGCAGGGTTCCTGAAGCCTACCACTTAGTGCACTAAGGAATTTTTGTCTTTTGGGTGGAGCCTTCCTGTATCCCCAGGATTAAACACCTCTACCCACAATGGAAACACTGGACGTTTCATGTTCTAAAACCAAAACATAGGAGCAACTGCTGGGATACAAGGCCTGGGAGAGTGCAGGTTAGAAACTATGCGGCCATAGAGTCCCTGGATGTGTGGTGGAGGAGGGAGGAAGAGGAGAGTGGAAGTGTCTGGAGTCCTCTCCCTGGTCCCTGACCTGCTGGCGTTGCCTGGGAAACTCAGACAGCTTCCCTCCTGTTGGTGTTAGGATCATGTTCCCAGGTATGATTCATATTTTTACCCTGTGTTCTCTTGTTGGCTTATTGGTGCCACTTGTTTTTTAAAAGGACATCACTGTGTATTTATTCTCCAGGCTCAGCAACTGCTGGGGCTACCCAAGGCCCCAGGGAGGAGTCCTGTTATTCTGCTGAGCTCTGTGCGGTTGGTTACATCTATCTGGCATTGGGTTACAATGCCTGGACCACATTCCTGCTGGTCTCAATTTACCCTGCTGGCCTTGGGAAAGCCCTGAATCAAGGGTTCTCCAATTGCAATGGAAATCTGTGAGGGAGAAACCCAGCGGCTCCAGCCTCTGGCGGGAAAGTCCGGAGCTATGCAAGGGAGGGGATGGAATGGCAGAGCTTAAGCCCACGGCTGAGGATTCCCTCACCCACTCAGTCCCTCATCAGGCATTAACATAATTAGAAATTAGTTTCTGTAATGGTAAAGTGAGCCCAGGTGACTTTTAAGATTGATATGTATATATTCTGGTGCTGGGGACTGAACCCAGGCCCACATGCACACTAGGCAAGCTCTCTATCATTGAGCTATACCCCTGGGCCCCATGTGACTCTTTATTTATTTATTTATTTTTGGTACAGAGGATTGAACTCAGGGGCACTCGACCACTGGGCCACATCCCCAGCCCTTTTTTTGTATTTTATTAGAGACAGGGTCTCACTGAGTTGCTAAGTGCCTTGCCATTGCTGAGGCTGGCTTTGAACTTGCGATCCTCCTGCTTCAGCCTCCCAAGTGCTGGGATTACAGGCATGCACCACCACACCTGGCCCATGTGACCTTTAAGAAAAACTCTTTCACAGCTCTGAATTTTTCCAAATTGTGGTTGTTGACAAAAATTGGTCCCAATTTCACCCCCCTCCCTATATCCACATTTATTTTTATCATGACCTTGCCATTTTCCCAACAGAAGAGAAGGAATCTTTCTCTTGCCCTTGAGTCTAGGCTGGCCTTCTGCCCGATGGCATGAGGCAGGAGTGATGGTGTGCCAATTTGGAGTCTGTGCCTCCAGAGGCACTGAGAACTTCTGTCACCCTTTCAGAGCCCCAGCACCTAAGGACAAGTCTGGTGTCTGCTGGGAGAACAAAGACCACCTAGAGTAGAGCCGACCACCCCAGCTTGAGACATTAAAGATTATTTTATAAACTGTTGATCCCCAACATGCAGCCTGCTGACTGCAGATGCATGAGAGAGCCCAGCTGACCCAACAATCAATGCTTACTGTTTCAAGCCACTATATTTTGAGATGGTTTGTTAGATAGCACTAGTGCACGCTCTCTCTCTCTCTCTCTCTCTCTCTCTCTCACACACACTCTCACACACACACACACACACACACACACAGCAGGAATACACATCAGTACTTCAGTTGGAAAGAGAACCAAGTCTTACTCCTCCCACCCAGCTTACCAAATGCATTCATAGCAACGGATAGATGAGGCAAACCTGGCCATCGAGCCTGGAAGAATCTGTTGTTCCTAGGAATTGCAAGACAGTCCATTAGTCAGGGTCCTGGGAAGTAAAGAAGGTTATGGTGTAATTCTTGAGGGATCACCCACATGAGATGGCTGGTTCCAACTGCAGCCACACTGTTGGAAGTGGGGGAAGGGAGAGTTGCTCGGATAACCAGCACACCTTCATCATGCTACCTGAGTTCAAGATGGCGAGGACTTGATGCCTATTGGTCCACAGCAGGACCAATAGGGTGAGGATGGCCAGGACCAGTAGGGTAAGGGTGAGGCAGGCCAGAGAGGCTGGACATATCAGGCAAGATAGGGCTGGTTTTGCCTCAAGTGGTTCCCGATGGATTGGCTAGCTGAACACTCACTTGATTAAAGACAATGCAAGACTCTAAGAAGAGCACAACACATTCTCAGTAGTTCCGAGTGAGGAGAGAACACTTTGGCTGGCAGTAGAGGGAGAAAGCCATATAGAAGTGGGAGCATCCATCTGGGCTTGGAGAGGAGAAAATGCAATTATCCCTCATGACCTTATCATCACCTCCCTCGTGGAGAGCCTGCTGGCTGTGCAGTTGATGAGAGTGTGAGACAGAGGGTTGCTGCTGGTTGAATTTTCCTGTCCCTTTAGGCAAAGGAATTCTTACATGTTTCAGAACTGCAAGCTGCCTGTGTGTCTGTGGGTGCCAAGGAACCAAGACATCATAGCCATTTCTGCTGATCACAGTGGGTCATTTAGGGAGGCTGCTTGTGTGCTGAGGCAATAGGAGGGGGCTCTTGGGGCCATCCTTGAAGGCTAATACTGCTGGCATGGGGCAGCCCAAAGCTAGGCTTGCACTCCAATCTGTAAAAACAGGGTTTCCCCTGAGTGGTCCTTTGACCTCCTGTAATTGGTTTCCCATGGAGGGTTTATTAGACGTAACAGATTCCTGGGGTCCCCAAGCCAATTGCCTAAGAATGAGAGGACTAGGAATCCACTCGTTTCGCAATCTCTCCTGATGATGCTTCTAGCACAGCACATTGGAGAATCACTACTCTGAAGGAGTATGGGTGGGGGTGGGGGGATTGTGTGCAGGCTCTCAGACTGGGGGGGGAAGGGGTAAGTGCAGTGCCCCCTCCAGTCCTTACAGTGACCCAGTTCTCCATATATCCCCCCCCCTCTATCCCAGTGGCTTCCCCAAATCCTATATACCAGAACTGACTGCAAAGATTTTCTAAAATGTGTATTTCAAGGCCAGATCCTAGACTCACTAAATCACAATTTCACAGGAGAGAGCTGAGGAATTAACATGTAATTTTGGAACAAAAAGTCTCTGCAGTGATCTTTATGCTTAGTCATTTAGGGGGACCACTGGGCTCTACCAACTCTGGGTTGTGTACAGGTGACAGTAATAGATATCTTTTTTTTTTTTTTTTTTTTTTTTTTTTTTTGGTACTGGGAATTAGACCTAAGGCCTCACACATACTGGGCAAACTCTCTACCACTGAGCTACAGACCCCAGCCCAAGCCATCCTACCCAACTTTTTAGTGCATTTACTCAGGGTATGTGGTATTTTTTTTTTCCTTTTAATTTGTGGTTAGTTGGAGTCAACTAATTGAATCTTGGAAAAACAGAGGAGAACGATGAATGTGAACTTGCAGGAGGCAAACTGAACAACACACCATCTGCAACAGAATCAGCATACATTCCCCAAATGGCATTGCACTGCCAAGACAATTCTCCAAGGCTTCACTGTGTGCCTCAGTGGAGTCCAGGCCCTGGAGAGGTTCAATTATCCTCCACACATGTGCTGTTAGCCAGCCCAGCAAGCGAAGAGACCAGACTGCTTCATAATGAAGTTCCCAAGGTTTTGGAATAAAGGGAAAGGGGAGGTGAGTCAGATCCCAGCTTGTAATTCTGTTTTAGCTTTGATTGTTAATAACTATCCGATATTTTGGTTGTGATTCTTGTATTATTAACCTAATTGAAAAATAACTGATGGATAGTGCCCTTATTGGGGACACACATCACAATTGAATATCTATTCATTCATTCGACAAATTTTTGTCTATTGTCTGCAAAACACTGGGCAAGCCAGAGGGCTTCTGCTTTTAAGTTGCTTATGGAAAGGGGGGTATGATGCCAGAAGAGAGACTCTAAATTAAGGAGTTTAAGGGAGATACCATTTTACCTGGGAAAAGTAAGAACTGTCTAAGGAAACAGATGGAATTGGTTGTGTAGCTTAATGGTGGTAGGAGGTACATTTGGTTGGGGAGGAAAGATAGCACAAACCATGCACAGAAGCAGAGGGTATAGGAGAAGTTTGGAGAACAGGACTGTGGTGTATATAGCACATAATAGACTAAAGAGCTCTAAGGTTGGAAAGACAACAATGGCAGTTCATGTGATAGCAGCCCTGGAAGCAGGTGGCCCTCTAGAGGCATGAGTTGCAGGAGCCCTGTTTGGGGAGATGGCTTGAATTGCGGTTGACTATGGGCCATGAAGATTTGGGCATTGTTGCCTTCCGTAGTCTCACGGGACTTGGCCCGGGATCTCGAGTGACTTGGCCGAGATTGCTGATCGGGTCAGCGCCATTTTGGTGGTGTGTGCGGTGCGTGTTAGTCGTTGTTAGAGCCAGAGAGAAAAGTTATCAGAATAAAAAGCTGTTTGTCTCCAGTTTGCCTCTGAACTTCTTCCCGCGGCTTCGTTGCTCCAAGCGGCCATCGCTTCAGGCAACAACAATGAGTATCCCATTCCCCTCTTCCAGAGCTCAGGGGACGACATGACCAAGAAATAATGGCAATCTTTTCCATGATCTCTGTGCAGAGTCTTAGGATCCTTTTCTCACTACACTCCATCCACACAGCTACCTACCCCTGATCACCTGGAGTTGGCTCATGAGGAAAGACAACTGGACAACTCTCTCCACCTTTTGAGGGCTTAGGAATTAACATTTTATTCTGGAGACAATGACTGGAGTAAATAGTCTTTTTCCCCATTTGAAGATATGATATAATTAAATATGATCTTTTGGATGACTAATCTGCAAACAGAATCTGGAAAGGACTGGGGTGGGTGAAGGGCAAAATTCACACCAGAGACAACCGTCCAGCCAAGACATTTATTCACCAGCCTTTATGGCTGGTCGGAGGTAGAAGAAGTACGGGGAGAGAGGAGTCAGGGAGAGGGAAATGTGCAATCTCTGGACGGAGGGTCGGTGCCTGGTTGTGCAGGCTGTGGTCTCTGGAGCTGTCAGCTGGGGCAGCTGCGGTCGGGCTGGAGACAGTGAGTCTGGAGCTGTTGCAGTGGCTGCTTCCTCTCTGCAGGGATGAGCTGTTGTGTCTGAGCTCCGGGCAGGCAGGGACTTAAGTAGGGATTTCTGGTGGGGGGGTGTGCCTGAGCGACCTTTAACACTATTGGCTCTTTTCCCAGTAAACAGGGCAACCTTTAAGCCGATTGGCTCCTACCTGGGGAACAGAGCGAACTTTAAGCTGATTGGCTCCTGCCTGGGGAACATAGCAACCTTTAAGCTGATTGGCTCCTGCCTGGGGAACATAGCAACCTTTAAGCTGATTGGCTCCTGCCTGGGGAAAATGAAACCAGGTTGCTCCTAATGGAAATTTCTATGGGGAGGTGTCCTGTAGGCCCAAGCCTATCTATCAGTGGGGACAGAGAGTAGATGAGCCTGGTAGCTCAGGAGACATTAAAGTAGTTCATCTAGGAGAAATCAAGGCTACAAGTAAGCATGTGGCAATAATGGTGGGAGCAGAAAGGAGAGACAAAGGCAAGAGACTTTAAAAAAATTTTTTTAGTTGTAGATGGACAAAATATTTTCATTTATTAATTTATTTTAATGCAGTGCTGAGGATTGAACCCAGTGCCTCACATGTGCTAGGCAATCGCTCTACCACTGAGCCACAACCTCAGCCCAAAAGCAAGAGACTTTTGAGGGTAGAACTGACAAGACTTGGAAGCTCATGGAATATTGGGGGCTGGGAGGTGGGATAGATCAGGTGACTCAAATTCCATAGATGAGAGTATATGATGCCCCTGTGGAGGAGGGGAGCTCAGAAAGAGAGGCAGGCTTCAGAGGGGGTACTTAACTAATTTAATTCTGGGATACTGAGTTGGAGAAGCTGGTGCCACATTGTGGGGGCAGGAGATGATTAGGAGAAGTTGGACATATGGAACCAAGATAAAGGAAAAAGAGCAGCTAGAAATCTTCCCCGGGGCATCATGTACCTCCAGATGATTCTTGAGGGATATAAGTGAATAAGATCATCAAGGATGTAGAGGAAACAAGAGGAGAAGGGAGCAAAGAAGGTGAAGGCAAGAGCAGCAGCCTGTGTGTTGAGCCCATCATAGGACAAACTGTGCAGGTATCATCTACCCAAGTCTAATTGCTTCCAGCCTAGTTGAAAATATCCACTTTCAAGCACTAAATGCCTCTGGTGATTACAGCATGCTCTATCCTCTGGTTCCCCCACCACCCAATCAATCAGATTCAGGAGAAGACCTAAAACCAGGGCACTAGTTGATAAAAATCAATGTCGGTCCCTGCGGACACTGGGGTTCTGCTGGTGTGCATAGGCACTATGGAAACATGGTCTCTGCAGGCGTGCTGAGGAAACCCTTCCTGTATTTAGGAGCCCAGTGCTTTTTCCTTAATGCCCAGAGCTGGGTCTACACTCTAGATGACAGAGAAAGGAAGGAATTCCCATGGCCAGCCCAGTCCCTGTCAGATGACCAGGTGACATTACTAAATCAGAGGAGAGATTCTGGTACTTGTCAACTCCTTACTATAACATCCTCTTCCACTTGAAGATTGAAATGAGGGCACCTGTCAGGCCTGAACTGGGGGGCTCCCAGAGCCACAGATGCAGAACATGTCTGGCTGCTGGCACGTCCTCAGGGTCCTCTCAACCTGCACTCACTATTAAACCAGTTTCAGGGACAATTAGTGTCTTTATTTCACAGACGGCAAACGGAGGCACAAAGAGGTTGAATAACATACTCAAGGTCTTTATAAGCACTGAGCACCGTAACTGTTGGCTGCTATGTCCTTTCCATTCTTAGTTTATGCCTGCTTCTACCTGGCTGTGATCGTAGAGGCACACCTCCCCTTTCCTAGCCTGGTTTCCTCATCTGCAAAACATATGTCATCTGCAAACTCCCTTCCAATTGTAACTCTCAGGCCCTTTGCTCATATCATTGTTATTATTGTTTCTGTTTTTGGACTGCTCTGGAAGCTTCAAGGAAACAACTTTAAAAATGGCTCGGAAGCCGGGCGCGGTGGCGCACGCCTGTAATCCCAGCACTTGGGAGGCTGAGGCAGGAGGATCGCGAGTTCAAAGCCAGCCTCAGCAATGGCGAGGCACTTAGCAACTCAGTGAGACCCTGTCTCTAATAAAAAATACAAAAAAGGTCTGGGGATGTGGCCCAATGGTCGAGTGCCCCTGAGTTCAATCCCCGGTACCACAAAAAAAAAAAAAAAAAAAGAAAAAAAAATGGCTTGGAGACATTTTGTTGATTCCCCTTTCTATCAGAGGGCTGTGGAGTTGCAGCAGCCCCAGCTGTCTCCAGAAGCCTTCATTATACCAGCATTTTGATACTAAATCAATGTTTTTCACCCTGAATTCCCTTGGGAGAGGAGAGGAAAGAGAGGTGAGAGGCTGGGTCAGTCCTCAATGACACTTCTTCTCTTGTTAGATCTTGGGTCTCTACTGCATTAAGCAGACAAGTCTCCCACAACCCTGGGAATTGGCCAGAACAGAGGTTAGAATTCAGGGCTCCCTGCTGACCATCAAAGGATTTCCTTTGCTTGAAATAACCCACAGTGACAGAGGGTGCACTGGTTTTGCTTCCCTCTCTTGTTGCCATTTATAGGTGATTGAAGTTCTGAGCTCCCAGTCTCCTGGAGAGACAGACAAGGCCATGGGCTGGTCATGGGGGTTGAAGACCATGGCACTGGCAGGAGGCCCTCTGATCCTGTCCCACAAAGTCTAGTAAAATGACCTCACCAGAGATCTGGAGGTCTCTGGCCAGGGTGCTGAAGGACAGTGTTTAAAGAAGACCATTTGAGTTCTGCAAAGCACAATGCAGCGACCTTGCCAAAGCAGCCTGGTGGAAGCCTGCTGGGTATTAATAGCAACAGCTAACATTTATGGAGCGTTTACAATGTGCCAGCTGCCGTGCTAAGCACCATTTAATCCTCACAACGACCCTTGGAAGTAGGTATTATTATTATCACTGCCAATCCTTTGTCGTTGGGGATCCTGAGACTAAGAGTGGCTGAGCTACTTGCCTGAGTTGCAGGCCTAGTGCCAGGCTCCTGACATCAAAGCTCATGTCTTGACCCACTGTTCTGCCTCCTCCCCAGCCTTTGTGCTACAGACCAGCCAGTGCAGATAAGGTGGCTGAGAGGCTGCTTTGGCCCCACCCTCCAGTTGGGTTCGCACCTCAGGGGACCTTCCGTCCCAGGTTGGTGTCTCAGTTCCATGGATTCAGAAGCTCTGTTATCTGTTTTTGTGTGGGAGATGGGGCCTGGGGGGAAGAATTCCTATCGCTCTCACTCTTTTTTTTTAATATTTATTTATTTGTTTTAGTTGTACACAATGCCTTTGTTCTTACGTGGTGCTGAGGATCAAACCCAGGCTGCACACGTGCTAGGCGAGCGCTCTACCACTGAGCCACAATCCCAGCCCTCGCTCTCACTCTTACGAGAGGATTCAGGACACCAGCATGCAGATGGTAGTGTGTAGGTGACCCACACTAGCCATCTGTGTGGTAACCTTTCCTGGAAGGTGGTTCTGAGCAGTCAGGAGATGACCACTAGTCAGGGAAGTGGGTCAAGGGACATTCCCATCAACGAACAACTCTTCTTTTCAATAGGGATCTTTCTCCCTGGTTTATTCCTCTGGAATTCAGAGGACTTTCTTTGTCTTTATTGGATACCATCCAGTACTTTTTTTTTGGGGGGGGGGTGGTGTGAGTATCCCAGGGATTGAACCCAGAGGCATTTAATCACTGAGCCACATCCCAGCCCTTTCTTATATTTTATTTAGAGACAGGGTCTCACTTAGTTTCTTAGGGCCTCGCTAAATTGCTGAAGCTGGCTTTGAATTTAAAATCCTTCTGCTTCAGCCTCCTGAGCTGCTGGGATTACAGGTTTGTGCCACTGCGCCTAGCAGCTTCCGGTATATTCTTTTTCTCCAACTTTTATTTCTTCCTTAAGTCTGAAACCTTATACAATTACAACAATGCTTTGGGAAAACCACGGTAGAATTTCTGAGATTAGTTTTGTTTTATACTAGTACATTAAAAATTCTGCCATTCAAGGAAGAAATAGAAGGTGAAATGGACTAGGAGGCAGGAAAATGGAATGCCAGGTTGAGCTCAGCCCCAGGGAACCAAGTGGTTCATGCAAGTCACCCAGTGGAATAGGATGGGCCAGTCCCTCTTTTCCTTCCTAGCCAGCTGTCCCGGCCTGGAAGAAGCTCAGAAATATACTCCTGCTTGGGCTGAAATGAAGATACAGTTAAGACTCTCATTTGGAGGGAGGAGTCTGGCAGGGTGGGGAGTGGCACACGTTCTGGGTGCCTCTGAGTAGAGCAGCAGAGGGATCGCCACTGAGTCCCTTCAACAGACACTTTCCTGGTGACTACAGCAGGGTCCCTGCTCTGCAGCACATGGGAAATGAGAATAAGTTCTAAGATGAACATCACTGATGCTCTTTAGGCATCTTTATGTCACTTCTAAATATCATGTTCAAAATTGGCCATGCATTTTTTTTAAACTTTCCTGTTGTTAAGTAGATACTATCAATTCCCCTCAAGAAAAGTGACAGGCAACCTAGAGATTTGGACTTCAGGTATCATCAGAGATATTTGAACATCCGAACTATTTTCAAAGTCTCTTGGAAATTGCACATTTATACAGACAATAATGAATATGCTACCCAAAATGTCAAGCTCTTCCTCACTGTTTGGTTAGAATTACAGTATTTGGTGTAGTGATGCTGGTTGTCTCATGCCAATCTGAAAAGCTGATTGGAAGGCATCTGTATTTTTTTTTTTCTCTCTCTCTCTCCCTTTTAATGTTCTGGGATCAAACCCAGAACCTCAGTATACTCCTGCTTGGGCCGAAATGAAGATATAGTTAAGATTCATACTGGGCAGGCATTCTATCACTGTGCTACACCCCAGCCTCTATCTATAGTTTGAATTAATAATAAGTAGGGGAAAAGTAATAACATACACTTATGTACACCCTGTCCTGTTTTGTAGTAGAGTGATTACTGCTTGAAATTTTGTTTGATTCTTTTTGTTTAATTGTAGAACATTGTCTACAACTTTGGGGCCTTGGAGGAAAAACCTAATGAAAAGAAAGTGAGGGAAAGCAGGTTGGAGGGCTCCTTCTGGCTCACTATCTCTCATTTCAAAGGTGGTGGGGCCAGCAGAGGATACTTAGGGGTCTGTCAGTAAGGAGGAGACTTAGGCTTAACTCCACAGACACCCCTCCACATTGGGGCACAGGTGAATTTCCTTTGTCCTCTTATAAAACCATTGCATGCTTTATGATCACCTGGGCTCTTTGTTCAATTATTTAAGTTCTCCAGGACTGACTCAGCTCCCAATCTTTTGTTTAATCTCCACCTTGTAGCCCATAACTGTCATTTCTCTGGTCCTGTGCAGCAGGTAATCATTTCAGCCCAAGCAGGTAACCAGGCACTGCCTTGGCATCTTCCCTAAAAGTTTCCGTGTCATTCCTCTCACTTGATGCCTCATCATGGGCTTCTCTCAAATCTTTAGTAGCAGATGATTTACTGCAATGCCAAATATACCTTATCTTTATATAATCTTTACTGTTTTAAAAATGTTTTAGCAGTCATGATCATGTGTGAACATCAATCAGGCCATTTAAGTGGGAAGATATTAATATCCTTATTCTGTAAGTGAGGAATGAAAGCTGGGCAAAGGTAAGGGACCTTCCCGGTGTCACCCAGTGTGCAAGTGTTAGATCTGGAACATGAACCACCGATGTATCATTTTCTGATTTCAAACATTTCATCATTTGCTGATTTTTTTAGGTATTCAATTCCATGTACGGTGGCCTTGAAATTATAGTCTCTTACTTTGTAGGACTTCAACAAGTATTTCTGTGGATTTTAGTGAGTTCTGATTATCTCCATGGAGTGGGTGAGGAGCTGATCCAGACAGCAGTGAAAGTCACAATGCAGTTTCTTTGCTCAGCAGACTTTCTTTCTCCACCTGATACTTAGACTGGCCAAGGAATATAACTACATTCCTGTTCTGCTAAGAGGACTGAGAAAATAAAAGTCATCTTGGATAAATAAAGCTGCCCAGTAAACAAGGAGAAATGAGAGCTATCAGGTAGAAAGCAGGCTTCCTTTGCTTCCCAAACCCCAGTGGCTTGCGTTTTGTGTCTCTGCTGGTCTCTGTGCCACATGCTTTCTGGTCTTTTTATCTCCTTGCCACTCACCTTAAACTCTAATTGTGGATTCACCAAGGCGATGAGCTTTTATCCAAAGCCTCTCTTCCCTTCGTGGAGAAGTCACAGAGCTGACCCCAAAGGAGTCCGTTGACTTTTGTCCTCTAAAGCAGCAAGTTCAGGCTCTGCTACCCCAGGGCAGAAGCCCCTTCCACCAGCCAAGAGCAGGGTGTTAGCTGCTGCTTCAGGTTGGCTTCGAGTCTCAGTCCCAGGCAGCGGACACGCTAACCCTCTCCTGGGAGGCAGAGAAAGGAATTGCTTCATTCTGAGGCAGCCAAGTGGATAGATGGTGGGAAGCATCTGCTTCGGAAATTCATTTCTCACAGCAAGTAACATTTACATGATTGTGCCTGCAAATATCACTGTGGCATTTGCTACGTTAAATACTGTGCCTTTGCTGGCCCGACCTTCCCCTCCTTCCAGCCCACAGTGCTCCTGGGGTCCGGAAACTCCACCTCAGGGCAGGGACCTCCTCTAGGTCCTCTGAGGTCAAGATGTTTCCTTTATAGCCTGAGCAGATGAACCCAGGTGGTGGTCCATGATGTAGAGGCAATGATAGAATTTTCTTCATGACTCCGTATGGTCTCTATTTTCTGCTTCTCATATGACTATAATATGCAAGATGATGGGTCTTTTCCATGTATTTTTCACTATGTGACTACAGTACTGTGCCATTTGTTTAAACTTTTACCTTTTGTCTTCTTTGTGTCTATGTTTTTGTACATGTGTATTGTCTCCCCAAAAAGACAAGTTAATGGCAGAGGACAGTATATTTTACTATACACACAGGTCTGCTAAGTTTAGGTGTGTTTGTGTCTGTGTAAAGTCAATCAGCATAAGGAAGTACTCTGGTGGTTACATATTGGGTTGTAAGGTAGATTGTCTGGGCCAGAGGTGCCTCATGTGGGTAGAAGGGGGGAGGAGAGTGGGAGGGGATGGATAAGCAAAGAAAAGGACAAAATACTACATTTTAAAAGTCCCCCTCAAAACCCTCACCCCAAGAAAATTATTCCTAGCATATCAGTGTTACTTTGGGATAAAAGAAAAAAGTAAGAAAGTAAGAAAGCCAAGATGATGAATCAGCCAGCCATATTTATGCATTTATATAAAATTTTGCATATGGATATGTGTAAAGAAATTAACATAGAGCACAATTAAGGACAAGGGAAAGAGTACTGTGCACATAACAGACTTTCAGTAAATATCTTGTGAATGAATGGATAGATGCTGAAGAGTGTGCTGTGTATGATAATTTTATAGATTTGAATTTGTAAGGAGCTGTTTATTTGCTAATATAATGCAATGCTTGCAGTGTGTTCTAATAATCAGAATCTCTGATGTTCTTTGGTTCATGGGTAGGGCGACCTGCCTGAGATTCCCTGGATACTCTTTGGCTACCCTGCTCACTGACCAGAACTAGCTGGGGTGATCACTAAAGAGAGAAATGACAGGGTCCCAGCCCTGGTATACTGAGTTAGAGGGGGAGGAAATGGGGCAGGGGAATCTGCATTTTAATAAGTATCCCAGGCGATTTTTATGCTCATTAAAGCTTCAGATCCGTTGCTGTAGGCATTGTCACCTGCCGAAGTGATGCACTGCTTTTATAATTAACTTTATTCAAACAAAGCAAAACAAAGAAAGATTTATTATTTACTATATTAAAAAAGCACCCCATTGTCTGACCTTCCTTTGTTTTATTACCAGTATTTAAAAGACTAATTCATGTGAACTTCCTAATGTGTAGCTAGAACTTCTAATGAGTCTCTAACTTGGTGGGAACCAAGTCCCTGAACTGAAAATGACTCCTTCTCTCCTGGGACAGCTCTATGCAATGGTCCCCTGCCCAAGTGAAAGAATTTTGGGTCTTCTATCATCTTAAGGCAAATTTCTAAAAACAAAGTGAATACATATATGAAACATAAACAAGCATTGAAGGGCAAAAACCACACTGGGACTGCCTTGTAGTAAAAGGGGTTTATTAACTGGCCCCTATGGCTGGTGGGGACCAAAGGGGACAGGTGGAGAGAAGGGAAGGGAATAAAAACCAGCAGGGAGGAGACAGGCAAGGATGGGGTGGAAGAGGGAAAAAAGGGCCGAGTTCCTGCCTGGTGGGGGTTTAAGTAGCGACTTGAGGGGTCCAAAGGACCTCTGACTCCATAGGCTGCTGGGGGTTGGAAGTGAGACTTGTACACTCCTTGTACACTCGGGATTGGCTCAGAAAGGGAGAACCCGCCCTAGGGTGAATTCCTGTGAGAGGTGAGTATTCCCAGGATCAGGAAGGGTGGGGACTTGGAGCCCGCCAAAGGTGTATTCTCACAAGAGATGGGCACTTCCGGGAAGGCACCTGGGGGTATGGCCTGCCGGCCTGAATTTTATCTAACATTCCCCTGCTTTTTGATTTCTTAGGGAGCGGGGCAGTTGTGTATTGGCCTGGCTTCTTCGAGCTGAAACGGGGCAACGTAGGGTGTTATGGGGGGGATGTGGGCATGCAAGACAGGCAGGTCAGGCTTGAGGGCAAAAAAGATTCCCAGGAGGCAGGTGCTGAAAAGATGAATCTCTGCAGGTGTGAAATGGATGAAAATTCCTTGAAGCCATAGGTCGGTGAGGGGTGTCAAACCAGGCTTCTGCAGAGGTCACTGGGGGAATTAGCCAGCTATCCTCTCAAAGAGCATGTAGGAATTGTAGGCCTCGTGAGTTTACAGGTAGCATCTTAACACTGTTATGAAAACAACTAAGAGAAAGAAGGTGCAAGGGATTATTGTCCATTGGCCTGTGTTCCACTGGGCAGGACTTATGGTGAAGAGGCCAATGGAGAGTAGGAGGCTCTCAAGCAAGGTCATCATAATGAACATAGGGTGGCAGATTAAGGACCCTTAGGAGGTAGCTAGCAAGGAGTCGTTCAGGGTGTAGTTGATCCCTCTAGAGACTGGTAAGTTCGTCTCAAGGTGGTGAGAAGTCATCTCTGGTTGGAAAGTAATCACTGGGGAGAAGCTGGTTAAAGGTTCAGAACAAGAAAGACAGAAAAGATTATTTTGAGTCGGTATCAGGGACACGAGAAAAGCAAATTTTTAGGGGATCAGTGGGAAGGGAAGAACACATATATTGGGGTAGGTGTCTGTCGTCCTTTTGTGGATCCTCAGCTAGTTGGGCAGCTGGTTTCAGTCTAGAGATATGAATCCAAGAAGTCAAATTCCCTGAGGTTTCACAAAGCTTAGCAGCCGGGGGTGTACATAGCACAACCTGGAAGGGGCCTGTCCACTTCGGGGCAAGGGAGACTGATCCCATGTCCTGGGGACGGGAGAAATATACCCAAGAACCAGGTGTTAATGGGAATGAAGTGGAGAGTCTACCTGGGTCCGGCAGGATGTAATCTTGGCATGTCCATAGCTGATGTCTGATGAAGGACAAGAGGGGAAGAGAGAGGTTTTTGGGCAAGGGTTCTTGAATTGGGGAAATTCTGGGTGGAAGAGATGGCTGCCCAACCATAATCTCAAAAGGGGATAGTGAGGAAGTTTTCTTTGGGAGGACTCAGAGCCTAAAGAGGGTGAGGGGAAGCTTGACCCAGTCCAAGTGAAGCTCCAGGGAGAGTTTAGTCAGGATGTTCTTAAGAGTTCTATTAGTCCTCTCTACCTTCCCTGAAGACTTGGGGTGATATGGGATGTGAAAATGCCAAGGAATGTTAAAGGAAGTAGATATATTTTGGGTGAAATGAAAGACAAATTCAGGCCCGTTGTCAGACTGAATAGATGTGGGCAACCCAAAGCAGGGAAGGATTTCTGAGACTAAAATAGAAGCTATTATGGAGGCCCTTTTGTTGGAAGTAGGGAAGGCCTCCACCCAGAGAAGGTATCTACCAAGACCAGGAGATATTTGTGTTTCTGGACAGTTGGCATGTTGGTGAAGTCTATTTGGTGAGAGGAGTATGGTTTAAGGGGAGTATATGTGTTGGTGCGCTGGCCTACAGTGCATGAGGAGGTGAGTTGATGAAGAAACTATGTGTCCTCTGAAGTCAGGGTGAGGAAGGAGGTAGAAAGCTTGGATATAAAAAAATCTCTGCCCATTCTTTCGACCGCTAGCAAAAGTTGAAAAAGATCTCTCAATTACTTTGGTTATCTAAGGGATTTTAGAGGGGAGTCAACCGGGAGGGATGAAGAAGCTCCCATAAGAGACTAATACCATATCTTGAAAAGTGTCCTTCTCAAAATAAGTATTAGAGCGAGATCCAAGTCTGTGACTCGGTCATCACTGGAGTCAAGCAGACATGGGGTCCGACTGAACAGGGGGGACCGAAGGACAAAGGGCGACCTTGCGCAAGGATTTTCATGTCCTGTGTAAACGGGAAGGTGAGACCCAAGTCTGGAGTAGGCCAGAGGTGGGAAAGAAACCTCTTTAACTGCTCCCAGCTGAGAGGCAAAGGTTTTAGGCAGGATGGGCAGATGGGGGGACTTCCTGGGGTCCACCGCAGCCTTGAAGATCTGGGTGAGTTGTTTTCCCTTATACAGGCCACAGGTGAGATTGCCAAAACACTCAATGGTTAATTCTCACTGAGTAATGACCAGACAGGTTTAGGAACTTGGGGGAGGGGAAGCTTACCAAATCCAATGATGCTGCGGTTGAAAAGATAAGCGGAGGCTGAGTCAGGCGATTCCAGAAGGCTTATGCCCTCAGAATAGGATGGAAAAGAGAATGGAGATAGGAGAGGATTGATTGTATGGGAGGGGATGTGGGGGTCTGGGTAGTAGATTGGACTGAAGCCAGAATAAAAGGAGAAGATAGTGCTACCTCCCTTGCTGCCCTATCAGCCTTTGTGTTTCCCTGAAGTATGGGAGACTCACCATTTTGGTGTGAAGGACAGTGAGAAATCCCTATTAGTTTGGGCAGAAGAGAGGCCTGCAGGAGCTTTGATATTAATTTGGAATTAGTAACTGCAGAGACTTTTACTGTCAGGAGCCCCTGCTCTTTCCATATTGCCGAATGGGAAAGTAAAATATGATAAACATATTTTGAGTCTGTGTAGAGGGTGAGGTTTTGGTCAGCTGCTAATTTGAAGGCACGAATAACAGCTATTAGTTCAGCCTGTTGGTTTGTAGTATTGGGGGGAAGGGGTACTGCCTTTATAACCTCTGATAGGGAGACGACAACGTAGCCAGCAATGTGTTGCCCATCCTTAAGGAAAGAGCTGCCATCCATGAACCAGATTAGGGAAGAGTTAGGAAGCCGTCCCTCTTGAATGTGGGAGGGGTGGGGGATTAAAGCCTCAAGCATCTCTACACAATCATGCTCGGGGCTCAGAGGAGACTGGGAGGAGGGTAGCTGGGTGTAAAGAGGAGCAGGGTTGGAAAGAGATTGAGGAGTCATGCAGAAAAGAAACGAGGAGAGAGAGAGAATGTGACAGGGCAGAAGGGTTTGAAGGCTCTTATAGGTAAGTAGATCTTTTAAATGGTGAGGAGAGGCAACAGTGACATGGGCACCAAAGGTCAACTTTTTTGATTCCTATAGAAGTAGGTAAGCAGCAGCCAGAGCCTGAAGACAGGGAGTCCATCCGCGAACAGTGGGATCAAGTTGTTCAGAAAGGTAGGCAACTGGACCAAAAGTGGAGGCCTTGTATTGGCCTAAAACACCTAGAGCCAGACCCATCATCTCATTGACATAAAGGGTGAATGGCTAAAGAAGATCCTGGAGGTGAAGAGCTGGGGCCTGTAATACTGCCTGCTGCATGTCGCTGCCTGAAGCGGAAGTCGCTTGGAGCAGCGAACGCCGCAGGAAAATTCGGAGGCAGGATGAAAATGAAAAAAGGTCTTTTATTCTTCTTCTCTCTCCAGCTCCAACAATCACTCCAAATGCTCTAACTCCAACCACCACCTTCTTCTTCCCCACACACACTAACGAACCTCACCCAGTTATATACATATAGCTTTAACAAGGACACGTGCTTACAGCTCAAGCTTACAGGTGCGTCACGCAGTGTTCACGGGCATACAAAGATTCTTTGAATAATGTATTAATATCAGGTGGAAACTAGAACATCTTTTATGGCTCTCAGCTAACCGCAATCTTTAGCTATCTCCTTGATTATAGGCTCCTTCAGCTGCAGGTGCTGAAACTCAGCCCGAATGCCTCCGGGGAGGAACTTTTCCTCAATCCCCTTAGCTGCTCATATAGGGGGCTTTGCATAAAGAGAAAAATTGGGAATCCATGCACGGAAATATCCTGCTAACCCCAAGAAGGAAAGAATCTCGTCCTTTGTCTTGGGACATGGGAGATCCTCAATGAGGGCCTTTTGGTCTACAGTAATGGCCTTCAATTGATGGGAAATCTGAACTCCTAAATAAGCTATCTGGGTCTGGGCAAGTTGCACCTTAGATGGGAAAACACGATACCTGCGAGAGGCAAGAAAATTTAAAAGGGTGTAAGAGTCTATACGAGCTGTGGAGAAGGAAGGGCTGCAGAGGAGAAGGTCATCTCCATATTGCAGGAGAGTGGAGTCAGAGAATTCAAGGTCTTTGAGGTCCGCAGCCAATGTCTGTCCAAAGATATGAGGGCTGTCTCGAAAACCCTGAGGGAGGACTGTCCAGGTCAACTGTTGGGACCGTTGAGCATCTGGGTCAGTCCAGGTAAAGGCAAAAAGGTCTTGCGATTCCTGAGCTAAAGGAACAGTGAAAAAGGCGTCCTTGAGGTCAATAACCGAGAAATGGGTGTATAAGGAGGGAATTAAGGAGAGAATGGTATAAGGATTCGGGACCAGAGGGTGTATGGGCCTGACAGCCTCGTTGATGAGACAAAGATCCTGGACTAGCTGATACAACCTATTGGACTTCTTAACTGCCAATATGGGAGTATTATAAGGGGAATGGGTGGGTCGGAGAAAGCGTTTCCACAGAAGGTCTGAGATAATAGGTTGGAGACCTTTGAGGCTAGTGGCCGGGAGTGGGTACTGGGCTCTGTTAGGAAAATGCTGGGGATCTTTAAGGTATATTTGTACAGGGTCACAGCGAGCAAGGGAGGAAGTCTGGATGTCCCAAAATTTGGGGGTCTACCAAATGGGTGGGGGCAGGGTAATGGGAGGTTTCCATATCGGTAGAGGATTGAGAGGTCTCTTCAGGGTTATCAACTCCTAATACAGTGATGAGAAAGACCGAGGAGGAGATGGAGTGAGATGAGCCAGGGATCAAAACTGAGCTAGGCGGATCAGAGAACACAATTGAGGCCTGAAATTTGGCCCAGTAAAGCCACAGGACATTGAGGAATTACTAGGAACTGGTGGGTGAATGGATGGTGGTATAGGCAGCAAGACAGCATAGGAGTCATTCAGGGGCTAATAGCATTTCCCTCTACCCTGACAATAGGGGACGGGGCTATGGTGGTGGGGTCCCAAAACTCCCTCAAGACCGAGGAAGTGGCTCCTGTATCTAGCAGGAAATTTATGGGGCAGCCATCAACAAGGAGGGTAACTCTAGGCTCCTGTAAGACAATGTCAACAGTCGGGAGAGGAACCCCCAGGCCCCGTCAATCCTCTGTAGCCAGTGCCAGCAGGTCGGGGTTTGTGACTGGTCTAGCTCCCCTGCGGGGAATGGGGCAGTCAACACCCCAATGGCCCATCTTGGAACATTTAGGGCATGGGCACTTAGGGGGCCTGGGGTTAGGGCAAGCTTTAGCCCAGTGTCCATCATTCCCGCACCTGTAACAGGGCCCTGGAGGTTCCTCCTGTATAAACTTACGAACCCCTGTTTCTGAGGCCTGAGTGTCAGAGCCCTGTAGGGCCTGGGCCAACATTTGAAATTTTGATCGTTTGGCCTTTTCATATTTTTGAAACTTGCGACGCTCTGCATCTTCATCTCTGTTATGATAAACCTTAAAGGCCATGGCCAAAATCTTGGTTGAGGTGTTGCAGGGCCTTGCTCCAACTTTCTTAATTTAGCTCGTATGTCAGGGTAATTCTGGGACAGAAAATAAGTCAGAAGGACCTGACGCCCCCTGGAGATTCAGGGTCTAAATTAGTGTACTGCTGAAGGGCTTTTGTCAGCCAATCAAGAAACTTGGAGGGGGTCTCCTCTCTTTTTTGTATAATTTCCTGTAGTTTGTCAAAATTAACGGCTTTCTGTGCTGCGCGTTTAAGGCCAGCTACTATACAAGTGACAAACTGATATCTCAGGGCCACGTCCCCCGGAGCATGATAGTCCCAATTTGGATCTATCTCTGGGACATCCTGGGGCCCTATGGGGTGATTTGGATTGGTTCTATGAGTCTCATCTGCATAGGCTCTTGCCTGCTCCCAGACCCGCCTACGCTCCTCTGGAAGGAGAGTATTTGTCAAAATCATGTATGCATCATGAAAGGTGAGACTATAAGCTTGGGTGACCCATTGAAATTCCCTAGGGTAGGTGGTGGTGTCAGTAGCATAGGAACCCAACTGCTTCTCGATCTGGGATAAATCTCCCATGGAGAATGGAACATGAACTCTAATTATTCCCTCTGCTCCTCAAGGGCGCAGTGATCTGGGTCAGCTGTCCTACCTGCTTTCTCCAACGAGTAATGGGAGGGCTAAAGGCGGGATTGGGCAGCAGAATAGCCTGGGGGTTTGGGATCGACACTGGGACTGCAGCGGGAGAAGCGGAGCCAAGGGAGAAATTGGAAACTGTGCAGAAACTGCTGGAGGAGAAATTGGAGCCGGCGCGGAAGCCACAGGGGAGGGGGCTGAAGAAAGATCCAAGGCTGGAACCAGTGCGTCTGGCGGGGAAGCCAGCAATGGGAGGGGAGGGGCCGAAGATAGGTTGTTGCAGGAGATGATGTAGAAGGAAGAGCTGGAAGCTGAGTGGGTGTGGAAGATGGCAGAGAAGGAAGAGGAGGGACTAGGGGTGGGATCTGAGCCAGTGGGGGACATGGCGGAGAAGAAAGAGGTGGGACTAGAGGTACGTTTGCAGCGGGCGCGGAAATTGGAGCAGGGAGAAGGGGAGGGGCTGAGGGCAGAGTAGAGTTTCTAGGCTGGCAGTATGGAAGAGGCGGAACCTCTAACCCCGGCTCGAAGTCAAGGTCAATTAGGGATGGAGGTGGATCCCTCGGTCGGCATGCAAGGAGGAGACTGTTTCAGGGGTACAGCGAGTACAAAGTGAGGGATTTTAATGGAGGAGGAGAAAAGCATCTACATAGGGCATTTCTGCCCATCATTTAGACCACCGGCAAAAGCTGGAAAGTTCCTGTAAAACACAAGGGTCTAGGGAGCCTCAACTTAGCCATTTACTAGCTAAGGGGTACATGGGCCAATCTTGGGTGCAAAACTTGACAAGTCTTCTTGGTTGTATATCGGGAGTTAGGCCAAGAGTGACTAGGTTGTTTAAGAGGCATTGTAGAGGGGAATCAGCTGGGAGGGATCGGAGTGGGTACGAGAGTGACAAAGAGTGACAATGAAACCAAGAAAGACAGCAATGATGAGAATGAAGAAGAGAGTGATCAGAGGGTAGTCGGCCGGGAGGGATAGGAGTGAGTCAACTGGGAGGGATGAAGAAGAAGAAGGAGAAGGAGAAGGAGAAGAAGCAGCAGCTGCCCCCATTTTCGCGTTCTGAACGGGAGAGATATATTATCCTGAGGAGCATCCCCCTCAAGATATATGTATCAGAGATCCAAGTCCGTGAGACCCAGTCGTCACTGGAGTCAAACAGACATGGGGTCCAAGGGACTGAAGGACAATGGGCCACCCTGCGCAGGGGTTTTCATGTCCCGTTCCGAATGGGAGAGATCAGACCCAAGTCCGGAGTAGGCCAGAGGCTGAAAAAGGGCTTTCTTCAGCTGTTCCTGGGAGAGGGGGAGGGGGAGGGGGGGAAGGGGAGAGGGAGAGAAGGAGAGAGAGAGAGAGGGAGAGGGAGAGGGAGAGCTCCTTGAGGTCCACTGTGACCATGAAGGTCTAGGTGGGGTGTGATCCTCCCCATATGGGACACTAGCGGGGCTGCTGGACGATCAATGGTCAGTTCCCACTGTGAAAGGCCCGAGGGGTTTAGGAGCTCTGGGACAGGGAGCTTACCAATCCAATGGTCGGTGGTGGATGCTTTGGAGTGGCGATTGAAAAAATGAGCAAAAGGCTGAGTCAGGTAGTTCCAGAAAGGTTATGCCCTCCGGAGGGATGGTTCCCGGGTTTTGGCACCAAATGAAGGGCAAAATCCACACCGGGATGGCCATGTAGTAAAAGGGGTTTATTAACTGGCCCCTATGGCCAGTGGGGACCAAAGGGGCACGTGGAGAGAAGGGAAGGGAAGGAAAACTGGCAGGGAGGAGACCGGCGTGGATGGGGCAGAAGAGGAAAAAAGGGCCGAGTTCCTGCCTGGTGGGGGTTTAAGTAGTGACTTGAGGGGTCCAAAGGACGCCTGACTCCATAGGCTGCCGGGGATCGGAAGTGAGACTTGTATACTCGGAATTGGCTCAGAAAGGGAGAGCCCGCCCTGGGGAGAATTCCTGCGAGAGGTGAGTATTCCCAGGATCAGGAAGGGTGGGGACTCGGAGCCCACCAAAGGTGGATTCTCACAAGAGATGGGCACTTCCGGGAAGGCACCTGGGGGTATGGCCTGCTGGCCTGAATTGTATCTAACAAGCATGGAGAATAATATAAAATTGTCCATGTTCTTACTACCCAGCTTTGTCCAGCCTTAACATTTTGCTATGCATTCTTTGAATACATTTTTTTTTTATAAATAAAACATTACAGGAAAAATTATATAGTCTTTTCTGACCCATTCGTCTTTCCTTCTTCCCCAAAGGAAACACTGTAGTGAATTCAGTGATTTTATTTCCATACATATTTGGTAAAAAAAAAAAATTATAGAATACATTCATACACAATTGGGTTTGACATACTTTAAGCTTGATAGAAATGGTATCTTGTGATATACATTTCTCTGCAAATAAGGTTGTTTTGCTAAATGATGTACCATATTGACATATGTTACTCCAGCTTATATAATATGGCATACTTATATAATATGGCATCGTGTGACAATATGTGCAGTATGGAATGAGCAGTAGAGTGTGGCACCATTTTTTTTATCTATTCTTTTTGATGGAAATTTAAATAGTTTTAATTTTTTAAATTACTACGAACAACACTGGAGTGAATTCTTGGAAGATTTCTCCAGGTGTGTGAAGATTTTATGCATCTCACAATGAACTGTGTGTCATAGTGTATGTGCACCTTCAGCTTTAACAAATATTGCCAAACTGTTCTCCAGAGAAATCGCACCAATTCCCACGACTACTTCTCAAATTATTACAGCAAGGTTTCCCTTCTGTGGCCTCAAATTTAAGATAAAAAAGCAGAAGAAGAACAAGCCAAAGAAAGAAAATAGCTCTGTGAATTCATTAATTACCAGTGAACATACTCTGACTGTTCATTTTCTAATCTGGAGGCATTTCTTCCACGTGGCCACCTCCCTTCAAACACAATCAGTGCATACTGCTCAAGCCCTGGTGACTAGGCATTTGGGAGTGGGGATTCAAAGGTACACACACAGAGAGACTTATCCTTTGAGAGTGTTAAGAGTAACTGGGAAGCTAAGACATAAGCAATAAATAAAAGTTCATTATTTAAGTAACAATTTAACAGTAAAAGAGTAAAGATATCCCTGGATAGTACTGATTCACCACTGAATGAAGGAACAGTGCCTACATTAATTCTATAGGAGTTCACAAGATGGGAAAGTCGGGAGCTTATGCGATTCTAATTTGCCACAGAATGGTTTCCTAGCAACTGCTGCTAGATGAGAATCAGCCAACTCTGCTGTTTTGAACCAGACCTTACTCTCTATTAGAAAAAGAGTCGAATAAGTGCCAGCTTAAGATAGCATTTCACCACGTAAAACCGTATTTGAAATATATGACTGTTGAACAAAGGTCTAAAGTGGTTTTCTTCATCGGAACCTAACACAGGCGGACATGTGGAAATGAAGTGGCATCAGATTTAGGGACCTGGACACCTAATTTTTCCCAGGAGTTGGGTCAGACAGTGGGGAGTGAAGAGATGAAAGGCAGTCTCAGGGAAAGTGGGAGGAGCCACAGAAGCCCACACTGGACTGAGTGACTCCCTAGGCAGGCCCTTATGGTGGAAGGTGGGAAAGTCAGGCCTGGCGGCATTATTCCTGTTAGCACCCGCTTCTGTTTTGTCCCAGGAGGTGAGCTCCAGAGAGTTCATCATCTTCCCTGACAGACAAACAGCATGCGCATGACTGCTCATTTTTCTCTCACGGCTTCTCACCACTTCTGATGGTGACAATCTGATGGGAAGATGAGCACCTCGTAGATGCTCGTGGGAAGAGAGCCACACAGGGGCTCGTGTACTGTATTTTGAACCTTAGCAGAGGCAACAGTCCTTGTTGATGGAAAGGAAGAAACTTCTCAGCCAGCAAGCCCGACCAAGAAGACTTGTCCCCTAAGGTAGAAATGTAGACTTGCAAGAATTCTGGAGCTGATAGAGACCTTTGTACACAGAATAAAAAGAACGGGATGGTTCTGCCTTGTTTAGTCAAATTTGTGCTCGACTTCTCTGGGAGAGGAAACTGTCTCTTTACCTTTCTTCCTTTGTACAAAAACAAATATTCTCAGATACTCTCAGAGACATCAGCCAGAAAAGGCATAGTGTTTTTTTTTAAGCTTAGTCAATAAAACTGAGAATAAAATATAAATTAAGATATCTAGCCCGGCGCAGGAGCAGACGCCTGTAATCCCAGCGGCCTGGGAGGCTGAGGCAGGAGGATCCAAAGTTCAAAGTCAGCCTCAGCAACTTAGCGAGGCCCTATGCAATTCAACGAGACTCTTGTCTCTAAATAAAATACAAAAATGAACTAGGGATGTGGCTCAGTGGTTAAGCACTCCCGGGTTCAATCCCCAATACCAAAATAATAATAATAATAATAATAATAATAATAATCCTGAAAAATTCTTATTATTCTTGAAATCTATTAAGGTTTTAAATTTAGTTAAATTTAGAGTTCTGTTAATGTTAGATCACTTTAGTATGATTTTCCAGCACTATAATTTTTACTCCATATCAGGTATCATTGTAGATATAGTTTGAGAATTTTATTGACAAATATTTCATTTCTAATGGTACATAAGCCACACTGGAACACTTTAGGTGTTCCTTGATATATATATATATATATATATATATATATATATATATATATATATATATATATATATATATATTGTGGTGCTGGGCCTTGTGCATGTGAAGCAAGAACTCTACCAACTGAGCTATATCCTCAGCCCTTGATATCATTTTTGATAGTTATTTCTATTTAAAATATTTGATTTCTTTGAATGTAATCATGGAACCAGAGATTAAAAAAAAAAAAAGTGCAATTTTCAAGCTCCATCAAAGCTGGTAGGTCTTCTGGTTTTTGTCACCTGAATTCAGCCTCTGGTGGCTGCAGTGTTAGGTTGAGGTGTCTCATACAATCCTGCAAAGGATGTTGAATAGTTGTTAAACAGAGTCATGTTTCAAAATTAAGTGGTACAAATTCTCATTTAAATACACTACATTTAAAATAAATGTAAGAAATACTCAAAACTCATTGCTTTCTACCTATAGTTGATTTTTATCATCATTTATATGTTTGGGTTTTTCATCCAGGTTGTATCTGAGAACATCTCTTGTCAACTCTCTTGTCAACTCATGTCAGTACCTTGGCTTCCGCCACAGTGGGGGTATTTACACTATTAAAAGTGGCAAACACTACAAATCAGGGATTTTATTGGACATCCAGTTGTTAGAAATTTACCAGCACACTCCTGGGGCAGATGTCATCTCTGACAGCACAGTGAGCTGTAAATCCTTGGACAATCCTTTCACTACTGTTTGTCACCCAGTTTGTATGCATCCAGGTCTAAGCGAAATAAATCAGAACATTTTATTTTCACTTCTTAAATTGAAAAAAAAAAAAAAGGCATCAAAATCTCTGCATAGAATAATCCATTCTGTAACTGTTAGGCATACTATTTTGTTTTGTGGGATAATCCACACCACTAGAAACCTCTGTTCCCATGGGAAACAAAGACATCTCTATAGAGCTAATTCAACCTTCTCGAACATTCCTTATGTTATCTTTCATGGTGTTTCCAGCCTAATGGCTGTTCTGCTTGTTGGAGCTCCTTTCTGTAGCAGCTTTTATGCAACACCCTGCACTGACCCCTGGAGGACCAGAGAGTCAGAAGTGCCTTTGGCTCATGCTGCTTATTAGCGGTTTAGCTCCTTGAGTGCTAAGCATACGCCCCCCTGCTGGATAAATCCCTTGTTTTTTCCTCTTGGTTGCACTAAGATAATCGCTAAGTATTCATCACACAAGGGCAGTGTGCTAGGCCCTGCTCTGTCTGGAAAACAGGAAGTTTTTTTTTTTTTTTTTTTCCACTAAAGCTCAAAGCCAACCCAATGCAATATGAATTTAATGAGGTTGGAAAGAGCCCAGGAGACAGGTATATAATGGGAGATCTGTCCCTGGTCCATTGGAGAGCCAGAACAGCTAATATTAGGGTCTGTACAATGTTTGATGTTCTTGGTACATTTTTGATGATGTTCATATATTCTTAAAGAAAAAAATAATAAAACCAGTAATGAAAAATGTATTGTCACTTGAATTTGGGGGTTAAGTTCTTTAGATAGAATGGGCGTCTATCCTTCCATCCATCCATTCCATGACAGTTCGTTAAACATTACAAAACCTAGGATCAAGTCTGCCCAGACTCTAGGGGACCTCATGCTAATGGGTAGACTGAGCTCTGGGGGGCAGAGTGTGCAGAAGTGGTAGAAAGCTCACCTACTGTTGGCTCACTTCTTTTAGGGTGTTGGTTGTTGTGGGTGATACCAAAGAAGTAGAGGTCTTTTCCTCTGAAAGAAGGAAGAATTTATAATAATAAATTTATGATTTTATAAATTTATAATCTAAATTTAAAATCAGACAACTGTTGGTCACCATGTCATCTGCAGTGACAAGATGTAGATTTCATACCCCCTGTGCAGTCTACTTATTTTAGTATCCAAACAAGATGTCTTCAAAAAAGAAACAAAAAATACACAAGAAAGTGTAAAAGAAATCACTGACATCAACGTGTAAGCTCTTCTAGGCCTTGACCTCCTTTCCTAGCTTCTCTGCTTCTCAGAAAAGAAAAATTAACTAGAGCCAAACCTGGTCTCCTGTATAGCTCCTATCATATTGCGAGGGACCCAGGACAGCCAGCCTCTCTATCCCCTGCTGCTGTGTCAGAGGCTCTGTAGTATGTCCACGGCGTCTCAGGGAAAAGCCCCAGCAGAAGTGGTAATTTAGTGGATGACGACGTTCCACTAGTTGAGTCTCACGCTGTGTTGGTCCCATAGATGCAATTAGTTACCCTACAGCAGAGAGCTTGTTCTGTTGTTGGCAGCTACCTTGGCACATTACCCATGAAACAGATGGCTGCTGGTTCCACAAATTAGATTTCCAGATGATTGTATAATAGTGTGTCAACCAGCCACTCCTGCCTTGCCCTTCTTGCCTCTTTGACAAATCAAAATGGGTCTAGGTAATGCACTGACCTCCCACCAATTAACCATGCCTCTGGGTGGGAGCACAGTTGAGAAAGGGTCTGAGGGAGAGCAGGAGGGTCTGCTCTTTGAGGTCATTTAATTAATCTGCAATGTGGATCTCCTCTTGCCCTTTGTCTGAATCCCCGTTCTGGCTTTCCCAAACGATCTATGTACTCACCTGAAGGCGCCGGATTGCTCTTCGATTTGCCTTGATGGTCAGATTGGGAGGGCTTCTCTGCTTCAGGTCTGGTTCATATAGATGTGATGCAAAGAAGAATTTTGCCCCAACTTTGAAGGGTGAAATAAGAAGGCCTTCTGTGGTAGAACAGCCTGTCAGCCTTCTCCTGCCCCCACACCCCTTTCTTGGAGGGTAGTTCTTCTACCATGTAGTCCCTTGCCTACCCCAATTGCAGTTGATTAAGAAGGAACCTATTCTGACTAGTCAGAAGCCAGTTAGATTTCCTGTCTTGAAGAGTGAAAGAGAGGGGGTTCAGGCACTAGGGGGAGGGTTTAGGCATTATTGCAGAAACTCCTAGAATGGTCCAGGCTTCAGAATTACCTTGTCACCTTCTCTCCCACTTTTTTTTTTTTTCAGTTAACTAATTAATTAATTTTTATTTATTTTTTATTCTAAGTTGTTATAAATAACAGCAGAATGCATTACATTTCATATTATACTTATAGAGCACATTTTTACATGTCTTTGGTTATATTCAAAGTATATTCACACCATTGTGTCTTCATACATGCACTTAGGCTAATGATATCCATCTCATTCTACCATCTTTTTTTTTTCTTTTTCACCCCTTTGCCCCCTCCCTTCCCCTCTCTTCCCATTGGCCATTCTAGTGTTCCTCTAATCCCTCTATGCTCCCCATCCCAACACCACTGTGAATCAGCCTCCTTATATCAGAGAAAACATCCGGCATTTGGCTTTTTGGGATTGGCTAACTTCACTTAGCATTATTTCCCCCAACTCCATCCATTTACCTGTGAATGCCATAATTTTATTCTCTTTTATTGCTGAGTAATACTCCATTTTCTTTAACCATTCATCTACTGAAGGGCATCTAGGTTGGTTCCACAGTTTAGCCATTGTGAATTGTGCTGCTATAAACATTGATGTGGCTGTGTCCCTGTAGTGTGCTGTTTTTAAATTCTTTGGGTATAGACTGAGGGGTGGGATAGCTGGATCATAAGGTGGTTCCATTCCCAGTTTTCAAAGAATCTCCATACTGCTTTCCAGATTGGCTGCACCATTTTGTAGTACCACCAGCAATGTATGAGTGTGCCTTTCCCCCCATATCCTCGAGATGATGGTGAAGGTGCCCCAAGATGAATGCAACATCTTCCAGAGATGGAGCTGAAAGGGTGGGCTTTATAATGTCTTTGGGATGACTGCTCTGAGATGTGGCTGCTTTTAGGCCCTGTCTATTGTCAAAAGGTAGGGGCTACTGTGTGGGGAAGGCTATGGCCATGTCTGCAGTGTCTCAAGATGGAAGTGGGTTAGGCTTGTGCTCCCAGGTGGGGGTGGGATAATGGACTCTGGACCTACCCTAGGGCTGGGTCCCATGTAGGTTGGTGTGGGCCGAACTGGTTGAATCTGAGCTCCTGCGGTGGTCTGCTGGTTGGAAGAAGCGGTCCTCTGAGCGGAGGTCAGTGAAACTGTCCTAGACCTGCTTGAGCTCCGTGGGTGTCTGCTGGGATGACCTGGGCCTGCCTGTACTCAGGCAGAGGTTGGCAGGACTGACCTGAGCCTGGCCATGCTAGGGCGGAGGTCAGCGGGACTCATCACCTTCTCCTTGAATTCCATTTCATCCAGATCTTTAGGATAAATCTCCCTTTATTTAAATTTGTATGAGTGGTTTCTATGCAAATGATTCTTCTCTAACATCTTTCCTTACTCTATTTCCTCTCCCAAAGGAAATCACAGAAACCACATCACTACCTTGACCATGTCTATCCCCCTTATTCTGAAATGTCAAATGCCCACACATGTACCAGGCAAAACATTACTGAGCCAGTTCAATTATGGATGGCGTGGGATCTTATTTGAGTGCCTTCACCTGTGTCTACCCACTAGTGAAGCTCACATTGCCCATGTCTCCAAATGATCACATCAATGTTCTTTCCCCAGTTGACAAGGTGACCAATCTGAAGAGGCAGCCCTTCTTTGTCTTGGACTTGTCCAGCCAGTAGTGTTTGGGTCACCAAACAAACTGGGTTGGGTCTTAATTGTACCTGTTCATTTTCTTGCTTTTATAAGAAGGTGGTTTAGAGTAGAGAGAAGTGGTGTCTCTCATGACAGAAGTAACTTAAGATATGGTCCCCAGCAATGAGCCAGCTAGGCTCAGGGTCAGGGCTGGGCTTTGGTGGAAGATAAACATCTCATAGAGGCAGGTTTAGGAGCCCAGCTAGCTGGAGAAGAGGTCAGAGCTTTTGGCTTTACTTTATCTGATTACTTTTGCTTATTTGTCTTTCCCAATTTTTAATACACATGTCTGCCAGGGTGTTTCCAAAAACCTTGGATGGTTAGTTCTGTGAGTCTAAAGAGAGGGACCTTCCTTATTCCTTGCATGTGATGGCACAGGAGAGATGCGTATTGCTCTCATCTGGGACCCCTTACACTTGGGATCTTTGAGGTCACACCCTGGTCAACTTAACCAGAAACTATTGTCTGTTAACTGTTGGAGGTGTCCTGATATAGACCACTCTGGAGCTGTTGGCCAGCTGTGAGAAGGACTTAGGGTGAAGCACTTTCTCTGTTGTCACTTTGCATTTGGCCAAAGGCACACTAAGGGATAGTGACTGTGAGTGATGAGCTTGTCTCCTTCTCTAACATGCTCCTTTGGTATGTTTGAGATCTGTTTATACACCTGGTGACCTGTCCCTGATGGTGAAGTCATTGCCTAGGGTGTGCTAGACCAGGTCGATCATCCCCTTGGGCCAGTAATGTGTGATTCTGTGGTTTATAAGGCAAGGCAGTGAGATCTGGCCTCAGGAAGAGGCTGAGAAAACTGTAAAAAGATCATTTCCAGATGTGTCTAGCTTTAGAACAGACCCACCTGCCTCCTGCCATCAGGCTGGTGCCCCATGACACAAGGTTAGCACAGTCTTCAGTAGGAATGGACCCCGTTCCCATGGTCTGTGATACTTTATCTTCTGTACCTTCGTGCTGATCTGTTCTTGTCTTTTCTTGAAATCCCTAGGATATTATAACCAGGTTATTGTGAAATGTAAATAATTCCAAACTGGAAAGATGGGGAAAAATATATTAAGATCCAACCCCAATCATTGGCCACATTATAGGCTGCCACATATGGAAAGCTGGCTTCTCTGTGCTTCATGGGGTGGTACGTCTGTAATTGGGGCAAGTGGCTTGCCCTGCTCTTCTTCCTGGGTGAGCAATCCCACTTGGCCTTTCTTGCATAGGAGTACCTTTTGGCCTGAAACCCATGACTCTTTGGAATGCTGGAAATTTTAAAATATTATCTCTTCAATGGCTAGAATTGAAAATAAAATACAAGCACGGCAAAAATACATCAAAGGACAAATAAAATCATAAAGTCTGCAGTAAGTGCAAGGAGAGATGGTGTCACAGGAAAGTGTCCAGCCCTGGCTCTTCCCTTTCAACAGCCCTTTTCCTGCTGGGCCGTGCAATTCAAGACTAAAATTGTGTCACTATATTTGAGTCCACATTAGGCCTTGTCAGGCAATGTCTATCTGGTGTTTGCTTTATGAAGGTCTTGGGATTAAGAGCTGAGTGAGGAGAGAAAGAAGGATTTGAAGAACTGGCTCTTATATGCACAGAACTTGCAATGTCATTGGGAGGTATCCCACAGTTCTCTGAAATCGGAAACTGCAAAGTACCAATGGCATCAGGGGCATGAGGGAGGGGAGGAGCTGCAGCAGGGAAAATCCATCTATCTTGGCTGGGACATTTGGGAAACACATTTTGAGTTAAGATACATCCATACAAGTCCTGGATCTAGCCACGTAGATGTAAATGTCAGGAGGGTCTTTGATTTGCTTAGCTTCTCAAATGCCAGAGGTGGTTTTGTAGATGTTCTATCAACATCACTGGGAACTTTCACCATTGGGCCTGTTAGCTAAAACCAACTTCCCTTCTCTTTGCAGTCCTGTGAGGTGAGAATTTATTGCCTTTCTGTGATTGGATGGTACTGTTACACAGCGATAAATCATTGTCACCTTTTCACTAATAATGTATGTGAGGTTAGTATTCGCTGGGATATAAGTGTAATCATATATCTGGACATAGGTAGGTGGGAAAGAATACATATGTGTGGCAATGGTGTACGTTTGAATACTTATGTGTATTCTCAGCATCAGTGGGCACAGGCCCGTGACCCCGATAAAATGGGACTGCTTTGATTTTCAGCACTAGTCCTCATGAGGCTGCTTATTCCAGATAACTGACACTGTGAGGGCATTGGCCTGTTGATTGGGCCCCAGGAGTCAAGCACAGGCTCCTAGTGGGTTCAGCTTATTTAACCAAACTGAATAACAGGCTTTGCCTCTTATTTCTTAAAGTACCCTTTCATTAAAATAGCTAATCACACACATTTCCTAAAACATTATTGCTGACTTTTAAAAATGGCTGAATTGGAGAGCATTAATTAAACAATTGAGAACCCGTGGGCCTGGGGTGAATGTGTTTAACAAATTTTGGCACATTGGTAGGAATGCCCAGTGAAGTGTGAAAGACAGAAATCAGGGTTGAGTCAAAGGATGTGCCATACCCTACAGTGGGTACAGAGTTTTTAATCCAGAAGAAGTAGAAGAAGCCAAAGATGAGAGTAAGTTAAAGTTTTAGATTGATCCTTGGGATGAAGATCAATAAGATGTTGAGGCAAATGAAGATTGGATGCATATGACTGTAACACTCCTCAGTGAGAGAGGATAATCTCTGTGCACTGTCTCCTCCCAGAAGAAACATTCCTTGGGACCAACTTGGAGACAGAATGATGGGTCGATTTAATTCAGCATAGGAGGCCCTTTGCAAGGCTGACAGCAGCTCTCTTCATTAAGGAGATGTGTGATATTATGTATGACCTTGTCTAAGACAATTAAGAACCTAAAATAAATGGAGTGGCACTGGCTCAGTTGACCGCCAGCTCAATAAGGACCTGCCAAGTTTGTGTAACTTCAACTGCATTAGGAGAAGCCTCGAGACTAGAAGTAGGGAGAGAATGGTCCTGCTGCATTCTCCCGGAATAGATCACTTCTGGAATGATCTCTTCCAGAGATGCAATGTGAGGTGTCACTGACATTAAGACTTTGAGGAGTAACACTCAAACGTTATGTTTTTTTTTTTTTTTTTTTTTTTTTTAACCATGCACTGGAATACTCAGAGGATTCATTTGATATCTTGCTGGGCCTTGCAATGTGGCAGATGATAAAACTGAGGCTTAGAGAGGGTAATAGGCTGAAGGCGGAAGTTCCAGATCTCAGACACAGCTCTCTGGCTTCAGGGCTGTTATTTCTACTATGCCATGCTGCTCCCCTATAGTGCAACAAGCCCGCAGGCAGGTGGCCAAGGCTGAAGATTCTGGAAGCCACAGCCCAGAGGGACCTTGTAAAGAAACCAGAGGTGCCTGGCTTAAAAAGAGATGCTTTTAGAGGGCCCCTGATAATTGTCATCAAATATTTGAGGCCTGTCATGGAGTAGGGAGGAAACTTCTTTGTGGCTCCAGAGGGCAGAATTAGGACTAATTGATTGGATTTATGCATGAAGCCAGAGGGTGAATGCAAAACCATGTCTGCAAGAGAGTGATGAGTGTTGGCGCTGCAAATTGTGTCCACACAGGTCAACAAAGAAGGACCTGAGAGCAGGTGGGCCTAGGAAAGCAAGAGCCAGTGGGTCATCTGCACGGGAGGGAGGGAGGAAGGGAGGGTGGGTGGGTCATCAGTGCCAACGTCTGCAGCTGGATTTTGGCTGCTTTTTGTGGGCATACGGAATCAGTCTACATCCCACCCACAGATAGAGGTGTTTTTTTCCCAGTGAGTTATGGACCTGGGCCTAGTAAGATGTGCCCTGGCTCCAGACTTTGCATTTTTCATCCCAGCAGAGAACAGCGCTCACAGTTGGGTGTCAGGCTCAGTAATCTGTTGGTTTTACCTGACGAAAGTCACATCATTGATTGATGCCAAATCTTGCTCAATTAAAGGTTCATTTTTCTTTTGGCCGCTGGCAAGTGCAACATCGATTATGGGTTATTAGCATCCGCCCCTCTTAGATCTCAGATGCACTGGGAACATTTTCCTGCATACCAATTACCGCAGCAGTGACCATGGCTGGGAATCACCTTTCCATTTCGGGCCCAAGGACATTGCTGGTATGTGTGACTGCAGACGGGATTTGCTCAGTCAGGCCCTTCCTAGCAAGATTAAAATTAAAAAAGGAAATTTTCCCACCCTTCATCTCACTCTTCACCCCCCACCTCCAAGTCAAGAGAAATGGTGATTTTTAAAAAATAACATCTGGGTTCTTTTTACTTGTCCATTCATTTGTTCATTCTTTCTTCCATTCAGTAAATATTTTTGAGTGCCGACTTGTGGGAGAAATTTAAAAAGTGCAGAGACTGGAGAGATGAGATGAAGTGTCCCTAGCCATATGTGAAGGAGCCTCCTGACTTTATCATAGGTGTTCCCAGAAGGATATGCAAACTGCCCTCGTTCCCACCACACCCTTCCTCTGCCGCTTTGGGAGATCTCTATAGCATATACATACAACCCCCAAGCCCTTGAGGACTCATGGTGGGGTCTCCACCGATACCTAGACTTTATAGGAATGCCAACAGCTGTTCTTCCTTGCAGGTGAAGGCCCCAGGGGCTCTGCAATGGAATGGGGTCCACATCCCAGGGCTACCCTGCAATTTCCTTTGTGCTCCTGCCTCTGTCCCCATACTGGTCCCCCAGATTTCCACCATGACCCAGTGTGTTTGTTTTCTAGGGCTGCTGGACCAAATTACCAGTGGTTTAAAATAACACAAATTTATTATCTTACAGTTCTGGATGTCAGAAGTCTCATGGGTCTAAAATCCAATTATTGACCAGGCAGGACTCTGCTCCCTCTAGAGGCATGAGGGGAGAATCCAGGTCACGGCCTTTTCCAGTTTCCAGGAACATGTCCATTCCTAGGCACATGGTGCCTCTTTTCACATCAAAGCCAGCTGCATGGCTTCTCTCTGACCTTTGCTGTTGCTGTCATATTGGTTGACTGGGATCCTCTTGCCTCTGTTTTAAAATTCCCTGTGATTACACTAGGCTGCCTTGTATAGTCCAGCAAATCTCCCCATCTCAAGGTCCTTAACTCAGTCACATTGGTATAGTCCCTTTGTTATGCAAGGCAACACTCACAGGTCCTGGGAAATTAGGATGTGGACATCTTCAGGATGGGGGCATTACCCTGTCTGCCCTGCCTCGCCCTCACTCCCCTGAGACCAAGGCAGGGGGAAGCCCTCAACTCCAGCTCAGCTCCAATGAGCCTGGTCTGTGTCAAAATGACAGTAATGAGAGCTAACATTTAATGAGTGCTTGCCACGAAAATCCCAGGCCACATAAGAGCTTTAGATGCATTTTCTCATTTATTTTCTCTCCAAGATCTTAGGAAGCTGAGGATATGAAGGCATGAAGGTTAAATAGCTTGCTCAATATAATCAAACTCGGAAGCCTCAGAGCTGGCAGCCTGACTCAGATGATATGGCTTTCCTGGAAAAGAAGGTGGACTAGGGAGGCAGGGGGCAGACAGATAAAGAGCTGTTCCCAAATGCTGCTTGCAGCAGCAGCAGCACTTGAAATATCTCATATAAAAGGCAGGACATAAAACTTCTCAAATGTCTTTGTGGCCGGTGTCAATTAAACACCATCGCTCTAGGAGGCTGTTAATCAGAAATTTCTGTTTGATAAAAATAATGCTGCAGAAGCAAGCATGGCTTCTCGACAAGTTGCAGAGTAACTGTCAAGCTAGTTAGCGGACAAGCTCCCCACCCTTCCCCTTTGTGGTTTGCTATGATTCTACTGCAAAAATGCCTCGAGTGCTTTTGCTAACCACAGTCCCCAATTGGGTCTCTCATTTTGTGGCTAATGATTAGCAGTGATGTCCCAGTGGGTCTTCAGGAGTCGGATTTTCTTGTTGGATAAGAACTAGCAAAACTTTGCGGGAACTCTGCTCCTATAATCCCTCTGACTGCTATGTGAAAGATCGGCCTGGAGATCAGAGTTTAGGGGAATAAAAAGGTCTCACAACGCTTGCCCTAAAGAACACGAGCCCATGGAGAATCCAAGA
The DNA here is from genome assembly GCA_025594165.1 of Tamias sibiricus. NCBI lineage: Eukaryota > Metazoa > Chordata > Mammalia > Rodentia > Sciuridae > Tamias > Tamias sibiricus. Next base: position 43,218,072 of record CM046659.1, on the reverse strand, counting down.
AATGAAAATAAAATGCCCAGTTTGGTTACAAGGCCAACGAGACAAGTATTGTCTGTGGTTCGGTGTGAAATGATGTCCTTAATCCTCAGCTCACGGGAGCTGGTAGCTCTAATGAACATTGGTCAGCTTTGGATCAGAGTCTTCAAGGCCCCTGGACTGACATTCAGGGCTGTTTTCAGGGCACAATAAATACTTGTCCTGTCAGATGGCATTTGGCTGTTCACATGTCTTGTTTAAGAGATAAATGTCAGGGATCTCTCTCTGTCTCTCTGGTGTGAACTACAGGGAGACACACACACACACACACACACACACACACACACATGTCAATGTATCGCCTTCTTCCCTAACAACTGTGTGTGAAGCTGCAGATAAAGACTAATATCTTCAGGGTTCTCATATCCTGATTGGGTTTGTGTCAGATCCAAGTGAAGCCACGCTATCCTCATCAACACATGTGCCCTCAAGAGTGCAGCCAATTCTGGACCAGAAGCAATTTCTGTTCTGACATGTCTCTGTTATTAAAAAGTTAAGGAAAGTAGAGAAGGGAATACAAAGATTAGATTTTTGAAAGATAAAATTACAAAGTTAATGGTGCTGAGCTGTCTGTTTGGAGAAGTGAGAAAATTCACAATGACTTTGTGAGATATCGGAAATCCACAGAAAAGATCAACCAGGAGGAGGAAAAGAAAGAGAAAAAAAAGAAAAAGGAACACTTGTGCTTGATGGATATTGTCAAGATTACAGGATAAAGGGCATTTATCAATTAGAAGGGATCAAGCATTGAGGTATCTCTCCAGAGCTACAAGTTCAAAGAGTACAGCTGGAAATGATGACGTCATACTGTCACAGCAGCCTACTCATAAATAGCAAGTTACTCGCTGGGAGTGTGTCCGCAGGTGTGCGTGTGCGCATGCGCATGGGTAGCCTACCGGGTGGAAAAGCAGAGGCAATGATCTTGGTTGTGGTTTGGGAACTTGTCTCAAGCTGAGGAAGGGGACATGGTGAGAGGCAGCCACAGATTTGTTCACAGTTGCCCTACTATCCCCATTGCCCAGGAACAGCCCTGGTAAACCAGGTCCCATGAGGCTTGGGAGTACCAATGGTGTGTATTTTCGCTTCCAGAATGAGTGTCCATCCCAGCAAAGACTGGAAAGTGAGCTTTATTAAAACTACCTTTTGTGTCTCTGAAACCTAAAGACCAACAATTAGTTGATGTTTTAAAGTTGTAAACTACCTTTCATGTAACTCATGACATTGTACTGAGAGGGAACAAGTAGGCATGAGCAGTGGGAACATGGAAAGGGAGGTTAATTCCACAGACAGAGCCTCTGCGCTAACTCTCAATATGTTTTTTTAAAGAAACAACTTACACAAAGTCATTATGGCCCTGCTCTAACTTAAGATAATACTTCATAATGATAAATTCATACAGCTGAGAATTGCTTGACCATGACTCCACCTTTGATAACAGAAAGACAGATTGCCCTGACCAGAGGCTGGAGAGCTCAACCTTTACAGATCTGTGGAATCAAATTCCAGATAAAATTGGCTGGCATGGCCAAGATGACTAAAGTTGCCTTTAGGTCCTTGGCATATTATTTAATCATATTGTAATTATAAAATTTTGCCCCTGTGGATTTCACTTAGATCCTAATTAGTAAAACATATGTAGTAGTGATTTAGAAATCCGATACAATCCCACTGTCAATCAAGAGCTAGGAGGTGGTACTTGGGCAGAACCCTCCAGAAACTTCCCTCAAGCCCAATGAAAGCTGGGACACAAAGAAGGGAATACAAAGTGGATCTTCTCAGAGGATGTACTCTCCCCCTTGAAGGTGCTTCCCCCTCCTTCTTTCTAATGAACTTTCCTATTCTTTTACTATACCTTGTATCTTGCTTGCCGAGAACACAAGACAATCATCAGTAACACTATGGGCCTCCCAGCAACCACAGTAGGAAGGTTAGTCATGACCCCAATTGGATAGACAGGAAACCAAGACCCAGGAAGCCCCATGATTAACTAGTCAAAGTCAGCATCAGAGCAAGGCAGGATACAGACGGACTCCACATTTGGATGCATTTCCTTTGTTTTTTTTAATTCTTATTCATTGCTGCACTTGTCCAATCAGAACCTTTCCTTGTCCAATCAGAACCTTTGTCCAATCCCTTGTCCAATCAGAACCTTTCACTACTCATGTCCATGGGGCAGAGGAAAACCCAGCACTTTGGTTTGGAGGCTTCATTTCAGACTTTGGAGTGAACATGAAGGTTCAAACCTTTCCTGATACTCTGTAAGCAGGATCCTCATCTGCACTCTTAGCTTCACGCTGACCCTTGCTTTTCCAGTTTATGCCAGCTCCACTCTCCTTCAGTCTTCATGCACCTGGACCAAAGCCCATAAGCATAATCAGCAGTTAATGATGACTGTTCCTCACTGGACAGACACCGTGAAGCGCCGACTCCACACCAGGCACTGAGAATCCAGTGGTACCTACCTACATGAACTTATGGTTGCATCACATCCATATTTGGAAATAAATAATTATGTAATCAAAAAATTAATAATTACTTGATAAAAAATTTGATGTTAAATACTCTCAGAATAAAACATGACACCCAGGAAGAAGAAGGCTGTTAAAGGGAGCATGCGTTGAAAAGAACTGGATTAGTGGAGAGAGAGAAGGTGTGCAGTATGTCCATGACCTGCCTCCAGGCCTACGCTCTGATCCCTAGAGAGCAGTCTGGGCTCTCTTGGCCTCCGACTTCTGGGTGGGTTTGGCCAGTGGGAGATCCCTGCAGAAGGAAAGAGATATGGAGATATTTACAGCCTGGTCCTTCCCTGCTGGGCTACAGCTTGTCACAGTTGTTCTGCTTTATGGGAGGTCACAGCTACTGTTCAGATACTCTTCTCCTATAGGCCCAGTTTCTTCTCCTTGCTTCTTTAGACTGAGGAATGACAATATCTTCCAGCCCAGGGTGTTTCACTAGCCCTTGATGGTTTCCCTGAACCCTGCCCTCACCCTATAATGTGTCCCTTCAGTCACCCTCTTAGAGTGTGCTGTTTTTTCTGGGACCTTTACCAATACTAAAGGCTTCCCTGAGGAAGTGACTTTTGATTGAAAATTAATCAAGAGAAGGAATTGGGGATGGGGAGAAGACACTACCAGGTAGAGAAGAACACTTGTCCAGAGTGAACAGGTCACATTTGAGAAACAAGAATGTGTTTGAGTTAAGAGAATAAGAACAAGACTGGTGCAAAATGAGACTAGAGAGAGAGAGATCAGGGCCTAGGATATGGTATACAGCTGTGCAGGATGTGCACTGAACAATTTCAAGGGAGCCTCCCCCCAGAGTATAATATGAATGGTGGCCCCTGAAATTAGACACATGGTGGTCTTTCAGGGGCCTGGACTTATAGGTCTTGTTAAGGACCTGGGTCTAGATTCTAAGAGCAATAGAAATGTGTGTGTGTGTGTGTGTGTGTGAGAGAGAGAGAGAGAGAGAGAGAGAGAGAGAGAGAGAGAAGACTGGCTAAGAGGTCAGTGTTATTGAGCAGGTGGAAGAAGATGGCAGCTTGGACAGTGATGGCAGGAAATGGATGAACTTAAGAAACACACAGAAAACAAAGGCCGTAGTACTTTACACGACGAGGGTGAGAGAAGGATGTGTTGGCATGGTTCCAGGTTAACTCTGGCCAGCACAGCTGGTTAGATGATGGTGCCACTCTTGGGCCTAAGGGTTCTAGACCAGGGCCATTCTAGGGCAAGGCTGTGAAGTCAGTCACTTTAAGTTATTCAAGGGAATCTTCAGAGTAAGCAGTGCTACCCGGAGCCTCAGGGAGATGAGAACTGCAAACTGTCCACTGGATTTAGCACCTTGGAGATCACAGATGAGTTGTGTTGGTGAAGCAAAGAGCCAGATTGGAGTGGGCTGAGCACTGAGAGGTGAGCAAATGTAGCCAGTGGGCCTGGACAACTCTTCTGAGAAGAGAAATAGGATGCTAGGTGTAGGGGAGGGTGGGGCAAGGAAGAGTACTTTTTGTTTCCACCCAGGGAGCACTTCTTGGGAAAATTCAATGAAAACACAGAGGTTGCACGTTTAAAAGAGAGGAAGGATCATGGAAAGTAAAGATTCCCCGGAAGGAGGTGATGGCCCCAAAACCAGGTGAAAGGATTTGCCTTGGATTGCTTTAGACTGAACTTCCTTATTGGGGTAAAAGGAATGGAAGAGAAAGGAAAAGAATGGAAGAGAAAGGAAAGGAGAGGTGGATGGGGTTGGAGTATAGTTGTGAATGTGTGACACTGAGGGACTTTCCAGACGGTGGCTCCTATTGTCTGTATGAAGTGGGAAATGTCACATAGATGTCATATGCTCAGAGTGAGGGGTGAGTGTGAGTGACGTGTGGATATGCGTTCGCACATGTGTGTACCAGTGGTCAGAGTGCACATGCTCATCTAGTGTTTTGAGAAAAGCCTAGAAGATCTGAAATAATCTGGTATTAAATGGAAAGTTCAACACAACAGGACCAGGAGAAGCCAGTCCCAATCCAGTGCCAGGCTTATGGGGGAGATCAGTGTCTGTTGAAGAGAGCAGAGGCGGCTGGGGCCCCTCAAGCATGGTTTCCAGCTTTCCTCCTGCACCCCACCTGGTCTATAGGGACAGCAGATGAGGGGAGAAAATCAAAAGATGTACTTCAAAGGTTACTGTGATACTTGTAGGGTTGCAGATGAAAACAGAAAGGGTGGCTGTGGCTTAAGTGTGAGGAAGAGAAATTGATCATTCAGAAATTGATCCATCTGTCTTTCTCTTAAAAACGGGTCTGTGGAGACTTCTTTGCTAAGAGGTGAACACCTGGGTGGGTGAAAGTTTTAGGAACACAGGTTGAAGGGATGAGGCCTGGATTGAGAAGGCAGGTTCAGTCCTGGATAGCTGTGGGCTATTTCTAATTATGTGTGCTACCTGTTTGAGGGGTCGTTCTATACATTACTATTAGGAAGGATCTAATTCCTCTGGTCTCCTGCCTTCATCAAGAATGTCAGCTCTGCTCCTAGGAGGAATGAGTGCAGAGAGGTGCTTTTCTTCTTCCTGCTTATAAGGTAAAACACAAGGAAGCTGCTTGGCTGGGGTCCATGCCTCTGCCACTCTTTGGTCTCTACTGGCTGCAAAGCTAGCATGTTGGTCCCCATTTTTCTTGTATCTAGTATCTAGTTAACTCAGATCATGAATGGGGAGAGGGGTTAATTTACCACTCTCCCTCTAACTACCTCAGTCACTGGTTAAGGGTTTGTTAAGACCAGAAGCCACTGGGTTTTTCACATGTCATCTTATTTCATCTCATAACAACTTGCAAGATGGATCTTTTTAATCCCCATTTACTTATCTCATTTAATCTTTATAACAACCTTATGGAATTGATCTATATTATTATTTTTAAATTTAAAATTTTTTTTTACTAATTGGTGCTTTATAATTATATATAACAGTGGGATACATTGTGACATATTTGTACATGCACATAACATAATGTGGTCAGTTTCATTCCCCAGTATCTCTCCTTGTACTTACAAGGCCAATTTTTAATGTAGGTGTGGGATTTGGTGAGTCTAGAATACCTCATTGGATGTTGCAATTAAAATTAGAATCCTGTTTCCTGCTTGGATGGTGTCTCTCTCTCTCTCTCTCTCTCTCTCTCTCTCTCTCTCTCTCTCTCTCTCCCCCCCCCCCCCAAGCCCTTCCTGCACCACCACAGACTCTTATTGGAGGCAATTACTGAGTACAAGGCCCGAGCTAAGACTGTTGGTTCTAGGCAGAAGGCCGCGCCTCCCAGGCAGAAGGCCACACCTTTCCAGGTGCCTTGTGAAAAACTACGGCTCCCGAGATCCTCAGCGTGACCAAAACCTGACCAGCAAGACCCTTGTCCACTACCACTACCTCCCCCCATGACCTCTGCTGGCCTATAGGACAAGGACTCACTCCAAGGGGGTTTTATGACCCCTGCTCTATTTAAGCCAGCCCCGGACTGAAATCGTCCCTTTTGTTCCTGCTCTCACCTGGTTCCTGCGGCTCCCTGCTCCTGCTCTCCGCTCCCGCTCCCGCGTGCTCCAGCTCCCGTCCGTTCCCCGCGGTTTGTCCCCATCCCTCTACGTGTTTCTTTGGTAATTCAGTAAACCCCTTTCCTTTTCCTATACAACAGTTCGAGCCTCGGTCCCTTCCTGCAAATTCCGCTAACAAAGACAATGTAGGTTATAATCCTGCTCACTCAAGAATCAGTTAAGACCCCTGCTTTCTGTGCCTGTTCCATTGCAGCCTGGTCTCTCTCTCTCAGGAAGTAAGCACTTTTTTTTTTTTTTTCCAGAACATGGTAGCTAAATAAGGCTTTGAGAATCCTCAAAAGCAACTTGAAGACACAGAGGCTGCTTGATGAGCTGGATTTCAGGACTTTGTGCACTTAAGAGAGAGATGTATTTCCCTGTCCCACAAGCCCTTAGCAGGTTTGACTCCATTTGCGGACAAATAAGTTCCTGAAGGAAAGATTTTGCAGCTAGGTGCACTGGCACACACTTGTCATCTCAGCTACTCTGGAGCCTGAAACAGAGGATCACAAGTTTGAGATCAGTCTGGACAACTTAGTGAGACCTTTTTTTTTTGTTTGTTAAAAATATTTATTTATTTGTTTTAGTTGTACACAATGCCTTTATTCTTACATGGTGCTGAGGATCAAACCTGGGCCACGCACGTGCTAGGTGAGCGCTCTACCGCTGAGCCACAATCCCAGCCCCCGAGACCCTTTCTTAAAATAAAAAAATTTTAAGGGTTGGGGATGCAGCTCAGTGTAAAGCACCTCTGGGTACAATCACCAGTACCAAAGGAAAAGAGAAAAAAATGATTTAAGACCCAGATGTATGTTTTTAGCTCAGTATATATTGGGCCCTAAATGCCCCATGATCTCCTCACCTCCCCCTTTCCAGTTTTGCTGACCTGGAGAAATATTCAGGCTCAGTACGTCAGGCGCTCAGGCAGATTTGGAGCCTGCTTGGTTCAGGGCCACTGGGATTTGGATCCACAAAGGCTCCACTTTGTTTCCTCTGCAGTCTCTCTTGTAGCTTTCCAATTTGAATTTATTTAAATTGTCACTAGATTGTACAGCCTGGCTTCAAACCATTTGTTCCTTTGTGAAATGAAAAAGAGTTTTCTTAAGATGCAAATGATTATGCAAATCGTGGCTTCCCACCACACCATTCCCTCCTTCTTAACCCAGTTCTGCCCCTCCATCCCCCGACTGGGGTTCAGAGTCTGCGGAGTAGTCACTGAGGAGCAGGGATCTGGTGGCAAAGGTGACCTAGATAACCACTTACTGAGCACGTACTCTGTGCCAGGAACTGTGCCAAGCTTGTTTATCCATTATCTCATTTTCCTTCTTGACACTCTTCGGGCTGGATGTTATTAAAATTCTTACTTTAATACCAATGTAGGTATTCAAACTTGTTTACCCATTCCTCATCTATCAAAGGACAATAACTTCCAACAAATATTCTTACTTATTTTACTTCTCATACTGTATTCCTCATTTCTGGGCTGCATATGAGTATTTGATCCTTGAGAAGTGCCAACGAAATGATAGATATCATTTGCAATTCACTCACTCATTTATTGGACAAGTGTGTGTTGGGTATTACTCTGTTATTCTATTGATTCTGTCCCCTAGGCACAGTATCTAGGGCTTAAGAGCTGTCAGGTACCTACGAGAATGTATGAAGCCTAAAATTAAGTTATTAACTTTAAGACAGGAAGCAAAATTTAATAAATGCTTAACTGAGTGTCTACTAAACTAAGTTTATGTCATCCAGTCAACTGTTGACAGTTTAACTCTTTTATAATTATATATAAATAATGCATATGATAGAGTTTACACATCAAGAACAAAGTGAAGAATTTAACATATGAATGGTACTTTTTAAAAAGATAAAACCATGACTGTCATGTAACTATACAAAGTAAAAAATGTGTCAAGTATTTTATATATCTTATTAATTAATGGGGAAATCAGTAAGATGTTACAATTAGTTCAAAAGAGAATTCAAAGAGCAGAGACATATATAGGTCAAGAAATAAATTTACAAATAAATGCCAAACTGGCTTTTTCCATAATAGGGGGTAGGGATCAATTGTTTCTCCACCAATCAGAATTAGTTTGCATGTTTATAGACAAGAATTATTTGCATTGATGTCATTTTATAACTTACAGTTATAAAGGTTTAAACCACATCCAATCAGATTAGCCAAAGTGGTGTACTTCAGACATGAGTTTTCCAGTGAACATGTCCAGAAATCTTTTTGGTACATTTTCAGTCTTTTGCAGCTTTTTTGAAATCTCCTGCCTTTTTTTGATTATATAATTTCAAGGAAAGGTAATTCTTAATTGCAAGTTAGATTTATTTCGAATAAGTGTGGCCTGGTTGCTTACAAAAAGGCAGCAAGGGTGACAGTTAATGTGTTAGTGTTCCTTAAGTTTGCAAATCTTGAGTGATAGAGTATTGAGCCACTAACTACCAATGCCACAAAATTAACGCCTGTCTGGGAGTTTTAATAAGGAATCTCAGATGGATTCCAATGCCTCTTCTACTTATTATCTTAAAACTGGGAAACCCATCCCAAGAAACTCTACCAAATTTCATCTTTAGTACCTATGAATTTGGGTGAATTCCTCTCCTTTTAAGGTCTCCAAGTATCCTAAATTGCCTGGTCTGCTAGGAAACAGCCTTCACAACCACCTGAAAGTTGGGGACCCTGACAGCCAGGACCCAGGCCAGCTCCCCCGAGGGTTCTGTGGGCGTTGGCTCCATCCAGCCAACCTTCCTTTCTCAAAGCAAAGTAGTGGCCATAGCTGATTAAACGACCACCCTTCTCAGATATGATACTTCAGATAAGACCACGATTGCCAATCAATTTGTCTAATTATAAAGGAGGACCAATTCTTACCCAAATCAGGCAAACAACTATATTGATGTGAAAAGTGTGGAGACTCTGAATTTTGAGAACACAAGAATCAGATACCATTTGAAATGCTTCATTTCAGTTTACAAAAGCAGAGTTTGCTAAATTGTTGTGGGTTATGGAAGTAAACGAGAAATTCTCATAGACCCAGAAATAAAACATTAAAACAAAATTAATAACATTCCAGATAATAACAATATATTATGCTCACTGGTTATCCAGTCTTATGATGAATTCTGGTTCCTCTGCATTTTGGGTTAGCAGTCTCTAATAAACAGTCTCTAATAAAAAGAGTTCTGGCAATCTTGGATCAGCCATTGGTACAGTTTGAGAGCCATTGCTACAGTTTGAGACATCCTTTAGGGGATGTCACATCACAAGTTTGCACCTTTGAGTCTATTCTTTGAAATGTCAATAGTTTGAAGTTTAGGTTGAATATCCCTCATCCAAAATGCTTGGGACCAGAAATGTTTCAGATTTTTCATTTTAGAATATTTGCATATACATAATTTAATATCTTGGGGATAGTATCCAAATCTAACCAAGACATTCATTTATGTTTCATATACCTGTTATACATATAGCCTCAAGGTAATTTTATACATTATTTCTAGTTCATCTGCATTTTGACTATGACTTGAACCATGAGCTCAGGTTTGGCACTTTCTACTTGTGACATCATGTCAGTGTTCAAAGAGTCCTGCATTTTGGAGCATTATGGGTTTTGGATTTTTGGATTAGGATGTTCAACCTGTACCCGTGAGGGTCCTCTTCCTGAGGTTTTGACTGTACCTCTTTATTTAAGACATAAACTCTGGCTTTCATCATATAGCATCACCTCAGAGATGCATTAAAATAAAATGAAAACCATCTGTGGATAACAAAGTCTTCTAGCTGTGGTTAATTTATTACTGATAATTTTGAAATGTGAAAGGTCTTATGGCATATAAAACAAAATGATAAAGTCATTTGAAAAATTTAGGCAAAATATCTCTAAGGATCTCTATTAAACATTTCCAAAGAAGTCAGTGAGTACAACATTTGTATTCTAAGAGTATATAAATATAATTTCATAAAGGACAAAAACCCCTTGAGGTACAACATAATAATCCTGAGATGTAATATTCATAATATACCAACAATATACCAGGAATATCAAGAAAGTAAGTCAACAATTTCATGTGTAAGTATTCTCAACTGAGAACCAATGGTTTAGAAGCCTCTAGCTTCTAATTAAAGAAGTAAGGTTTTGGCTAAGTAAGCATTTCAAATAATTGAATTTATGACTGATAACACCATACCTCTGCTGCTTAATATTATCAGGCAAAGCATCTCCAGGACACTAATAAATACAGGAAAACTTGAAAGGATCTATAGCTTATGAGTTTTGATCAGTGCTTCCCTGAGGTGAAAACATATTAGAGAAGGTAAGAACACTGAAAAGTCCCCAGGGACTTCCCACAACGCGTACAATTTCTGAAGTATTTATCTCGCTTAGACAAATTTAACTTAGGGCAGGCTGTGTCTCTTCTGACAGCTCTTCCCATGAAATTCTTTCTGTTAGTCACATATCCAACAAACTGAATTATTTCTAATACTTTTCTTTTTGCAACATAAAAGAAAAAAAAAAAAACAACCTTGTGATTTTTTTTCCTTCTCTGCAGGTACTTTCTGGGAAATCTCAAAGATGGTTTTAGGTATAAAAAATATCTTAAAATTTTTATTTTATTTTTTACATGTTTTGGGTCCTATTTTGGGAAGGAAAAAATAAAAAAGAAAATAGGCAACAACAAAAAACCTCTCAGAGTAGTTTTGGGAACTTGTTTAAGATTGGCTCATGATTACTTGAAAGAGAATATTTGCTTACTTATTTAATCAGACTGACAATAAAACATTTAAAAACACACATCGATTGGCAATGCAATTGTAAAGAATCTTATGTCTTTCATAAATGAGAAAACTTTGTTCTTTTTTTCCCTTAAATAATCAAGGACATAATAAAGTTGACATAAAACACAGAAAGTTAATCTAAGACATAAGATCTTTTCTCTCTAAGCAGAAAAAAATGCTTAATTCTGTAAAGTAAGTATTCTAAGAATAACCATTTACACTGTTAAAAAAAAAAAAAAAAAAAAAAAAGCATTCACTGGTAAAGCCAGGAAGCAAACACATCAACAAAAAGTGAACTTTTATACTAAGATTTTAACACATTTCATAACTCCCTAACTCCCTCACAGACTGCGATACTATCTCCAAAGGCAAGTAGAACTCACATTCCAAGATTTGTCTTCCATTATGCTTTATCATTTTCTGAAAGAAACTAGCACTTTACATTAGGCCAGCTCTCACAGTGTCCACAGGACCAAAACAATTGTCTTATAATCCCAAGATTTTTTTTTTGTTTTTTTTTTTTTTTTTTTTTTTTTTTTTGTGGTACCAGGGATTGAACTCAGGGGAACTCGACCACTGGGTCACATCCCCAGACCTGTTTTGTATTTTATTTAGAGACAGGGTCTCACTGAGTTGCTAAGTGCCTCACCATTGCTGAGGCTGGCTTTGAACTCACGATCCTCCTGCCTCAGCCTCCCAAAGTGCTGGGATTACAGGCGTGCACCACCACGCCCGGCTCCAAGATTTTTTTTTAAGGTAAACATGCAATTTGCTCATCATAGATATCCTCAAATTAAACAATAAATTAATATTAAAAACCTGAGTTCTAATTTTTTATAATATTGATAGTTATAACCCATGTATAAGACATCCCTTTGGGCCCTCAATAAGTCTAGAGGTGTGAAATCATCTGGAGACCAAAAGGTTTAAAAACTATTGCTTTAGGAGAAAACTACTGACACTTTTTTTCCCTTGAAAATCAAAACACATGTGTGGTTTATTTCTCTATCACTATTGCTCCTAACTGTAGTTGCAACTACTCATGTTAATCATAACTTTTAACCAAGGTAATTAACTTCTCATTCATAGAGAAAAGTGGGTGTGGGGGGTGAATAATGGAGAACTTTCTGCCATACATTAGCATTATTGAAGAATAGAAAATTTCTTGGATTCAATTTTCTGCAACCATGTACATCTCTTTTACATCTTTTTAAAATGGCAAAAGTGAGCATATTCATTAACATCACCCATAGATATGGCCTCTGTGGAGCATATAATTAATTATATGTTTGGTTATTCTATCTTACTTAGGAATTTTCTAGATATTCAATGAATATCAACTCAATACAGTTCAAGGTTTTAAGCTTCTTAAGAATTTTGTCTTTCTTTTTTCTTTTCTTGGCTTTTTTGTAGTATTGGGGATGGACCTGGGGTTCACAAATGCTAGGCAAGCATTCTACACTATCACCCCATCCCCTACCTAAGGAACTTGGGAATTGTGTTTAGAGCATGCTATAAAACAAAATTATTTGGGGGCTGAGGTTGTAGCTCAGTGATACAGTGCTTGCCTAGCATGTGTGATGCCTTGTTTTCAGACCTCAGCACTGAAGCAAAAATTTCATGAAATAAAGTTATGAAAATTATGATTTAATTTTGATGAGCACAAATTTACATTATGTGAGGATAATGTTAGTTTATTTGCCCCATAACCTGATAATTATAGGAAAAAGCAAACCAAGTAGAATAAAATGTATGCTTCTATTATACTCAACACAGATAAATCAGAGCAGACATAATTATTTCATTAAACCAAATATTAAACTTGTCTTATTTGCCAAAGATTTATCTTACTTGTGTGAATTGGATTTTTTTTTTTTTTTTTTTTTTTTTTTTGTGCTGGGGATTGAACTCAGGGTCACTTAACCACTGAGCCACATCCCCAGCCCTATTTAGTATTTTATTTAGAGACAGGGTCTCACTGAGTTGCTAAGTGCCTCGCCATTGCTGAGACTGGCTTTGAATTCGAGATCCTCCAGTCTCAGCATCCCGAGGCACTGGGATTGCAGGCGTGCACCACCGTGCCTGGTGTGAATTGGATTTTTAAAGTGTTTTTGAATTCGTTTCTGTAAGATTTTTTTCTTTTGGTGTAGTACATTTAAGTATTAGAAAGACAATCTCATTTTATACAATTTTAGGAGTATTTGGTTTATATAAGCACTTACTCATCCCTTTAAGTCAATCAGAATAGAACTTGTTTAAGATGCTTTCTAATTTATTAATGCTTTCTCTAAATATAAGAATATTTCACAGTCACAAAAGGCCTGAATTACACAAAGTGTTAAGAGCTTCAGATCTATAAGTTTACACTCAGGTTTACAGACATGAGAGGCACAGAAACACAAAAACTCACTGGTCCAGTTATCAAAGAGCTATTCTCCTTCCTGGTGGGTACAAAACTGTGAGATCAAAGTAGGCAAATTGAGTAACATATAAGACTAATCAAGCAGATTCTCTGTCATTCCTTTACTTAACAGAAAACAGATTTCTATAACTTATTAATCCATTTACAGAGATCACTAAATGATCAGAGAGCATCAACCAAATTCCCAATCAGTGGGGAGTTACTTCCCAGCATAAATAAAACAAACAAAACAAAACGCAAAAGTGTAAGGTGTGTAAGGTGGGGACTAGAGGAAGAGTTGACAAAGTTCAATTGTTACTTCAGGTTAATCTCTGGGAGTCAAGGATTTACATAGCTGGATTTCAGCTGTTAGGGGAGGCAATTCTCTTGCTTTGTGCAGTTTTTCTTGCTGTCAGATGAATCCATTGGGTGTAGTGGTGGAAGATTCCTAAAGCCGTTTTTGTTTTTGTTTTTTGTTTTTTAAAGGTAAACATGATTCTTGTACAAGTTTGAGATGAATGCATGTCAATAGTTTTATTTAACCTTATTAATAAGAGGACAGGTAAGATGTTACAAGTGGTTCCAAGAAGACTTCAAAGAGCAGAGACAGGCATAGGTACACAGGGGAGGAAAAATATTGATTCTTCTACCCATGCCTGGGTTCCTGTAACACAAGGCAGATTAACAAGAAACAAACAAACAAACTTATTTAGTGGAAGTTTCTCCACCTCCTTTTTTATTTTTTCCTTTTGTGACACAGGAGCATTCATAAGAAAATAAAAACCTGAAAAAAATAGTTAGATCCAAGTGCTTTTATGCAAGGGTTTATTTCATAAAAAAGGGTTATTCCACTTTTGATGAAGAGTGGAAAGGTGTAGAAAAATATGATAGCACAAAGGGTCTAAGTAAACCAGGGGAAACTCAGCAAGGTCTGCCTGTTCAGGTTCTCTCTGTGTCCCTTCCTTTTCAGAGCTAAGGATATTCTTTCCCTCTGGGTGTAGGAAGGGCACCTCTCGCAAGAGTTCAATGACCTTCTTTAAAGGAGAAGGGCAGGGGAAGGAGCAGAGAGAACTTCTTGCACATTCTGTTTCTCAAATTCCTTCAGCTTGGAATGCCCAGTTTGACAAAGTACCATATTTTGGAGTGGCATATCTTAAGCTCTGCCAGGCACTTACATGAATTTACAAATAAATGTAAAATCTATGTTTTCTATAGTGAAAGGGGGAAGGGAAATCAATTTTCTTTCTCCCTCTCTACCTGACAAAACATATTTTCCTGTTTACAGACCAGAATGATTTGCACTGCTATCAGCTATCTACAATTTACAGAGTTGTAAAATAGTTCAAAGATGATAAAAGATGTAAACCTCATAGGTCAGAAAACCTGAAAGGGTGTGCTTCACCAAGGATGTAGATTTCCACTGAAGATAAACTGTAATCAAAAGTGTAAAAATTACAAAAAAAAAATATCTCACAAATCTTTTCAGAATTTTTACAGCAGCGGCGTAGTTACATCAAACATGGGCAATTGGTATGCTTTACAGTGTTTGATTTGATGTGGGGAAACAGGATCTCCCAAAGCAAAAGCATAGGATCCATGAAGGTCTCCTGGTGTCATGACTATGCAGGTCATTGTGCAAATTCCTCTTTGATATTACATTAGACCTTGATAAACAGCAGTTTCTTAAAGGGTTTTTTTTGTTGTTGTTTTTTGGCCACATGGACTCTGAAACCATGCACTTTATCTTGTTCTTGGAGCGCATCTTTTACTTATGCATGATTTATGACATCACACATTGATCAAAATGGATGTGGCTCACGGATTTATGCAGGCCCTCTGAATGTTGATACGTTTCACTAGGCAACATCAAAAAAAAATCACCACCAATCTCATCCAAAGATTCTTTAAATTTTGGGAAACCCATAGTGGTGGGTACAAATTTTTGAAAATTTGAATTTTTGCTTGAAAGCTCAGATTTTATCACTGTCAACAGATAATGTCACTTTCCCTGACTAGGTTCACTTTGTTACTGTTTAATAAAACCTGCCAAATCCAAGTTTGAATAGTCATGGTTGCTGTGTCAGTTTTTTAAAATAAAAACTGATGTGTCATAAAAAATGAAAATTTTATCTTATGAGTCATATATTTGCACAAATGCTTTTCTTCATAGCAGTTATTATATTTGGGCATGCAGTGAAAGTGCTTTCTGCATACTTCCCATTGTGTCTCACAGAATAGTAAAAAAAAAAAAAAAAAAACCCTTTGGAGGTAAATTTGACAATATCCAACAAAATAGCATATTCACTTAAGTTTGATTCAGTACTTCTTACTTGTAGGAAACTTCCCTGAAGTTGAAATGAAAAACAACCAGAATTCCTTGGGGAAAGTGATAGATTCCAGGGCCCGGGCATAGAAAAGACAAAATGAGCTTCAGAGTTCACATGGTGCTAGAGAATAAGGAAGTGCTTGGGGAAAAAAAAAGATACAGATAGGTCAAAAAGACACAGGAACCCACCTGAAAGGGCATTGAAGAGCCCAATCTGGAACAGTTTGAAAAACAAAATCAATAATGTCAGCATTGTGTTATAACTTATAGTCAGAAACAAATATCCGTGAGTCCCTATGGATATGAATAAATAATTGAGTAAATACATAAGGGAGAAGAGACAACTTTTCCTTACAGAATAATTCCATACCAAATTATTCATGGACATAGGCCTTGAATCATACAGAGAAATGCCTCCCCCACCAAAATGTTGGTGCCTTAATCCCCAGAATTTGTATAGATGTTAACTTATGTGAAAGGGACTTTACAGGTGTAAGTTAAGGACTTTGAGATGGGGAGATGATCCTGAATTTTCTGGGGCAGCCCAAGGCAATCAGAAGGGTTCTTGGTGTTAATGTGGCACAAATAGGGAACTCCTTAAAGAAAGTAACAGATTTCATAACTAATAAACTAACAGTGGAAGACAGTGGATGGTAAAAACTAAACAAAAAAAGTTTGATTAATCTTTGACAGGGCAGAAGAGAAGAGAAAAATGAACATTGAACAGGTAGGACAACATAGAAAGAGCAAATCGTATACTTCAATCCAAAACATGAAATAAAGTGGAAAAAAAAAAAAAGCAAGATGCTGCAATCTATGCATCTTTTAGGGAATTTCTTTCATACACTATCAATTCTGTGAAGGTTTATGGAAGAATACACTGTGTTTCATGCAGGTTTCAGATAAGAGCAAGGCTTCTCTTTCATCATTTACTTCCATTTGAAAATTTTTGACCGTGTAAGGTATTACATTCGCAATTTTAAAAATGTTAATTAAAATAAATATTTGTAGAACGAACAAACTAGATATAAAAATACACAGAACAGACTTATCTTTTGGGTTTAAATTAAAAATTTTTTTTGTCCCTTCTCCTCCTCCCAATCTTCCCCCTTCTCTCTTCCTTTTTTATAACACTTTGCCCAAAAGGGGAATAAAGTGGCTTATTATGAATGTTGCAATATAAAAAGCATAAAGGTACCCCAACTTTTGCCTGGATGGATTATAGCCTCCTGGCTCTGAAACAAAACCTGTCCAGGAGTTTTTCCAGGACCCCTGACCTCCTGGAACTAGCTGTCAAAGCCCAGGCCAGCAATGATGAAACCCAAACTCTGGCCACCTTAGCCAAGGCACAAGGAATTGAACCCCAACTCCCAGGGGCCTTCTCCACTGAACAGAAAGCTCTGACAATCTGCTTTACTCTAATAAGTCAGAAGAGCATTAATCCAGCAGCCAGTGTCTTAATTCCAGGTCAAGTGTGTTTGTATGGTTTCATCTGTTTCTCCCGTTGCTGGTAGCGGCTGTGGATGGAGCCCACTGTGCGAGGATGATGTTTCCTGGAGGATCATTCAGCAACTGTGGAAATGTGCAGTAATAGATCTGTGCTTAGGCAATGGGAAGACAGGAGAAGTGAGAGTTTCATGAACAGATAGCAGTAAACATTTTGTACAGCCTCAGGAGTGCTCTTGGTAGCTGAGCCCTGGAGGCTGCCTTGCCAAGGAGCAGGCTGTCTCCCAGCCAGCAGAAAACACCCTGCTGCGTGTTTCCATAAAGAGACAGAAAAGAAATATTTAAGGTGCCGAGAGCCACATAGTTGCTGTTCAACTGTTCGACTCTGCCATTGTAGGAAGAAAGCAATTACAGATGATATATGTAAACATGACTTCCTCCTTGGCATAAGTGTGAAATCCTCCAGGTTTGGTGGGGGTTGATCTCTGGTGACTTGAAAAACCAGACTTAAGGGCTGGGGTTGTGGCTTAGTGGTAGAGCTCTTGCCTAGCATGTGTGAGGCACTGGGTTCAATCCTCAGTACCACATAGAAATAAAATAAAGATATTGTGTCCACCTAAAACTAAAAAATAAATATTAAAAAAACAACAACAAACTGAAGGGCTGGAGCTGTAGCTCAATGGCAGAGCGCTTGCCTAGCATGCGTGAGGCACTTGGTTTCATCCTCAGCACCACATAAAAATAAATAAAATAAAGGCATTCTGTCCATCTACAACTACGAATTTTTTTAAATCCCTAACTTAAGTGATACATATAATTTTTCTTCCTTCAACAAACTTTTATTGAATGTGTACTATGAACCAAGCACCATAGGCCTTGATACATCAGTACTTGGAGGAAGAAAGGAAAACAAAGTGTGTCAAAGAAGAGAGAGTTTCTAACCTTGTTTCTCACCAGTAGGCCATCTATTAAGTCAAGATAAGTGATTTGGCAGTAAGACACCTAGAAGCCCCAGAATGATCACTTCCATTTCTCTTCCATGAGACTGTTTGCCATAACCACAGATTGGCAAACTTTGGCCTGTAGCCAAATCTGACTCAAACAAATCCAGCCCAAGGTCAAATCTACCTTACTGTCTCTCTATAAATAACATTTTATTGAAATGTAGCCAAACTCATTTGTTTATATACTATCTATGGTTGTTTTCACCCTATAATGGCAGAGTTGGATAGTTGACTAGTTGAACAGCAGCTGGCTCTCAGCACCTTCAATATTTCTTTTCTGTCTCTTTATGGAACTGTTTTCCTGACTTCTGTTAAGAATTCACAGCTAGGACTGAAGCTCAGTGTTAGAGCACTTGCCTAGCACATGTGTGTCCCTGGGTTCGACCCACAGCACCACATAAAATAAATAAGTAAATAAATAGAATAAAGGCATTGTGAAAAAAAAATCTTAAAAAAAAAAAAAAAAAGAATTTACATCAGAGCAGGGAAAGTCTAATGTGTCATCTGGAGACATCCAGAACTAAAGTTTTCTTTTAGGGACTTGTAGGCAGGAGACATGTAGGGCCATGTAGACTTGTGGTCATTTTTGGATTGTGTGCACTTCTTTTTGGAGAGTCCAGGCTTTCTAGCTGTATACACAGGCAGAGGAAGCAATTCAGCAACTAGTAAATATATAGCAGGTTCCCCCAAATCTGCTCTGCTTGGCCACAAGATAGTGGCCAGTGTGGAAGAGGTTGGATAAATGCTGTGAATCCATGCCCCTGGATGCAATAGCCAGTCTCATTCGACACAATGAACAACTAGCTACCTAAATGGATCATAAAGCAAAGATATTGAGTTAAAAAGCAGGAAACAGAGTGGGGCCTATAATGTCAAACTATTTGTGTCAATTAATATGTGTATACAAATCAATGGTTGACACCTTGTTATATCACTTACAAACAAAAAGATGTACAGTCAGCTCTTTGTATCTGTGGGTTCAACTCACTGTTGATTGAAAATATTCAGAAAAGTAGAATAGCCTCTGGACCAACAGTGGCTTTTGGAGTTAGAATGGATTAATCCATAAAGAAGACAATGGTGAGGCCTCAGATGGACAGATGGTGATAGTGTGCTGGGTTGACTCAGTCCTTAGTTCCTAGATCCAAGGACTACAGAGGGAAAAATGAAAGGGGAGGAATGAGGGAAGATGGAGAGAACCTGAGCAGTATCTTGATTCTGATAAAGCTCTGACGGCTAAATGGGTTTGTATCCTGGGACAGCCTGCAGGAGTGCAGCTTCCAAACAGTCCCCTGTCTTCATGCGGGAGGCAATGAGGGTGGTACCTGGTGTGACTTAGGAGGGTAAAGATCAGAACTGGGAGACCTCAAGCCAAATGGACTTCTGTTCAGGGCTAGGTAGGATGTAAGGGGTCTCAGAAAAGTTGGGGATGAAGCCCTAGTTGGGATCCTCTGGCAATGGGGGTTGGCACATGGTATGGGGCAGGGGAGGGCCTGGGCTCTTTGACACCTCAGGCACAATGGGTCTTAAACTTGGTCTATTCCTGGGAGTGGGGTCTGAATACAATACTGACCAGCCCGAGAACTGAGCAGAAGCCTTGGGCAACAGGGGGTTAGAGGACATCGAAGGCAAACGCTGGATTCTTGGGTAGATATCCTCATCTTTATGTTCTTAATTTCCACAACTTGTGACAAAAAATACCTGTTCTGGTTCTCTTGGGATTGTTTTGATGTTCACATGAGGTGTCATGTATGAGAGAACTCTGGAAGTATAAATTACCTTAGTTATTAATTTATTAATATTTTAAGCAATTTCTTCTTCTAATCTGCCCTCTCAGCCCAATTTAAAGGATACAAAGAGAAGAAAAATGAAGCTGGATGGCCAGTTGACTCCAAAAGTCTTGAGAGAACACATAACAACTTTTATTCAAAAGGAACATGTTGTATTAAATGTAATTTCATCCCTAAATCTAAAAATTTAAATAAAAAATTAAATTGGTCAAACATGGTGGTGGACTCTCATAATCCCAGCTAATCAAGGATCTGAGTTTGAGGCCAGCCTGGGCAATGTAGTCAGATCCTGTCTAAAAAAAACAAAACAAAATAAAAAGGGCCTGGGATGCAGCACAGTGGTGGAGGGCTTGCCTAGCACATGCAAGGCAAGGCCCTAGGTCAATCACTGGCAACACACACACACACACACACACATAAATCAGCCCTTTTTCCGTGGTTTCCAAACATTTCCAAGGCCCATCTCAGGGCTGCCTAATTTATAGCTAACTTCTGTTGGGCTGTCCTAGCTGCTGACACTGGAATTTTACCCAGCTGTAATCTATCAGCCTTGGAAAATAAGAAAAATGGAGACATTTTTAAAGTTCACAAGTTGGTGGACTTTACATATCAAGAAAGAAATGGAAAGGGCACTATGAGAATTGTTCTTGTTCACCCAATAAAGATTATATTTTAAAACATACAATAAATATGCTAGTGTCATTTCTCTTATCAAATATTTTAGCTACATTTCTAAAACAACCTTTTTATTATTTAAGAGATAATTTGGAAATTATAGTAGGGCCTACCAAGAAAATAAAACTCACCTTGGTGTATACACACACACACACACACACACACACACACACAGACACACCTATAAATGTATATAACATATTTATATACATGTATATTGTATAACATACTAAAGATATATGAATATTGTGTACATTATATTCAGGTATATTGTATACATTATATTCATTCTTTTGAACTTCAGGTTTGAACTACACACACAGTTCTATGTTCTACTAATTTAAAAGATAGCATTATTGCTGGGCGTGATGGTGCATTCTTAGCTACTCCAGAGAGTAAGGCAGGAGGACTGTTTGAGCCCAGGAATTTGAGACCAGTTTGGGCAACATTAGTGAGACCCTGTTCCAATAATATAAAATGTAGTATTTCCTCGTTAGCACCTTTTCATGTTAATAAATTTTCTTCAATAATGTGATTTTAAATTTTTAAACAATATTCCATCATATGAATGTGCCAAGGTATATTTGACCTTTTCTGTATTTAGTTTATTTATAATAGTTACTATTATAAGTGACATTTTATGAATGTTCTTTTACATACATTTTAATAGCATTGCTAATTGTTTCCCAGGATAGATTCATGAAATTGGAATTACTTGGACACAGAAGTTTAATACTTTTAAGTCTCTTGATCTCTAGTTCTAAATTGTTTTTCAGAACCGTTGTAATATTATACTCTAGTCAGTAGATCAAGAGAGTGTACAACTAACCACACCCTCACCAGATTGAGTTTCCTCCTAAAAATATAAAAATCCTGGGCTATTTGAAAAGTGTAGCAGACAAATTGCTTTGTTCTTCTCAGCATCCTTTTGGGGAATATTCTTTCCCCATTCCCTAATAATTCATATTAGACCCTAGAAGCATAACCAGCACTTGAAGCATAACCAGCACTTGGTGATGACGTGTGTTATATGCTCCCATGTGACACCACATTTTCTTTTTTCAGTTGTGGGGATTGAACCCGAGAACCTTTGCCACTGAGCCTCATCCCCAACCTTTTTTATTTTTTTATTTCAAGACAACTCAAGCTTGTGATTCTCCTGTCTCAGCCTCCTGAGTAGCTGGGATTATAGGTGTGTGCCACTGTGCAGGGCAAAACCACATATTTTATTGTTTAAATTGGTTTTGCATTACACTGAAGGAAACTCCTATAACCCACGGTATTTTAGACAATGTCCTATGCAAACAGCATCTTTTTTTTTTTTTTTTTTTTTTTTTTTTTTTTTTTTTTTTTTTTTTTGTGGTGCTGGGGATTGAACCCAGGGACTTGTGCATGCTAGGCAAGCACTCTACCAACTGAGCCATATCACCAGCCTTATGCAAACAGCATCTTGTATATCTTTTACTACCCTAGAGGAATCCTGGCTGTACTGGAGGGGGCTTGCCTTTTGGTGATGAAAAGTTCCTCAAAGTACATTTTCTTTTTGGATTTTTGGCTCCACACACGCTCAGCCCTGATGTTTCCTAGGCAAATGATGGTATTTACAACCCAGTGGGCGACAGGTGTGGAAGGAAAGCACGTAGAAAACATAGGTGGGGCAGCCAATATGAAGAAGCAAGGGATGTACTGGGCAACACCACGTGACCCCACCAAGACCGCAGGAGACAGCAGCGACTACGGAGCTATAATGAAGCAAAGCACAAGCAGCAGGAAGGTGGTGCTCCCTGGGGTTGGGAATGTAATTTACTTTTAAGTAAAAGCGGTCCTGACATAAAAGACAATTTGCCTTTTCGCTGTCCAGCTTCTATTGAGGAGAGAGGCAGGAATAACTAGGGGAAAGACACATAAGTATTTTGGAGAATGAGATGAAGAATCCCTGTGCACAAAACCCTGGACTTGAGTTTGGGGTTCAAAAAACCTCTAGACGGAACTGGTACCTCTTACTGGATGAAGGTGGGCACCATCCAAGTGGAACCTAAAATTTTTCTAGGCACCATCGAAGAGGCACCAGCCGTAGAGCCAAATAGTATTTTTTCTTTTTTGTTAGCGAGTACGGGAATTAAATACCCGATATGGCTGTTTTACTAAAGAGTTACGATGTTTAAGGGGGGGGGGGACACTTCATTTTGAAGGCAAGTGCTTAAATCTCTCTCAGCCATTCTGAAAAAGAGTGTATTCATAAGTCAGGGCTCGATGGCCTCACTTTGGCGGCTCCTAGAAATGTTTGCCTCCAGTCTCTGTAGGGTTTTCGTGGCAAACATTACAGAATAGTTGCTTCTGAGTCACTGCTGGGAATGGGTGCTAAAGGGGATAGGAAAAGGCACAAACTAATGATTATAGGCTAAGAGAAGTACTCCAATTAACTTATTGCTTAACGAAAGTAAAACGTGTGAACTCCCTTAACCCCACCATGATGAGCTGTCCCAGTTATTTAGCTATTGTCTCTCACGCACAACCCATCCCTCTATACAGCATTTTAAGATGCTGCAGCTGCGACTCTGAGAAGCACATTTCTGCACTGCCAGATGGCGCCCTTATTAGGCTCTCCTGTAGGGGGCGCTAGCGGGGAGCCCATGATGCCGAGGCTGCAGAAGGGACTGACTTGTGAGTTCTCCCAGCCTGTGATGCATCCAGGAAGCTGTTTCTGCAAGTACCACCTCTGTGAAACTATAGAATTCCCTCATTGTTCTTCCCGATACTTAAATAACTTCGTAATTAGTTAATGATTCTTTATGCTAAATTTGTTCTTTCCAGATAGTTGACAGAACCTTGACCGATCCATGAGTCTTTGTACACACTCTCAGACAAGTGACCAGGAAAGGTACGCGTGTCTCTCTTATTTGTAGGGTGTTTTGGCTTCTCTGTTGGTCCCTAAATATTATCTTGCTCTTACAGTGAGGATATGGAGATGAAAAGACATAATCACAGCCCTCGTGGAGTACCATTTAGCAGCTGATGAAAGAAGATGGGGGCTTGGTGTAAAGAAAGAATATGTAAACTTTCTTTGATGGTAGGGGTGTTGAAGAAGTGCTTCTTAGAGAAAATGGCAGAGTGGTGAGTCTTTAAAGGATGTGTAAGAGTCTGCCAGCTGGACGTAGAAAAGGGGCCCTGCAGACAGAACCGTGTGAGCAAAGCTTGGTGTACAACATACATCTGGGAACCCACGTGGTTCTCTGGTAGAAGTCCTGGGGAGCCCCGTGCTGGGAGGGGGCTAAGCTTAGCACTGGCTCCTTCTCAACAGTCCTGTCTCTCTTTTCTCTCCAGGTACTGCTCCTCCTTGCCCCGACTTGCAATGTAACTTCTTGTTCAGCTTTCACTGGGCTCCAGCATCAGCCAGTGTCTTCAACTTGCTTCTCCACCATAATTTCCATAAAAATGCTGTCTATTTACTATTCTTCTGCACACCTCATATTACCTTCTACTAAGTCTCTGCCACTGTTCTCACCCATTTTGCAAAGAATGTTCTGGCTCATCACCTTGACTTGTTAGCCTTCTTCAACTTTTGAGTAGCTAAAAATCCAGAGTTCAGCATTATCCTAGGTTCTGCTTTCTGCACTTGAACAAGGACAAGTGCTTATTAGTATTCAAAAATGATTCATTCTTGTATTTTCTTCCTAATGTTTTACTCTAATCAAGAGGACAGAGGAAGGGGGTCCTATGACTGGGGCATCCATTAGACATGACTATCATCTTGTGGTTCCTGGAATCTCCCTTTGTCAAGTGCCTTTTGCTTGGACACCAGATTTGTCAATAGAATAATGTGGTCTTCCTGTCCAAAGCACTTTTTAGATTCTACCCACAATGACACGGGTGCTTTATCATTTTAGACACAGGAAACAACATGCCTTGGCTCTGTAATTGCAAAACAAACACATCTAGGCCAGATGTTCTCTCTGCCGATGTGTAATTTCACAAGAATATTCTGTGGGGTTAGGGGCGAGTAAGAAGAAAGTGATAAAGTGGTAGAGAAGAGACAGAAGTTGTGGTGATCTCAGAGGAAGATGTTTAGGGTTCTAAGGCAAACTGCCTGCTGCTTCATTCTTTCCTAAAGCAAGTCATAAAAGTCCTTGGAATAGTAAATAGGACAAAGGAGGTATTGATTATTGGGAACTATATTGGAGTGGGATATGGCTGCCCATGTCTGCTGGTGTGACAGTTCAGCAGATCCCAGAACTGTTACCCTGGTTTGGCTTACCACAGACAGGGAAAGACTCTGGTGGCCAATGCTCACGTGAGCACTGCTACATCAGCGTGCTGGAAAGGTGCTACTCCCTCAGGAACTTGTGTTTCATAGCTCACCAGTATCTCATTTTGATTTTATTTCAACAAATATTCATATCAGAACCATTATCAAAAATGTCATAGAAATTAAGGGTTTTTCTTTCTTCTTCATTTGGTCCCCAAAGCACTATAATAGTGAATTTTTAAAAAGTGGATTTTGATAAGGCCGTGACAGATGGGCCCCGGTGGAGAAGTGGAGTTCTGGGAGTGGCCATGCTGTTCCCAGCCTGGGCCTGAGCGCCAGTGAGCTCGGAGGCTCAAGCCCTGCCTCCTTCTGCCTCCCCCACTGCACTCCAGGGCCCACCCTGGCTCTGCTTTCCTCCTTCCTTTTTTTCTTTTCTTTCTGTGAAAAGACAACTCTGATAATCCCAGATATCACCTGACCTGCCTGCCAGGTTTGTGTGTTCTAAGTACAAAAACTCTGAACCAAAATGGATATCATGCTTTTCTCTATCATTCTTTTCCTTCCATCTCCTCCCAACGCCTCCCTTACCCCAGGCCCACCACCAACAAAGCCCTCACGTACCAGAGAAGCACAAGGGAACTCCAATGGCTAGCTGAGCTGAGGCTTGTCCACAGGCAGGTCTGATCCAGAGTCAGCCAGCCACAGGCTCTGCTGTATTTACCATCTCTGACTAGCCCTGGCTTCAGCCTTAGCCATGAAATCAATTACCTGGTGACAAACTGGGCATGACCCACACACAGAATCAGCGTGGGGGAACTCATTCCTTTCACAGCAAGCCTGAAGAAGGCCTTCTGGAATCTCTCAAAACTGCCTTGCTGGGCCTGGCCTCTTTTCCAGAGGGAGTTGTTGACACAAGAATTTTCAATTACTCTGTAAGGGCTTCAGCCCAGTGTGGTCCACTGGGAAGGTGAAACTCTTAGTTTTGAATTTCAAATTAATATTCTTTCACACCTTCTAGAGGCCTCCTCTGGGAAGCTCCATCACGTTCCGGTTAGTGTGCAGCTGGCCTCGCTGTGTGAACACTGCCCGGAAATGTTGTGATCCCAGAACTGACTTTGGTGGAGCCTAGTGATGAGTTGAATAATGTAAAGTGCTGAATTATTCAGGATGCTTCCCCTCCTTACCTGTGCAAGTAACTGAGGAGGCCACTGGGAGCCATTAAAAGGAAGCAGAGACAACCAGGGAGGCCAGGTGTGTTTTCCTTAAGCCTCCTTGCTGCTAGGCTCTGGCCATGCCTAATTCAATGCCTTGCCTAGCCCATCTCCCCTGAATGAGAGACTCACTGGTAGTTGTGGTTTAATGAATCTTTTTTGCATGAACTTCATTAAACTTCATATTCCTCAGGCTAACTAGCAAATGGGGAAGGAGCTCTGCCTGCCCAGAATGAACTGAGGTTAGCACTGAGCAATGAGGCCATTGGCCAGCCCCATGCTTTCCTTCGATGTCTCCATGGCTTTCATGCGAGACTTCTGTGTATCTAATGATAGCCAACGGAGTGTGGGGATGCAGGGACCGCGGGATTCAGTGGGTGGTGGTGTGTGTGTGTGTGTGTGTGTGTGTGTGTGTGTGTGAAGGCCGAGGGAGGGCCTGCAGGTTGGGAAAAGTTGTCACGCCCTACTTCTCTTTTATTGCAACCCCAAGACCACTGAAGGACGTCACAGGGGGCCGTTGATAGACAGAACTGCCCCTACCATAGGTCCCTTAGCTTCTCTCTGAAACAGGGTCTTTTAACTTTCCCTGCAGGTAACAGGTCCAAAGGGACTGACCAGCCCTGTTAGGTGTGGTCTGAATGTCAGGCTGACTCCTGTGAGATCCTCAGCTTTGCAGGGTGAGGGCTGGAGGATCTTATCCTGGCCCTGAAGCTGCTGTCCGATGGCTAATGGTGTTTGTTAGAGGCACCAAGAACCACAGCTGAGAAAGGTGTAGCAAGTCATTTCTTATGACATTTATAATGGAATTTGCTGGTTGTTTACTTAAAAAACAAAAATTCCATGTTGTTATGGTTTGAATATTTAATGTACCCCAAAGTTCCATATATTAAAGTCTTAGTCCCTAGCCAATGGTGCTTTTGGGAAGTGGTAGAACCTTAGGAGAGGGTCTAATGGAAGGAAGTTAGGACATTAGGGCTATGCTCTTGAAGAGGAGATTGGGACCACAGCCCCTTCCCTTTTCTCTCTCTACTTCCCAGTCACCATGCAGTGAGCAGCTTTGTTTTACCATATCTCCCTGCCACAATGTTCTGTCTTATCATAGGCCTAAAGTGACAGGACCAATTGACCATGGACTGAAACCTCTAAAACTGAGAACCAAAATAAACATTTTTTTCCTTTAGGTTGATTTTCTCAGGCATTTTGTCACAGTGATGAAAAGCTGACTAATATGTATATTATTCTTAGAATATTGTCTGTGACATTTACTTGCATTTGACTATGCTTTCCTGCATAGTAAAAAGAGTGGCTAAGTTGTAACTACCACACTGGTATATGAAACATGTATCACCCTTGAATAGTGAGGTCTACTGATCCAAGGTAGTATTTCACTATTTACCATGTAGGATACTGAAAAGGAGAAAAACAACAATAAAAAAATATGTAACCAGATGGGCTGAAAATGGTAATGGAATTCCATCTCTTATACCAATTCTGATTGCTAGAGGCTACTTGTGAAGAGGCTTTCCAGGGCTATATCTGGGTTTAAGGAGCAAGAATGCCACAATCTATTAGTGATGCCTGTCATGGGTGAGGGTGGGGAAGGCCCACAGTGTTTGACATTGGTGGGCTACAGAATGGAATTCTGCTTGAAATGCTGTCTTGAGAGTCATTCCAAGTCTGGGTCTGGGCTTAGTAAACAAGAAAACTGAGAGCTGTTGATGGTGTCTGCTATGGGTAAGGGTGGTGGTCACCCTCATGGTTTTAACATATTCAAACTCTACATGGAATTTCATGACCAAATCTATCTTTACTCGTTCTAGTCCCCCCTTTTTTAAAACTCTGATCCAAAAAGAGATCATAGTAGGGAGGCTTGTAAGTGTCCATTTCTATTCTAACACCCAGGAAGAAGCATTTCCATGCCCTTATACCCTCTCTGCACAATGGCAAGTGTGACAAATTCCTCCCAGGCCACTGGACAAGTCCTAGGTATTCCTTCCCCCCACCTCCCTCCACCTCTTGTGAGCATGAGGTATAACCTCTGTTGTGATTAAAACTCGGAGACAGGCATTTTTTTCCCACTGAATTCCCCAAAACCTCCTATTTCAGTATAATCCTGAGGAGATTTCAGTAGTGGCACTGATGATATTTGTAGCAGGCTTGGAGAAGGCATTTTAGTTTTTATTTATATCACACACAAATTATATGTTCCTACTTTAGCTCTAGACTTTCTTTGCTAACTGCCCAGAGAGAGAAGCAAGAGGACAGGGAGTGATAGATTGCTTCAAATATTCAAGAACCTCCAAGTCCCTCACTAGATGAAAAGCAAATTAAGGATCCTTGACAGGTTAAAATCAAGTATTTGGGGTTTGTCCACTGGAGCAAATGAATTTCCAGTTTAATAAGTTTCTTAGAATCCCCCCTGCTACTCTGTACTGTGATCCTTTCAACTACATAAGCTTATTCCCAGTATGTATCTTGAGTTTTCAATATGACAGTGGCTTTTAATTAAATCCTTGTTTATCATATTGTTAATGGGCTAAGACTAATGACCAAAGGAAAAAGAGGCTTTCAGCGATTTTTCTTGCCCATCATACAATACTTGAGAAAAATAACAAAGTGATTTACTCAAGGGTAAGTTTGTATAAATGCCATTTCCCCTATTTGTTCTCCTACATGAGTTCTGGAATGGTTTGGAACAGCCAGCCATTCTGCCTGGGTATATCAAGAAATTACTATAAATCTATCTGCAGGAGCTTAGAGATCCAACATCTCCCTTTAGCCAAGAGCTGCTGAGAGGTCTGGGCACACCGCCATCTGCAATGTGATCCTTGAAATTTGAGATGACAAATCTTCAGGGTCACCTTTCTCTCTTTTCTATTTTTCAAGCATGGAAACAAAATTCAAGTGTTGACTCTGGGAACTTTGAGCACATCTTACTAACACACACACCAGCTGGACTGATTTACCTGGCCTCGTTTCTGGTGCGTGCCTGTCTTCTAACTCTTCTTCCAGCCCAGATTGCTAAACAGTGAATTGGATTTAAAAGTTGAGATGCCTGAGTGTTCTCTGCAGTTATGGTAAGTGACCTTAGGACTCTCAATCACTGTGTGTTTTGTTTTTTCCCCATCTATAAAACAGGGATGATCCTACTATATTCTCTGAGCTACCAAAATTAAGTGGTTTTATAATCAGGTGTGGAAGTGAATGTTTATAATGGAAAGAAGAAACCACGAGCCTCTGACTATCTGAGGATGTACTTGGGCTTGTTCCCCTGAGCTCTGGGCAGGAAAATGCCCTGTGGCCAGGACATGGATGGCTGGGATGCTCATCATCACTACCACGGGGTTCATAGAAAACTCCAGGGCACTTAGACACCCTAGACGTTGAGCTTCCAAGTTTACCATCACGGCTATCGGAATGTTTCCATTTCTCCCTACCTGATCAAGCCAGCAATCTCAAATTTCATGTTGGCTACCTAGGAGGGGGGCACTGAGATAAGATTCAGCCCTGAGGATTTTGAAGCCTTTAGACTGAAAGGTCCTAATGTAGTGGCACCCCCTCCTCCACAGAAAATTTTAACTGAGCTTCTCCAGAAATCTTCACCATGGCTGATTTTAGGATTGTCAGCAAAAGAGTCTCTACAAAAAAGTTCAATGTAGGTAAACTTCCTATTTTCCTTTTGCTCTATTACTTGGCCACTAGCCTGGAAGAAATCAGCATTCCAGGTGCTGGACACCCCTTTACTTGTTTTTCACAAGCATCTATCCAGTATAGTAGTTTATAGGAGTGTGTTTGCAAATGCAAAATGTGATAATAAAAAGACAAATTCTTTAACAGGGCCTCTGGCCTTGAGCTAGAGCTTCACAGAGATATCTACCTTTCTAAGATAAGAAAAGTTACCAGTTGGGCTCCATGGTAACAGCTGGCAGGGGGAGGAAAGAAAGGGGAGAAGAAGCTCTTCCCTTCTCAGGTGTTTTCCTTGAAGGGTTAACTTGCCCAGAACAGTGAAAGAAAAAGCTGTTTTTATGTGAACTTCTGTAAACTTTTGAGCCCCTCCCCTTAGATGCTGGGTATAAAAATTCTGAAACTACCTGAACTCAGGGTTCAGGAGAGTAATTGATTACAGTGAGAGCTGTACCCTCTAAACCTGGCTGCAGCCAAATAAAATGATTTCCTGCTATCTTTGGTGCCTTGCCTCATCTGTCCCTACAACAGTAAGTACTTAGTCTTAGGGATTCCATGGAAAGAATTAAGTGGTTCTGTGAATTGAGATGGAAAAACAAGAGTCTTTATTTTCACTAGCCTTTAACTGAAATTAAGCATTTTCTTCAATTATAAATGCGAGAAACAAACCACAGTAGTATTAGTAGAATGTGTGTCTTTCCTACTGTAAGAAATTAAAGATATTTTCATATGACATTACTATTGCTGCACATTCCTTGAAATATCATTCACTCTGATCACTGCTTTGAAATTGCAAAAGTTATTAGACCAGCTGCTGGATCTGGTTGAGTTAATAAAGAAGCACATGTATAACACTATATCACACATTTTATTAAAAATATTTTTCTACTTCAATATAATTGGTTTCCCTTGAAATCTTATGTATTTGACTTTGTGTATTTAAAAACATTCTGTAAGGGTGTAGAGTCTATGGCACATGAAGGTTAAGGCTGCCTGTCCCCATCTGTCTGCTGCCTCCTAGGATGAGTAAGAGGCAGAGCCCAGGATTCTCAGTGGCAAGCCTGGGTCTGAGTTCTGATTTCAACTCTGTCTTGGTAGCAGAGGTGGCATGGGTGGGAGATGGCACTTAGCCCCTCTGAGCTTTCACTTCTCTTGTATAAAAAAGATGATAATATTTTCCCATATGGGTGATGGGAAGATTAAATGAAATAAATATCAGGAGGATATGTAAACTGTAAAGTGCTATGCAAATCCTAGACATTGATATTCAGTGATTCTAGGCCCTTCTTTTACTTAACATTTCCATCATAAGCCAGTGATGAAGGGGAAACGAAAGAAAATTATGTAGGGGGCAGATGCTTTTTGTTCAAGAAGCTGTAGGAGAAAAATACTTTTGTGGCTTGAATTATGTGATATTCATGTGTATGCTTAAGAATATAATTAAATCAGATAGATTTGGGTCTAAATACCTGTTCTGCCAAATACTAGCTGAATGTTTCTGGTAAATTTAAAAAGCTCTCTGAATCTCAGTTTGCTCATTTGGAAAATGGGGATAATAGTTATCTTATAAGGTTGTTGGTAAAGACTGAATAATGTTTATTTTTGTGCTAGCATGTAGGGTTCAAGATCTATGTTTGGATACTTTTCCAAACCCATTGTTTCTTAACCATTCAAGATGAAGCAATGACAGAAACAGAGATGCAAGAGGTATCTGGAGAATTTTCCGTGAGTCGCAGGTCCGGAAGCTATATTTTTCAACTATATGTTTCAGATGAGATCTGTGTATAGTTTTTACAGTGCCCATTGATGAGCTTGACCTTCCTTCTGGTGAACTGTAAAGAGCCTAGGGCTCCTGGGGTGCCACACCCTAATACCTGGTGCTGTCCACTATGGTAGCCACTAACCATATGTAACGATATAGTCTTTGAGTGTATGAGGGGATGCTGGGGGTCAAACCCAGGGCCTTACACATGCCAGGCAAGTTCTCTAACATTGAGCTACACCCCAGCCACTTAAAAAAAATTTTTTTTTTTTTTTTCAAATTTTAAGACAGGGTCCTACTAAATTGCTGAGGCTGGCCATGAACGTACGACCCTCCTATCTTACTTTCTGAGTATCTGGGATTATTAGGCGTGTACCACCAGGCCTAGTAGCTATTTAATATTAAGTAAATTAAAATTAAGCAAAATTAAAAATTCCATTTGTTAGTTGTACTTGTCCTATTTCAATTATTCAGTAGCCACAGCAGGCTATTGGCTACCACAGAATGACAGGACATTTCCATCATTTCTCAACTGCCATTGGACAGTGCTGTGACTCTGGCTGTGAGGGTCCAATCTTCTCTAATGACACATCCTAGATTTTGTAGGGTAGTTTGTGGATCAAAGCAACTAACGGCTTGGGCTATATCCTCCCAACCCCCATTTCCAACTCATCCAAACCTTAGCAGACTTCAGAAATGGCGATGGAAGACCTGCTGTCACAGAGCTCTGGCATGCCTCCAGTGCCCCGCACAGAGTCCCTGGACCTCTTCATGCTCCAGAGGAATATTCTGTGCAAGAAAAGAGAGCATCCTTTCTGTTGACTCCACTCCTGTTCTTCCTTTTGCACTCTTCCCGCCCCATTTTATTCATAAAGTCTCTGATTAGTCTCTTGACATGAAGCTCTGCCCTATCCTCTGATATCTCACCTTCTTCTGGACTTATCTAATTGGAATTTAAATTAAAAAAGGATTGTAGGAAAAGTGGTGATTCCAGGGTGAGCTCTGTCTTTGTGTGATTCAGAGTAGAGGAGAGCCTGGTACTTATTTCCTTTGATATGGTGATGCCACTAGTCTTATTTGCAAAATCTCATTAAGTCAGTGGAATGGGAGTCAGAAAAACAGCAGCCCTGATTGGATGAATTTCTCAGCAAGTGTTCACTCTCCCTCAGTTTCTTCTTTTAAAAGGATGATGACACTTCTTACCACTTATTGCTTTCCAAATCCAGAAATCCCCCTCACCTCTTTATCCTTGAGGGATATGTTCCAAGATTTCCAGGCAAAAGCCACAGATAATACCAAGCCCTAAACATACTATATCTTTTCCTATATTTATATGTATCTATGATAAAGTTTATAAATTAGGCATAATAAGAGATTCAAATCAGTAGCAATAATAAAACAGAACAATTATAACAATATATTGTAATAAAAGTTATAAGAATGAGGCCTCTTTCTCTTTCTTTTTCTCATAATACCTTGACAGTCAATCTGATAACTGAGAGACACTAAATGACTGATGGGTGGGTAGTATATATAGCATGGATACATTGGATGAAGGGATGATTCACATGCCAGGTGGGATGGAGTGGGATTTCATCATGCTACTCAGAATAAAGTACACCTTAAAATTTATGAATTGTTTAATTCTGAAAATTTCCATTTGATATTTTTAGACTATGGCTGACTGCAGGTAACTGAAACCATGGAAAGCAAAACTGCTGGCAGGCAGCATAAAGAGGGGACTTACAAACTCACTCTCTCCAACTGAGAAACTTAAAATCTTTCAAGATGCTTTTTGCCTTCCTTCCTTTCCTTAACACACTTTTGGAAGAAGTAAACTTTCTCTCTATCTTGTTTGTTTCTCAAAACCAGGGAACTGATTTTCACTCATTATGATGGTGTCTTTGTAGAATCTTGATGGGATTCAAGATATGACTTGATTCAAGATATGACTCACTGGAAGAGAGGAAGAAACTATAACCTAGGAAAATCTGCATCCTATCACCTCATAAATTTGAAGATGTATCAGTAGAGGTAAAGCTAGCTGCTGTAACAGACAAAACCCCACATATCCATGGTTTAACACCATGGAAGATTCTTTCTAACTCACAAAAAGTCCCACTTTGTGTTTCATAAGGGGCCTTCTACGATGAGTTTTGCACACAAAAAGCATTTTCCCCAGTGTCTCTATTTGTTGGATCTGAAATCAGCCAGCAGATTGGATAAGGGAGGAGGGAGGCTGTTCAGAGGCTGGAGGCAGGGCCAGCACCTCTTGCTAGTTGAATGCCTCTTTGTAGTCTGATTACCCATGGGACCTTTGGACTTGCCATGGCAAGGTCTGGCTCATATCCGCAGTGCTTCTCTTTTGCCAGTACCTGGGGTGGGAGGGCTTGTAAATCCTGCCACCACCTCTGTGTTTGTTGCTTGTTTAGACCAGAACCTCAAGGCTTCACTGGATGGAGCTGATAAGATCTAGGTTGCAGCTTCCAGTCTCCAGGATTCCCTGGCTAACGAGGTGGCAAGGACTGCACAGAGACCGCATCCCAGCTTACCCTTTCCCTGTTGATAACAGTCATTAGGATGTATGAGTTTGGAGACAGCTTTCTCCATAATAAATCCCCTGAGAACTGATCAGGAACATTTTTGCCACCTGAGACACACCTTTTGTGAGACTGAGGGGGTGGGCACCTCAGGTAACTCTCCACTCTTTGAGGCCAGTCCTCCAAGAGCTCCCTCAGCTCCAGATGTTTCCTATCAGATCAGCTTCCCTGCCCTCAGACTCCCTCAGATCTGCTCTTGGCAGCCAAGGCTGTCAGCTCTGGCAAGACAAAATAATTATACTCCCAGGGCAAGTAAAAATATAATGAAGAAGGTAAATCTGTCCCCCAAAAGCATATGGTTCTCTGTTGGCCGTGCATTTTTTTGTTGAGTGTCTACAAAGACAAAAGACATGTATTTGTCAAAACAGATACAGCTGCTCATTTGTTTGTGGAGTTTGCAATTAAATACAATGGCTTGTTTTTAAAAACTCCAACTTCTGCTGCCCAGTGTGATGTGTTTTGGAGGGCAAGAGCGAAAAGGATTTTAACTCAAAGCATTGAGCACAGGGACATCAACCCCCCTGTATAGGCACTGGCTGCTCTTTGAATAGAAATGTTGGTGAGAGAGAGCCAGGATTTGAATTGTCCCCAGGGTGGGGCTTCTTTTTGCTAGATCTTATCTGGGCACTTCAGGTTGCCCCGAAGAAGCCAACAGATCAAGCTGGATGAGCTTTCCCAGGTGCCTTAACATTTAAAGCCACCAGCCGGCCTGGCCCTTTCCTGAAGGCCACGGTCTAACATCCGGGCTATAGCCTGGCACCCTGCAGCATGAGCCCACCAGACCCTGGGTTTCAGCAGGTGACTCACAGGGAAGCAGCAAGACAGGGTCCCCAAAGCACCAGGGGCTGGGATGCCCACCTCCAGCTTCCGGAAGCTCGTTAGTATGCCCTACTTAGCTCGTAATTCAGAGAAGGTCGCTCTGTTCCCAAGAAGCCATTCAGTCATAATAGATATGGTTAGAATGATAGCCCAGAGGCTGTGGGTTAGGAAAACACATTTATTAGAGAAGGCCCGAGACCGCAATAATTAAGTGACACAAATGAACGTAAGTTAATGAAATCTCAATTGGATTGAATGTGCTCAACTGCTGCCCGGCCCCCGCCCTGCGCAACAGTCTCAAGCAGGAACACAGCCAGGACTCAGAGGGCAGGTCACTCCTGTGGTGGGACAGAAGAAATTCTGGGACACCCCCCACCCTGCTCTCCTGGAAAATCAGTAGAGCAGGAGGGAGAGGTAGCAAGGACCTGGAGCTGCTTATCTGTCCCCAGACTCCACTGGCAGGCTTTTGTCTAACTTTTGGACAGATCTACACTTCAAGCTCAGTGTTTGCCAGGTCCCAAATTCTTATCCCCAGCATATTTTAAAGAGCACAAGGTGATTTAAAAAAAAATAGGTATCAAAACAAAAATAAAAAGCATCAGTCTCTCTCTCAGGCCCAACATGGGCTGGCATCTGTCACCTCTCTGGGTGCATGACCCTCAGAATTGGGGTCTCCCTTTGTTCTAGCCACATGCAACTGTTTGTTGCTCCTGAACACAGCATATGTCATAGGTGCCTAAGTTTCCTATGCCAGAATCTCTTCCTCTGGGAATGTCTACTTCCTCTCTGAAGTGCAGATTAAAATGTCACTTTCTATGGAAAAAATAAAATAAAATAAAAAGCATCAAAGATGACTGCAAGGATGCATGGAGTTTTCATCCATTCACTTAAAAAAAAAATTATTGCCTGCTACCATGTATCAGGCGCGGAGACTATGGGTGTCAGTGATGGTAATGAAGGTGATGATAGCAATTACAATGATAAACTAACCGACGCTTACACTGTGGCACTATGCTTTAGTCAGCTTTGTCACTGCTGGGATTAAAAGACCCAATGAGAACAATTTAAAGGAGGAAAGTTTATTTGAGGACTCATGGTTTCAGAAGTCGTAGTCCTTAGAAGGCCAGCACCATTCCTCGGGGCTGGAGGCGAGGCTGAACACCGTGGCAGAAGAGGGTGGCAGAGGGAAGCGGCTCACATGGTGATCAGAAGCAGAGAGAGTCTCTACTTGCCTGATACAAATATATACCCCAAAGCCACGCCCCATTCCCACCTCCTCCAGCCACACCCTACCACTTCAGTTAATCCCTATCAGAGGATTAATCACTGATTGGGTTAAGACTCTCACAACCCAATCATTTCTCCTCTGACCTTTCCTGCATTGTCTCACATGTGATCATTTGGGGGACACCTCACATCCAAACCATAACACACGATTTGAAATGTTCTTCATACACGTACCCATTCATTCTCTCAATAACCCACCACTACGCAGACAGGTAAGCAAGGCACGGAGCCTGCTGGAAGGAGCACGCCATCTAGGAGGTGAGGAGAGACCTCTGCTGGAGACATCCAGGGGCTGGGGGCAGGTGGGGGCACACCCTGTCCCCAGAGGCTGGGAAGGCCCTGGAAGGAACACCACCTGAGCCCATCACCATCACGGCCGAGGCAGGAGGAGGCGGCCTGGGTTGGGGAGTGTTCCTTGAGGAGAATGCAGGGACAGTGATTCCTCCGGCTGGAGTTTGGGGGAAGGCTGAGAGATGTTGGGGGTGCTGCGGAAGACTTCCTAAAGGAGCTGACAAGTGTGGACCCCAGAGCCTGCAGGATGTGTGTAGGTTGGTCAGACTAAGGGGTTGGGTATGGCCAGGAGCCCTGGAGAACCCAGGAGGACCACAGGGTGCTGAGAGCACAGGTGCCTGCAGGGTGGTGATAGCAAGAGAAGAGGCTGGAGGGCTGGGTGGGGACAGGCCATCGAGCAGGTCAGAAACCATATGCAGGGAGTTTTATGTCCCTCTGACAGTGGGATCTGATTACTCACCAAGGCCTGCAGCCTTATGGAGCGTAAGTAAGAGGGCCAGAGAGAGTGAGGAGGGCCATAGCAGTGGGTAGTGGAGCTTGGAAGGAGATGGATTTCTGAGATAACCAGAATGTGGAATGGAGAGATGGCAGGAGGATCAAGGATGATTTGGGGGGACCCCCAGATCTGCAGAGCAGTAGTGGGCAGGGATCCTCGTGCCTGCTGCTGCCTCAGCTCAGGTGGCTCTTCCTCGCACCCCAACATCACAGGGGCAAAGTTTCTCCACCAACGGGGGATGGCTGCTGGGACCTGCTCTGCCTTGCCCCTCTTGTCCCCTCCTGTCTGTCCACACTCGCTGCCCAACTGGTCCTTGGAGCCTGGCAGATACCATTGGTTCAGGCGTCTACGTAACTCCAGCCACAGCGGGGCCCACGTTTGGATGCACACTCCTTGGCAGGGGCTGGGTAGCTGCCACAGGGCCTCCTCAGGGCCTGGCTGGCTGGGCTCAGGGGTGCAGCATTATGCTTGTGCTTCTGGATCTTTCCTGGCACCAGGCCCTGTCCTCTGCAGGCTTCTCTTTCTCCTGTGAGAAATCCCTAATCTGGGGCCACAGACTTCTTAGGATTGTGATAAGAGAACTAAAGGGACTCCATCTTGTTCTTCAGCAGCCGTCTTAGGAGTTCTGAGAAATAGTTCTGTTTCTCAGAAATAATAGAATACAGAAAGTCCTGCCTGTGTACCCGTTAATTGTTACTAGCATAATATGCTTGATAGCATAAAAATAGCAATTCCTATACAATGTAAAATTGCTCTCTCTTTGGTTTCCATTTTTCCTGGGCAAATACCTTGTCAGAGATTGATTGTGTAGACGTTAGTAACCATTCTCTAACATGTACCCAACTAGGGTCATCTTGACCCCATTCCCTTCTACTTGATCGTTGCTATACCAACCTGGAAAGTCCCGTGGGAAATATTATTGTACCCATTGCTTTGTCTTGCTAACTGCCTAGATTCAGCTTCTGTGCTGTGGCTTGCTTGCATTGGCTGAAACCCTGCAATTGAATATTCCGCCCTCTGTGATTTTGCTCTTTATAAACCCTTGAAAAATCACTGCCGGCGCGCCATCTTGTCACACTGTGTGATGTGTGAGGATGGTGGCCGCTGATCAGCTTATCGAAGGCTTTTTATTGGCTCAAGTGTGACATGGCTTGGAGTTTTATTTTATTATTATTTTTTTTTTGGTACCGGGGATTGAACTCAGGGGCACTCGACCACTGGGCCACACCCCCAGCCCTTTTTTTGTACTTTTTATTAGAGACAGGGTCTCACTGAGTTGCTAAGTGCCTCGCCATGGCTGAGGCTGGCTTTGAACTCGCGATCCTCCTGCCTCGGCCTCCCAAGTGCTGGGATTACAGGCGTGTGCCACCGCGCCCGGCCGGCTTGGAGTTTTAATTGGCATTATGCTGGGTACATTTTTGGTACAACAGGATCACGGGTGGGCCCCAGGCTCGCCTGCAATGACATGCAGAGTTTTTCTGTACATGTCAAGTTTTCCTGGGGAGGGCACTTATAGCTATCTAACTGCCCCCTCCATGGGTTTGTGATCCCCAAAAGATTAAGGACCCTTGGTTTAGGTTTTGATTTTCAAGGGTGAAGTTTTTTCCTGGTCAGTTTTTGCTGTCCTTGTCACCACCACCTCCACGTGCTGAAGTCCCTGGGTAAGGTTCACCTCCTCGTCAAAACAAGCTCTTGTCTGTTCAAGCCTGTCCCCATCTTACCCTGAAAAACCTCCTCTATTCTTCACTTTGTGTTTTGAAATGTTGACCCAGAATATTTATATTTAATTGTAGGAAGAAAAATGTTACCTGGGGTCCTTTCTCCTGTAGCTTCCTCAGCACGTTTGAAGAGGAGAAAGCTTGCCACACGGGTTGTCAGATTTCAGGCCTCCTGACTTGAAAACCTTTGTAAATGACAGAGGCCAGCTTTGGTTGGATGCTTATTATAAGTCGGGCACTGTGCTAAGTGCTTGTATTATCTCCTTTAAACCTCTTCATAGTGCTGTGAGATAGATACTAGTATTATCTTCATTTTAAAATCTGGAGATGGGGCATGAAGGGTTACCAATCAGGTAGGAAGCGGCAGACCCAGGGGTCACCTTAGGCAATTGAATTCCAGAGCCCTCATCTTAACCCCCACTAACCCATATATTTGTTTCATCTGTTGCCTTGAAACCTTAGGAGGTCACTACTCAGACCTGCCTCCCAGCTGGGAATCCATAGCTTGAAGTCAATACCATCGGGATTCAGATGCTAACCCTTTTTACTGAAGTCCCTTCTGGAAACAGCAGATAAGAGCAGGTCCACAGAGGAAGTAGTAGCTTTTAAATGATAGGAGTAGCCAGAATTAGTATCTCTCACCCAGGGGTGATTTGGAAGGCAAAAAAAAAAAAAAAAAAAAAAAAAAAATTTTTTTTTTCTTCTCCTTTCCAAATAATTCCCTAACCTAGAATTTCACGGTCTGAAATTCCAACATTAGAGATTCATCCCTTTGGATTGGTTTTGTCCTTTCTCTTGAAAAATAGGAGTCACCTGAGGACATGAGTTAGGGAGGCCCCTTAGCAAAAGCAACAGCCCTGAGAATCTGAAGGTAGAGGACATTCAAGGAGGAAAAAGAGTACACCAAGGACACTCACTGAAAGCGTTGCCGAGGACCAGCCCTGCACGTGGCCCCTGGATCAGCACCATATTGGAAGTTTTGTGGACTAGACTCATCACTGGACCTTCCAATACTGGACTCTCTAGTGCCCAGGCTGGTGCTTCCTCAGCTGAGAGAGACTGAGGACAGTCCCACATTGGCCAAGGCTCTTGGAGGCTTCCTTTGCATTTCCCCTTTGTGAGCTTGGGAAATGTCATTTCTGGGAAGTCTGTCAGGGGTCTAGCATTTCAGGATATTGGAAGGATCCGCTCTGGCTTAGGGGACAGGCGGTTCTCTGTTACCCCAGGGTAACATGGCTCCTAGAGGCTGCAGTGCATGTGGTCAGCTGGGAACTTGAGGACAGTCCTCTAATACACCTCCCCTTGGCCCAGGGTTGGACATCAGCTCCTCCCTTTCCCCGTGGGGGCCCCTGAACTATGAGCTGAATTGTGACTTTCCAAAATCTCTGTTGAATCGCTAGCCCCCAGAGCCTCAGAATGTGACTGTGTTTGGAGAGCAAGACTTTAAAGAGGTAATTAAATTAAAATGAGGCTGTTAGTGTGGCCCTGATCTATTTTGATTGGTGGCCTTATAAGAAGACAAAATTTGGGCCCAGGGAGTGACCCAGTGGTCACCAGGTGAAGAGGCAGCTAGAGCACAGCCATTGGCAACCCAGAGAGAGGCCTCAGAGGAAACTACCCCTGCCAGCACCTTGATCTTGGACTTCCAGCCTCCAGAGCTGTAAGAAAATGGATTTTTATTGGTTAAGCTACCCTGTCTCTGGTATCTTGTTATGACAGCCCAAGGAGATCAGTACAGGCTCCATGAAATTTAGAATGGTGGTCTCCAAAAGGGGTGAACTTAAATGATCCTTCGAGATGAAGGAAGAAAATATTATAATATCATTTCTATTGATTTTCATCTGATTCCATGTTAATTTCAATTTCTTGGCTATACTTTAAAGTGTACATTATAGAAAAATATGGTCAGATGTGCAAACATGTATAAATTCTTGGGGAATGTGTGCTTAGAAAATTTCTACAGCTGGGATAAATAATTGAGAAAGTTTGGAGACCACTGAGCCAAGACAGGGCTGCTCATGTATCTCTACATCTTAATGACAAATAAGAATAATATCTCTTTTCATAATTACAAGTGCCCTAAAGAGTTCATCATCTGTTTCTACTTTTTCACCAGCTTACTAAAAACGTCTGGGGAGCTACTCCTTGCCTATATCAGCAGAATTTATGTTGTTTTTACTATAATTGTTATCTATGAGTGCTTGTGAGTAATGATTCATAGAAATGTGTTCTATCAAATGGACTAGCGGCAACAGAAAATCAATCCATTAGAAACCATTAGAAATCCATTTCTTAAGCTTCTCAATTTGGCTTCTCCCCTTTTCCTTTTGTGCTCTTAAGGAAGGGACCAAGTATTTTAGGATTCTGAAGTTGCCAAGATTACTAAGCACTAATTATTTTAGAGAAAAGTATTTGTCAAATCTCTGCAACTTTCTTAGTCTACCCAGCTGTATTCAAATTCAGGTCTCAGATCAGATTTAGGAGAGTCTGGCTAGAGCCAGGGAGTAGGTCTCAGTAAGCACCATCTCCAAACCTGGGAGCTAGCTGAAAATCTGTCAGTGAAGAATTTTTATGTACACACCTCAAAGTTAAAAAAAAAAAAAAAAGTAATTATGGACCTTTGACTCTGGAACTCAAAGAGAAAGCCTGTCAGACCTCCTAATCCTTTAGGAGGTCATGATCCAAGTCAGACCTGCCAGTGTCTTGGCCAAGTTCACTCTTTGCACTGTGGTTAGTCAGGAAGCATTTGTCTCCATTAAAGGGGAGGGGGGAGACTCCCTACTGGCATTTCAAAGTGGGCCACTTGGTCTGGTTCATCTAAGCTCAGACCTACTTAATGGTCTTGCAGTGAGGCAGGACTTGGAAAGCTCTTTGGAGTGACTTCCCCTGGCAGACACCTCTAAAGTGTGAGGAAGAATATTTCTGGTATTCTTGGTGGCCCTGCATAAGAATCATGCCAGCAGAGCGTTTGAAGTAGAAAAGTCAACACTATGGTGGTGACATTAAAAATGTCTTTGCTGAGTGGTTAATCTCTCTCATTGTTTAAATGTGCCTTCAGGGCCCAGGAGAGTCACAAATCTGCATGAAGGGGAGCACGGCTCTGAGAATTAGCTGGTAGATATATGGCTTTCCTGATGGCTGGTGGGGAGGCCTGGCTGTCTGCACATCACTTGTGCCAGCAGCACTTGAGAGTCACCAGATCCCTTTGACAAGAGCACAAGCACAATTGGCCCCCAGGGCAAAGCCTTTCAAGACCAATCAGGCCCGCTGAGTTTGGCATCTCCATGGTGGTATGAAGAGACATAATGTCATTTCAGGACAATGTCGGTCTCACTCAGAGTCATGTAAAAGGACTTATAGTCTTGCTCACACATGGTTAGATGTGCTTCTTTCTCATCTTTCTGGAATAAATGGAAAGTGACCATGTAGGAAAACAGGAGGTACCTTGCTAGCAGACAGATCCAGTGTGGGATACCAACTCTCCATTTTTATGGGTGTGAGATGGTGGGTAAGTAATAAAATCTGACTCTCTGTTTTCTCATCTAAAATGAAGATAATAAGACCTACTCTGTAGGTATTACTGGGATGAGGATTACATGAAATAATATATGCAAAGGACAGCACGCTCTCTATTCTGTTAGCTCCCCATTTCCTTCCGAGCAAGGCAGGAACATGTTTGGTCATTAGGTCATCTCTGCTGGCAGTCATTGCTAGTGGCTGTGCTTCCCTTTATGCACAGACTAGCATGGCCAGGACTTTGGATTCTTTTTTCTAATCATTTTAATTCACTTTTTAAAAAATTCAGTTTTTCAGCAAATGTATTTTTATGGTGCGATGCAGGAGCCAGAGACACAGGATTGAGCGAGTTCTGCACCTTTCCTTGCTGAGCTTCTGGCTGATCACCAGTCAGAAAGAGACTCCCAACCTGGCTTAGCAGTTGGCCAGGAGAGACCTCCCAGAGGAGGCAGTGCTTGTGTGAGAACTGAAGGAAACATGCAGATAGGGCCACAATCCCGCCCTCTGTTGACTTCGTGTCCAGTGATGGACATTTGTAAATTGGCTGCAGAGGAGTACTCAGGGCTTATCAGACAGAAAGCAAACCCACAGCCTTGGCTGTGTTATTTCTGTGCTCTGACCAATGGAGTAAGCCAGCCACATCCTTACCCTCAAGTGTGAAGTAGAAGTAGAAAGCGAGACTCAACAAAGTACATTATTTGGCAACTGATGATAACAAGACATTGGCATTATTATTACACACATCAAAGACTTTAAGATTTTGCATACTGCGGTATGCAGAAATACCACTCTGGCAATTTATATTAAGCAACTAGTGACATTTGTACAAAGACTCAACTACAGGGATGTAGTTAG
Organism: Tamias sibiricus; assembly: GCA_025594165.1. Lineage (NCBI taxonomy): Eukaryota > Metazoa > Chordata > Mammalia > Rodentia > Sciuridae > Tamias > Tamias sibiricus. The sequence continues at coordinate 43,175,058 of CM046659.1, read as the reverse complement.
TCTGTCAAATTATTTTAGCACAAAAATTGAAACAATAGAAACCCTTTAAAACAATGGAAATAAATCCTATAAATGCATTCAGAGGAATAGTATGAAGCCATATAAAATGATATTGTAGAAAATATGTATTAATATGTTCTCAAATGAGAAAAGGGAAGTAAAAAAAAGAGTACATACTACACATCTTTTATAGTCTTTCTTAGGAAAATATCTGAAAAGAATATATGTGAAGTTATTATTAGCAATTACTTTCAGGTTATAAAATTAAAATAGTCTTTATTGCTGCTGTGGTTTGGCTATGGTTTGAGTGTGTGCCCCGAGGGTTCTTGTGCTGGGAGCTTGGTCATTCATGCAGCAGTATTTGCAGGTGGTGGACCATTAAGAGATAGAGCTCAGTGGGAACTAATTAGGTCATTGAAGGCCCTGCCCTCAGAAAGAATTGATAAAGTTCTCGAGAGACCCAGAATTGGTTCTCCTGTGAGTGGATCATTATGCAAGAGGAATCCTGACCCCAAGTTGTGCTCAGGGTTCCTATCTCACCATGCGATCTCTCCTCACACGCATTCCAACTGTGATGCCATTTGCCATGAGGCCCTCAACAGAGCCTTTACCATGCACTTTGGGCTTTTAGCCTCCAAAACTGTGAGCTAAATAAAACCTATTTTTTTTTTTTTTTTTTTTTGGTACCAGGGATTGAACTCAGGGGCACTCGACCACTGGGCCACATCCCCAACATCCCCAGCCCTTTTTTGTATTTTATTTAGAGACAGGGTCTCACTGAGTTGCTAAGTGCCTCGCCATTGCTGAGGCTGGCTTTGAACTCGCGATCCTCCTGCCTCAGCCTCCCAAAGTGCTGGGATTACAGGCGTGCGCCACTGTGCCCGGCTCCTATTTTTTTTAAATAAAGTACTAAGCCTCAGGCATTTTGCTATAACAAAGGAAAATGGACTAATATAATCGCCTCTTTTTGGTTTGTTTATTTTATTTCCCCCCCTAGTTACCAACATTTCTTATAAGGAAAAAGAACAAAAAAATAGAGCTTCCACATGAAAAGATGCTCAATATCATTAGTCAGTAGAAAAATGCAAATCTAAACCATAATGAAATATCACTTTACTCCCACTAGGATGACTGTTATCAAAAAGGTAGGTGATAACAGATGTCTGTTAGGCTATGCAGAAATGGGGAGCTTTATTCATTGCTGGTGCAGCCACTTTAGAAAACAGGTTGAGAATCCTTCAAAAAGAAAATGAAGAGTTATCATGTGTCCCAGAAATTCCACTCCTAATATGCATCCAAGAGAAATGAAAACATATATCCACACAAAAGTTGTACATGAATGTTCATAACAGTATTATTCATAATAGTCAAAAGTGGAAACAAATCAATTGTCTATCAACTAATGAATGGACAACTCAAACACGGTGTATCCAGACAATGGAATATTATTCAGCTGTAAAAAGAAAGACATGTTGATATATGCCACAGCATGAATAGACCGTGGGAACATCATGCTAAGTGAAAGAAGCAGGACACAAAGTTCACACACTGCATGATTCCATGTATATGAAATGTCCAACATAGGCAAATTCAGAGGCAAAAAGTAGGTTAGTTTTTGCTGGGTGGGCAGGAAGATAGGAAGAAAGGGGAGTGACCGATGGTGGGTATGGAATTTCTTCTTGAATTGGTGAAAATATTCCTTCCTTTACTCCCTCCCTCACTCCCTTCCTTCCTTCCTTCTTTTCTATCACTAGTGATCAGACCCAGGGCCTTGTTGTCGTGAGTGAGTCGTGCCATTAACATAGACCAAACATGTGTGTGTCTTTCCACAATGTCAGAATTTATTGAATAACAATAAACTCACCAGCTCCAACACTCCAGCACTAGCCATTCACCAAGTACTCCTGGGCCACCTGAGAGTCCTAAGTCAGGCATTCACAAGTTCTTTTCTTCTTATTCTCTAATATCTGTAACACTCAAGTCACACATCATACTTCACACAGTGATGTATGTAGGTCACAGAAAGACGAAGGAAGGGTCAGGGCAGTTGTAGGGTTGTAGAATCCTATGCTGAGAGAAAGGGAGAGGGAGAGGGAGAGGAGGAGAAGAGAGAAAAAAGAGAGAGAGAGAGAGAGAGAGAGAGAGATGAATGCGATGACTCCATGAGTCACTGTGGGTGGTCAGATAAGGGTCTTCGTGAACCAGCTCTGCAGAGTCCTCAGAGGGTCTGGACAGATGGCAGTTTCAGAGTGTCAGCTTGAAGTGTCTTCCTGAGGTGTCAGCTTGGAGTGGCCCGTGCACTGTCGTCACAGGCAGGAGAAACCATGCTGTGCTGAAGCCTGAAGGGACAGGAAATGGAGGCTCATAACGATGGACAGGTGACTAGGTCAGGGTGTCATCATGTCCAGGTTCCTCCGTTTATGGGTCTTAGGTGAGGTTGATAAGCTCCTGTGTCTGGTGTTCCTGATATGATTCAGGATGTCCTTGGATTAGTTTGGTAAGTTGGCACAGATAAGTTATTTATCCATTTGCGTCTTATGGTCATGCCGGGCAGATGGTGGTTGTTTACTTGTACAAACAAGGTGTGGAGTCATTCTACCTTGGCATTGGATTCAAGATGGAGTAACTTATGCAAACTACTGCTTCATAAAACAGAGCAACTCGGGGTAGGCACAGCCTGAGCACTGCTGTTCTGCGCAGGCTGGAGTGCTCAGAGCAGGGCACGGCCGGCCCTCCCCACTGTGCCTGCTGAGCACCTGCTGGAACCCCGCGCCATGCCCCCAGCTGGAAATACTCATGAATTAGCAGGTGGTAATGGCTGCACAGTGTGTGACGATACTAAATACAACCACATCGTAGCTCACAAAACCAGTAAATACTTGAACAAGTCAAAACAGTACTTGTCCCCTGAACTTTGACACTCAAGAGTCACCACTGAGGTTTCCCAGTATGTACGAGATCAATACCCCTCCATCCTTCCTCTGTCCCTCAGAACCACAGGACGTGCATCTGGCACATGTGCATTTACCATGTTTTTTTTTTTAATTTTTTTTTATTTAATGGATTTCTGTTCTTTGATCTCTAGAGCCTTGCTGACCCTATAGGGATGTCCTTCCCAGGGCTGGCCGACCCCTGAGGTGAGTGCGCCCTTCATGTCAAATCCACCAAACTAGTCCACACCCCAACCTCTGCCTTAGTCTCCTCTGGGTGCTTCACATTCAGGGCCACTAGCCTCCCGCGAAGGGACCAGATAACTAGGGGTGTGCAGAGCTTCATTCAAATTGGGTCATCCTAAACTTGTTTACCTTGCCTGGCCTGCTCCTTCCCCAGAAGCTGCACTAGAAGCCCTGACCCACATTCTCCCCTGCCCTCTCTATCTCTGGACTCGCTCTCTGAGGACCCCCAGCCCACCCCCACTCCCGGCACGCCGTGCTTCGCCTCCTGTTTCTGGGGATCTCTGAGTATAACAAATATCTTCCTTCACGCAGTCACTGCAGGGCCTGTGTGTCTCATCACACCTGATTAAAGGGAATCTTGGGCACCCTTAAAATCATGCACTTCTAGAAGACTTTAACCTTGGCCTGACACATTGCCAAAAGTCGCCTGGTGATCAAAGAAATCAGAACTTCTATGAGATAACCAACTGAAAAGGCAATAATCAATCCTGTCTGAACCTTCCTCCAGGACTCCTAGATCCCGCAGTTAGGAAATGATTTTTTGAAACCACTTTATCCATACATAAGTAGCACACATTTCTATCCCATTGAAGGTTCCCTGTAGAAAACCAGCTCAAGCACCCAGTGTCTCATCTGTCTTTAAACTACGTCATTAAACCCCTTTCCCCGACACACGTGCATCATGCAGACACTCACAGTGTTTCTTCTGCCACACAAACACACACATACGGATACAGTTATGCGGGTGTGTTTGTGTGTGCGCCTTATTTTCGTCTCGTCAGTCGCGGAAGTCCTGGGCAGCGGGAACGGGGGTGGTTTGGGTTTGCTCTGCATAACAATCTGTCTAACTTGACGAAATTAAAACAATCCATCTTGCATCGTCTTTCTTCTTGAAGTCTGACTTGCATCTCAGACATAAAATGAGATCCACCCTTAGGCATCAGAAACAATCCCATGAGCTCCTGACTAATCAATCACCACAAGCACAAGCATACAGGGGAACCCACTCCCCTTTCCCACAAACAACACAAGATATAAAACAACTGGAATAAAAAAAAAAAAAAACCAAACAACTGGATTTGTTGAACATGAAAGTTGTAAAAGTGCTTCCAGGGAATTGAATAAATAAGTGCAGATCGTGTCCCTCAGCGAAGAGGGACAAGCAGATAGAAGCTCTGGCAGCAAAGGCCCTCCTGCCCCCGTGAGGAGAGGAAGCATTTCAGGTTGTGACCGCTGTCCACTGCTGCTGGTGACCCATGGGTAGTGTGTGCGGCCTGCCCAGGTTTTCATTGCTGTTGGAGAAGTAGCACAGTCCGACCAGATCCCTTGAACAGGGATAAAACCAAACCAAACAACCTGGACAGCTCTGTCCTGTCCTGGGGCAGGATCTTCCTTCCCCTCATCCTCCCTAACAGGACACCAATCAACAGAAGAAGAAACAATAGCCAAGAGTCTCGCAGAAGACTGGGCCTTAGTGCAGCCCCTGTATTTGGACTTGTAAGTTCCTTACCTCTGAAATCGGGGTCATAGGAATAATCATCCCTTAGAAATGTTGTGAATATTAAGAAGATAATTCATAGAAAACCAGGACAAGGTCCCAAGCTCACAAGACCTCATGTGGAAACGGAGATTCTATTTCATGTATGTTCCTTAAAAAATAAACAGAGGAAGAAGATGGTGCAATTGATTGCAAAGGACCAGCTGAGTCGCTTCACTTTCTTTCTAAATAGCATTTCTCCTTCTGTGCATTTTGGATCCGCTGTTAATGTGCATTAGTTTCCAATTTCCCTTCAGCTACCCTCCAGAAGTACAATATTGGTTCTTTGTCTTAGGGATATTTCATTTCCTCAATCATGTTAAATCAAACAAACCTCCCATACCAGCAAACAGAAAGGAGCAGCTCCGGGCCTCTGAACTAATTTGCACTGGCAAAACTGATCAGGCCTTCCTCCAGCGTCTTAATTACGAGTCTTAATCCCTTTGATTTAAAACCAGAAGAAGTACAGGGCATGGTCGGAAACCGAGCATATTTATTTAATACAGACAAATAGGGTTTAGAAAGTCCACTTAATACACAGTGTCAACAGAAATATATGTCCCGTTCTTTCTAATAATTCTTCCAGAATAAAGTAAGGCTCACACCCAGATTGGAGCCATCAGTTTTCATCTTCTCTTTCACTTAAAGAGACACTTATTTCCAATCCACTCTGTGTTCCCAGGGATTTGGGATCGGTTTGCTTTAATTTCTCCTGTACCATAAGGAGAGAGTAGATCAGAGAATATATGCAATCTTGCTCTTACTGAAGTTTTAAAAATGTGCTGGATGGGTAGTGGTGGATGGCAGTTGAATGTGAGAAGAGAAAACAGAATAACGATGATTATGAATGATCTGCAGAATTGGGGTAGGTCGCTCGGCTTGGCATTGATGCCAGCGTGCATTTGATATACGGCGAGAGCTTCCGGAACTCTACCTAAGGTGGTTCAGTTCCCGAGGAAACCGAAAGGCGACGTGGAGATGCACGCATGCGCAGCGTGTAGCGCAGCAAGGGGCACAGGTTCACGCTCAGTGACGTCACCTAGGAGGACAAGCAGCCCAGGCCTCAAGCAGCTGATTTTTACAGGAACACTTGTATGTGGGCTTTTATAAAAAAAAAAAAAAAAAAAAAAAAAAAAAAAAAAAAAAAAGATAACCAGGTGAACCTCAGATGCTTTCGAAAGGACTGCATAAGGAGATCTCATGGCTGTGGGGACCCAGTGCCCTGCTCAGTCTGCCAGGCCATGTTCTCCTACAGAAAAATGACTGGGTCCTTAGGACCCTCAGCCATGAGCGGTAAATAGTCCATCTTATTGCTCAGAATTCACCGATTCCATTGATCATTTGGATGGGCTGTGAATTATTGAAGTTTGTCTTTTTCTCAAGCAGATCTTTTCCTAAAGGGCTCTATGTTGTAAAGAAAACTCTGAGGGAGGATGTTCAGGATATTTCAGGGGATACCATTTTCCCAGATACAACACCCCCTCTCCCCCCGCCCCTGCTGCCATCCCTGCAGTTGTTCATGATCTCCCTCCTGGGAGGCTCTAGAAGGGCCTCCATGCTTGGGTCTAGTGCAGTCTCCAGCCAGACTTCATGTTCAGGGAAGTTGGTGCAGGTTTCCTGGGCTCAAGCTCACCCTGGAACTGGGGCTGGCACCTTCCCTTTCAAGTAAATAAGACAGTTTCTCCAGATCTCACTGTTCCGGAATGGGCATGTAGCCAGACTTAGTCTGTGTTAGTAAGTCTTAAAAGAATTACTCTGGGTACATTCAATACCATGGGGAATCAGCCCATGATAAAAAATAAAACCAGAAAGTAACCGACCACAGACATTTAAAATACCCTCTTAACCAGGCGCAGGGGGGTGGCATACCGCCATAATTTCAGCAGTTCGGGAGGCTGAGGCAGGAGGATCTCAAGTTCAAAGCCAGCCTCAGCAATTTAGTGAGGCCCTAATCAACTCAGAGAGACCCTGTCTCTAAATAAAATATATATTTTAAAGGGACAGGGATGTGGCTCAGTGGTTAAATGCCCCTGCGTTCAATCCCCAGCACCAAAAACAAAACAAAACAAAAACAACAACAACAAAAAAAACCAAAACCAAAAAAAAAAAACCGGAAAACAATAAAATACCCTCTTTAATTTAATGTTTCATGTATGAAATAATGAATGGATATATCCATTTTTATATTTAAAAATGAACCTCTTACTTTATTTTTATTTCAATTATTACAACATCCCTATGAAGTTGACAGGCCATATTTCTATTTTATAGACTAACAAAACCAAATGAATCTGACAAAGAAAGAAAGCTAAATAAGTATTTCTGTCTAGGGAAATAAAGAGGCAGGGCTGGAGTTTGGTGTCCTGACTGTCAGACTCTGGGAGGATTTGGAAGGGACATATTGGCTGTTGGTGTGTATCTGGGAAAATGGTATCCCCTGAAATATCTTGAACAACCTCCCTCAGAGTTTTGTTTACAACATAGAGCCCTTTAGGAAAAGATCTGCTTGAGAAAAAGATAAACTTCAATAATTTACAGCCCATCCAAATGATCAGTAATGCTGGAATCGGTGAATTCTGAGCAATGAGATGGATTGTTTACCGCTTCTTGGCACGTAACCATTATACACAATCTAAAGCTGCTATTACACAATTATCCTATAAAGTGGGCATTTGCTGTCGTCTTGCTACTTCCCCAAAGTGCTGCTCAGCTCTGCCTCAGGTGGCTAAGCAGGAAAATATAGACCAGCCCCATGGAACTGTAGTTGACGTCTCCCCTGGAGAAATGGGGAGCACTGAGAGAGTTTAGGTAATGGCGAGTGCATTCCCCAGTTTCCCCAAAGATGGTATTGATCAGTCTGCTGCAGACCCCAATCCTGGGAAGAGGCGAGCCGCAGAAGCATATGAAACAATTACAGATCAGCACACCCAGCCGGCTGTCAGCATGGAAAAACTACAAGCACTGCTGAATAATTATGGCTTGAGCTATTGATTGAGACCATGGAAGAGTTTCATCCAAATGCTTTTAATTTGCCAAACAGAGAGAAGTGTGCTGTAGAGAGGTTGCTCCCAATAATGGCATTTTCCCCTCTGCTAATTAAGGGGAGAGTTTAATGATGATGGGGATTGTTTTTAAATCTTGCCAAATAAAATAAATGGCCATTTGAAAGGAGTGGATGAGAGGTGCAGGGTTGGTCTTAAATGGCTGAAAACAAGCAGCCTGAGATGAGTTTGGGTCCTGTGCTTGACCCTTGTCTGGTTAAGAACCCAAGACTCAAAGGTCAGAGGGCTTAGGCCACGCTCCTCTGAGAGATGGTGGACCCATGCCTGAGGTTACAGCTGGAGGCTGAGCAGGGTCAAGGTCTCCTCCTGAGTTCATGTGCATTTGTGACCTTAGTGTCTCTGTCTCTTTAATCCCCAGGGACTCCATCCTTGATGAAGAATGTTATTACCCAGCTGGAACTGGTGACTGATTTTTAAAAGCATTATTATTATTATTATTATTATTTTTAAAGGTGGACACAATACCTTCATTTTATTTATTTATATGTGGTGTTGAGGATCGAACCCAGGGCCTCACACATGCTAAGTGAGCGCTCTACCACTGAGCCACAACCCCAGCCCTAAAAACATTATTATTAACTAAAGTCCTAGTTTATTCACACAGCCTTAGTTTTTTCCTAACATCCTTTCTCTGTTCCAGGATCTGTCCTGGGCACCACATTACATTCAGTGACCACATCTCAGGCTCCTCTTGTCTGTGAGGGTTTTCTCGGCCTTTCCTTGTTTTGATGCCTTGACAGTTCCGAGGAGCACAGGCCATCTATATGGTAGGACGCTGCTGGGATTTTTCTGCTCATGATTAGACAAATAAAAATCACAAGATACAGTTGGCATAGCCAGACTGAGAAGAGGGCAAGTTTAACCAAGTATAGCAAATGTGTGTAATTGTTCTCCTTGCTCCAAACACAATGCACACACATGTGCACACACACATACACACACACAGCCTCCTGATATGCAGAGAACTGGTCTTGAACATAGTAATAATCTCATATTTAGATGGATGAACAGAGTGATGGAGTGATACATTACTTTTTTTCTTTCCTGCTACCATCTCTAGTGACCATATCACTCTGTTAATATCATTTTAAGTTTTCCAAAAGACATTAACCAATTCTCTATCAAAATACTGTAAATTTCATGTTGACCTTTTGGTCTTCACTCTTGTTTTAAGTGCCTTGCGTATGACCCCACAGGCTTAAATTGGCCATAATTGCCATCAGACCCCAGTAGTAGTGAAATTTTAAGATTTACATAAATTCTTCTCAGAGATAACAATATGTTAAGCTCCTAAAAACAACCCCACTTATTTGTACCCACCAAGAATATTTCATGATTTTCCAAAACTTGTCACATATTCCATAAGATGAAATGCCTATCATAAAAAGAATTGGAAAGAAAAATACAACGGGAGTTGTTTAACCTAAAAAGAAAAGGTTATGGATGATCCAAATATAAACTTCCAGGATTATGAAAGATTGGAAAAAAAAATCTCACAGACTTATGTTCTAGTCCTGACTCTGAGACAAACTAGCTATGTGACCATGGACAGGTTACTTGACCTCTCTGTGCTTCAGTTTCCCATGTATAAAATGTGTAAAATAATGTGTACCTGGTAGAGCTGTGATAGGTTTACTGGAAGGCAGGGTATGTAAGGTGCTTAGCATAGCTCCTGGAACAGATTATTTTATTTAATAAAATTTAGTTTCCACCCCCACTTACAACATGAACTTAGCTATGATATAAAGAACAGTACTTGATATTTTGTGAGTCTTCACAACTTAGAAAGCTTTTTCTCACAATTTAGGAGGATAAACCATCATCCTAGCACTTCAAAGCCAAATAAGAGAAAATGGATTTTAATTCAAGTAATGGTGATTTTGATTGGACAAAGAACATTTTTGAACATGGAGATAAGGAAACTCAGAACAAATTATCTGGAGGCTGTGGCTCCCTCAGATGCTGAGTCCACGGCCTTGACC